>VZTN01028266.1:7038-85162 GCA_013400515.1 Erpornis zantholeuca
GTTTCCTGAAGTCACTGTTACACATGATGGAGCCTAACCTCCTTGGAGATGGTTGAACATCTGTCTGACCATAGGGAATGGTGAGGAATTCCTTGTTTGCTTTGCTTGTGTGCACAGCTTTTGCTTTCTCTATTAAACTGTCTTTATTTGAACCCTGATTTTTTTTCACGTTTTCTTTGAATCTCTCCCTGATGGCAAGGTAGAGACCAAGTGGCTGAGTGTTGCTTAGTTGCAGGATGGGGCTAAACCACAACACTCCTTGATGCTGATCATCTGTCCCTGGGGGCTGTAGCAGCTGCCACTTCCCCTCCTGCCTGCCTGACAAAGACTCCAGTGCCTTGTCAGGTAAAGCTTAACTCAATGGATTGGTGAATCCTAGCTGGTTTTTGTGTTAGCCAACCACCAGGTAATTGGTTTCTACTTTTAACTTGCATATGTCCAGGCTAAACTTGTGCCTGGTTAAAGACACCTTAGCAAGTTGACTCAAAAAGGGTCTGTAACACCTCCAGTAGTCTCCTTCATGAAATTAACCTTTTTCTCAGTAGGGATAATGTGCTTTCAAACTGGCTTGGGGGCTGACCCTGGGCCTTAGTGAGTGCAGTGACTGAAGTGGTGCTCTGCCTGTGCAAATAGTCTACTGAGGAATGTCTGAACCAGAGTCAAAGATAGCAGGGTATTTCCAGGAACATGGACCCTGCGGAGTTCCAACAGACTCTAAACCTACCTGTGTTTTCAAGTAGGCTCCCTAGCCTTCACTCAGCCCCATATAATTCTACCCATACCACAAGATCTTGAAAATAAGAAGGAGACATGGGGTAACAAGGGTGTTCACAGACCTTGTGTGAGCAGTCTGTTACAAGTAAAGCAGAGACAGCAAAGCCTTTAAGAAAAAAAGGATTCAATAAACCATCTGTAGCTATGTGTAGGCTGTGTAGCATCTGTCTGTCTTCCATATGGCTATCCTGCATGTTTGCAGTGTCTTAAAGCCCTTGCACAGCAGCTGGGATGCAGGCAGTTGTTTCATACCAGTAATTTCTCTCTTGTCTGGTGTCAAGGAAAAGGTTTTTCTGCTGTGCAGGACCCTTTTATAACCTTTCTTCCCCTTCAGGAGTGTGAATCACTCCTGATCTGCTTAGTGAGACTGTTCTCTGCAGTGGCCAAACATCTGTGTCACAGCTTGGAAGTAGGTTGTTCTGATGCAAGTGCTCTTTCCCTTCCTGTTTATTTTGATGGCATTTATGCTATTGCCAAGGTGAAAGGAGTTATCCTCACTTTTTTTTTGATCATCCCTTATTTAGCTTGTCCCTACTTTTGCTGAATAGACTATTAACTTCTTATACAGTAACCTCACTTCCTGGACTAGATTGCATCCGCTATTCAAGAAATCATTGCATATCATAGTTATTAGATTATAAAACACCAGCTTCTTGCTCAACACCAGCATTTCCAGAGAGAAGACTCTACCTGCATATATTGAGACAAATCCCTTCCTGTGAAACCTCACCCTCTGTGGTTCATACTCTTAAACTGTCTGAACTTTGCAAATCAAAAAGAGCAAAGAGGTCAAGCCATGATCTGCAAAACACTCCAGATGCCTTCTCTGTTTTCGGTGGGAGTCACAATTTATCTTCGTGGTGTGTTGCAGGAAAGAAAAGGACACACTTTTATATCACCTTGTTAGAAACTATCCTTTGGCTAGAATACAGGAATGAGCTTTTTGTGTTTTTCTGTCCTAAGAATTAAGTAGGAAATAGGAATATAAGTGTTGCTGCAGTAAAACCTTTCTAGTCAGGACAGCACAGAAATATACATGGAAAACTGTTAAATTTTGTTTGCTTGTACAAAAATAGATTAAATCTAATGACATTATGACTGGAACAAATTTAGGATCTTTTGAGATAAGGGAAGAAAGGGGGGAGTGAGAATGACTCTGAGTCATAGATGAGTCCTGATCTCAGAGGATGTGCACAGGCAATACTTTCATTGATCTCAGCAGAGATCATCACTTGCATAACAACTTCCGAATCAGGCTCATTTTGAGTGCTGAGTCAGCCTAAGGCTCTCAAATTTAGGTATTCTGTCAAGCAGTTAGTTTGGAAAGTGTGGAAGATATTTTTTTGCTTGTAAATGTTGTGGCTTTTGATATTACCCTCCCCACCCTAACATTTAAAAGTGATAATTAAAAACAAAGTTAAAAAAATTGGTGTAGAAATTAAGGCAGAAGAAGATGATTATTCACTTAATTCCATTTCTTAGTGTTTCAGAGAATCAGAAGCCTCCTGACATGACTGGGGTGCCGATATTCCAAAGAGTGTTTCATGAAGAGTTGCTAGTATTATCAGAGCTTCTTCACAATGATTTTTTTTCCCTTCCAGCTTAAAATCTAAAAGGCCGTGTATGGGCAAAAGTGCATATCTTGCTATTTATATTTCCTTACTTAGATCAACAAATACTTAAGTTTCTTATAGGTTTATGTATTTCCTGAAGCCTTCTGGCATGGTAGGGACCTGCAATATTTCCATATGCCTATGCTGTCCTTGGTCATTTATCTAGAAATCATCACGAGCTTCAGAGTTCATGGCTGCCAGAGCTTTATGTCTCTGGATCCTTGTGGATCCTGTATGGCTTATATCCTACAAAGGATTTTAGCTGAAAATCTGCTATAAAGAATATAAACAGAAGGTCTGTTTAACATAAATATACTTCTGATATATCTACCTATCTACCAATCAAAGACATTATGTTGCTATTTTCTTTAATGGTAAGTAAATGCTGCCAATTGCAATAAGAGTTTCACAATGTAGAGGTTTCTGTAATACTCTTCTGTAATAAGAAAGTGCACATGATCAATTAGTAAAATGCAGTTGGTTCTTTTACATCCATTAAGAAGGAGGGGAGTGTGTATTCTCCAAGCTTCCTTCATGAATATTTAATAGGAGATTAGATCATTAGAGTTTGTCACTTTCAGGCCATTGATCTGAATCAGATTTGCAACTCTGATACATTGTTAAATTTATAATAGGCTGACACACACACACACACAGTTGTCCTAAAGGTAAAGAGCAGGGTAAAAAAAGGGCAAAGGCTGAATATTGATTGGGGGATTTGCAATGCAATGCAAGTATAATGTTGATTTAAGAACAGGGGTTTTTTTGGAAGCTCATCCCCATAAGCAAGAGATGGAACTGATGAATAAAGTGCATGCATACTATGTGAAATCAGCTGTCCAGTGAAGATAATATGCTTATAAAATCATTATGATTGGATCCTGCTAATTCTATGACAACAATTTCAATCACTGGAAAATGATTCTATTATTTGTTTCTGATTTGCCTAATTTTTCAAAATGATTGCCAGCTGGTTCCATGGAAAACATGTAGTAACTGTTCAACCTACTAGAGCATAGAGATGAAGAGGAACATAACATTTGCAGAGAAGAGGTTTTCTTTTTTTATAAAATCTGATCTTTAAGGCTGAGGTATACTTGTAGTCATGTTGTGTTTGCCACTGAGAAAGCATGAGAGGCCTTGCGATTTACTGAGACCACCTGTCTCTTGAGATGCTTACATCTCTGGATTACATACTTCTGCCTGTAAGTCTGACCTAGGTTCACACATCCTTGCATGAATTTGCACTCACTCTTTTTTTTTTTTTGGTCTGGATATGTATAACTTTAAGCGAGTATTGCTCAGATTAGCCTGCTGCTCAAAGGTCAAAGACTTCTGCCACCCATTTTGCATGACAACAACTCTCATGTGGATGCCACGTTATTTATGTCCAAAGTGCTTTCTGGAAGTCAGCCAAAATAAACAATGAGTGAATTTAAACAATGGGAAAACAACCATGACATGTTCTCAACAATCCAGCAAGCACATTTTCTACAGGAATGAATCAATACAGTGTGAGTAGAAAGAGACCTCCACTGAAGTAGGTCATGCAACAATTAAACAAAATTCACAGAAGAATTATAATGAACTTTACCAACAAGTGATCATACAGAAAAAAACCTGTATATTAAAAAAAAAAATAAACTGGTATTTTATCAGTTTTAAGCAAAGTCCTTTGCTTAAAGAAAGGGAATTTTCTTGCTGATCTGCTTTTGCAGAAGTCTGTAATGATGGAACCTTTCCGATTTCTAGACCACAAGACTGACAGTGGTGTGAAGGACCATCCTGGTGTCAGACAGAATCTTACAACACATGTTTGGCAACCCAGCTTATTTTGTTTCCCCTGGTATGGGAAGGACACCTTTCCTTAACAGCTTCATTGCTTTTTTGGGAAAGGCAACCATATGTTGGCTCACAGGCAAATAGAACCCTCCCCATTGCAATTGTTTCCCTTAAGCATCTGGGTCCTTCAGAAATGTTTTGTAACATTAAAATCACCTTCTTCTATATGAACTTCAGGAGATGCTGCTGAATGCCATATTTTGATATTACCTAAAGATAATTTTTCTTTCTCTTCTTTGGCACAGTCACCATGAGAGCAAATTTTAAATAAATGCCCTCACCAACTCAACATGCTGGGAGGTGATGAATTTCTCCGAGTGTCATCTGAAAGGCAAATCTGGCTTTATGAATCTGCCCTGGGTTATGATAAATCCTTAAATATATTAAGGGTTTTAATTCATAGTTTCTTTAAAATCCTCTAAGTCTAATATATCTAAGTCTAAGAAAAAAAAATAATTATCCTTTAGTAATTTTATTGGTGTCCTGAGCATTTGACAGGCATTTCCTTCATAATTGCAAAAGAGCTGATGAAGAGGATAAGTGGAAAAGTGAAAGTACGTGTTCATATCTCTTCAGCTCCCCAAAGCTGAGAAACCTGTAAAGGGAAGGAAGAAGTGCTTGAAAGAAGCAGAAGTACCAACAGCTGCATTGGAAAGTACACCACATAACACTACTGCCAGGAAACAAGTAAACATGCTAGAAGTAGTTCAGGAGCAAATTGTCATGCTAAGTGGATATTTCTGGTTGATTACCTGGCTCTGTCATAGTGATATTAATCTACCATATTATAGTACCTCTTTACTAGAAAGCAGTTGATAGCACTTGCAAGCTCAGATTTTGTTGTTCCTTAGGACTACTCAGTGCCATTTCTATCTTTTGAAAAATCATTATTTAATATTTATTTTCTCTTGCAAAGGAGAGAGAACTGTGTTTATGCTGCACAGCACTGCACTGTACACCTCCAAAATCAAACTACTTTCCTATGATTCAAAAAGGGTATTCACAACTAATTTCAGTCACACAGAAGCCGAGCACAATTTGCTCACAAGCTGACACAAAGCAGCACATGGTCTGACAATGGTGCAAGTCACAGTGTGCTCTTAGTGGCTTGCCTTAGTCATACAGCACCAATGTATTCTTCTTAATTACCACTATGTCTGCTGTTACAAAACCAGCATCATTCTGCCCTGTTCTATCTCTTTGATTGTGATACATCTCTTTTTATTGCACAAATAATCAAAGTGTAGCAAGTGACCACAAAATACTGGGTTACTGACACCCAGACTATTCATGCTGCACTATTTAAGTCTTCTAAATCTTCCAGCAGTTGCTCTCCAGGTACTCAGACAGAAGATAAATCCTCACTGGTGCCATGTAAGAATTTATGTGCATAGAAGCACCTGGGTCACACTTGCCATTGCAATTCACTTCATTCCTACTCATCTAGTCCTGCTTTTTAGAAGTTCTGCAGTTCTGAAGGTACAAGCAGCATGCACCCACCCTGAATTGCCAAGGAAGAGCATCCGTAAGAATATTGTGCTGTAGTTTCATAAGAAGTACTGCTACTCCTGCCTCTCCTTCCTACAGCAAAAGACCACCCAGGTCCTCCTTCCTGGGGGGCAGCAGTACAGTCTCAGTGTTTGAGTACATCTACAGTAGTCTACATCCACGCAGGAAGACTAAGGTGCTTCCAATATCCTCTGAGAGTTTTGAGGAATGGGTGAGCTTGGACTTCCCTCTGAAAGCTGGATCTGAAAGGAGTTCAGTATTATCTTCACTTTTCCTGGTAACTGAAAGGGCAGGGGATGTTCCCTTCCCCTGAGGACAAGGGGTATGCAACAACACTCATTTGCAGGAATAAATCCTCTCCTCCTTGTCCTGGTGGGATCTCATCCATATCATTTGTTTGGAACAGGCTCTGGATATTACCATATCCTGGAATGACCCTTTCAAATGTTTAACTGTAAAACACAAAGCAGACTGGCTCAGTCACACATGTGCCAGCCCTGGGAGTCCACAAGAATGCCAGCAGAACAGCTGGGCTGGGAGACTGATGGGATGGCAGAGATGATTTTGATACATCTTTGCAGGACAGATACAGTCATGGCATGGATTTTGATGTGAGAATTTCTAAACTCCTTGCTTGGGATTCCTCTTCAAGAGCTTGTGAAAATACAGGGTGACACAGGAGCTTGGTCAATAAAGAAGGATGAAGAGGAAAGATAAAAATTATTTTGTCATCGTTACCTGCACTTTGTGTGAACACAGGATCTGACTGGACAAAGAAAGAGTGAGTCTGCTCTTCTCAGGCTATCTTGTGAAAAATGTTAGATCTAGAATCACTATCAAAATACTAAATCCTCACTCACAAATGTATAAAGCACACTCTAACAAGCTGCAACTTTGAAAAAGGCCCAGAAGGTCATAACTATGAGGCAGTACAGAAAGGTGTGACAATGTCTATCACTGCCAGTGTCATAGATCCTTGCGACTGAAAGAGATTTATTTATGAGGTAGAAATTCCAGCTGATGAGAGAAAATGGATATTGTCCATTGACACCAGGAAAGATAAGAAAATGCCAGCTGTTTCTGTTCTTCTGATATTGCTGCTCACAAATCTGGCAATCAGCTCTGCCCTAATTATGTGGGCCACCCTGGCACCTGGCAGAGGTCAGAGTCATTACAAATATGGTTTACATCTACGGCTTACTATTTTGGCTGTGGTCTTTCTCCACTACTTTTAAGCAAAGTGAAGAAAAATTCTGATAGAATTTACATAAAATGTAAGAAGCAGCAGCATTTAGCTCACCATTGTGAAGAGTGACCCATATGGTGTTTATGAGGACCCTGGAAGAATTGATAGAGATCCACTGGAAAATTTTAGACATCTACTGAATTTGCAGATCACACCATGTCTTTATGGTCTGTGCTCTGTTTCTTAGAACATTGATTTTTTTTTATCTGCAAGAAAATAATATAATGATGTGATGACAACTCCATAAAAGATTTCATTGAGTTTTATTTACCATCTGTGACATTTCATGTGTCTCTGCCACCTCTAAACTATTACTTTTCCAGAAAGGACCTAAAGCATAATTTCTTAAAGGGGAGAGACACCATTTTTTCCTATGTCAATTCACATTACAAGTCCTGTTTTTCAAATACACCCTTCCTGGCTCACAGTTTTACCTCAAAACCTCTCCAGGACTTGAAATCCAAGTTCATTCAACTTTATTATGACGCAGTGGCTCTCTTTAGCAGTCAGCTTTCATTTACCTCAGCAGGATTAAGTGAATCCATTATTTTCAGCTAACATGCAGTGGCCTTCCTTGAACCTTTGTACATCTCTGCTTTTTTCTTTCTTCTTCTTTTTTTTCCTTAAAATAAACCAAAAAAGAGCTCTTGTATCTCTTGCACTTCTCCATTTAAAATAAAAAGTAATGGAAAGGAGTTTGGGGTCATTGTTTGAAATAAACACATCAATATTTACTCACAGGGAAATAAAAGTCAAATGGGAAAGAAAAAAAGTCCTACGTGTCACTGTTAAATGGTGAGATGGTGATTTCTGTCAGAAAATCTTGCTTGCCTTTAAGCTTGTAGGAGGCTTATAAATAAAGTTGCTCACCCACAGTTTACTCACTTTTGTTTGTTTCCATCCCTTGCAGACGACCATACTGTAAATCACATCACTCTGTCTCACTGCAGGCTGCCTCTAAAGGGCAGCTCTGCCTCCCAGCCTGCTCCCTGTCCTGCTCATTCCACTATGGCAGCACAAAGAATCTGATGTCTCGACAGCCAGCTGGGTTAGATTGCTCATTTGGCTGATAAATAACATGGGGATTTTACTATTTTTTTTAAAATGTGGGATGAATTTTCAGACAGACAAACTTTTGCAAAATACCCAATATCAGAAGTGGACAGCCAATTTTCTGGTTTGCTGTTCATTATGTCCATATTGTCCAAAAATTTCAGCTGAGCTAAACTCTCTCAATGTTACATGCAGAGATGCCAGGGCCTTAAACACAAGGGCCTCCAAGGCTCCTCCCACTCCCAGCTGTTAACATCCTCTCCCAAAGACATCCTCTCCCATGCCTACACTAAGGCTGCTTTACTCCAGGACCTTAATGAAGATGAAATTCAGACCCAGAGACTCATGCCTTGAGGACTTGCCATGCACTTTTCCTGTAGGCATGTTTATGCTGCACAGCACTGCACTGTACACTGGCACCTGAAAAAGCCTTGAATAATCTAGCTCTGGTCTAATGGTCAGCCTCATGCTTCCCCCAGACTAATTAGTCCCACTACAAAGCAAGATTAATTGCCTCAGGCACAGTGCCAGGCTGCAGCGCTGGGTGTCCTGAGCTAACTCGCTGGTGTGACGCAGCCCTGTCTAGACACACCAGCCTGGACAAAGCTGGTCCTGGCACCTCTGCGTGATGTAAACACTCAGTTCCTGTCAGCCAAAATACAGAGTGTTTCCGATGCACTAAGAGGGTCACAAAATGAGGAGATGAGAGTGCCACGTCAGCTCTCTCCAGACATATGCATCCTTTCTTTCCCACCATATTTGGGATGAGTGGTGTTCCCTTGTGGCTCTTTTTCCCGGTTATAGCTATGAGACCACAGGAGAAGAGGTTAGGTTTGGGAATGAACATGAGGAAACCTTCCATTGTTTTACCTACTACATCTTGAACTAAATGCAAAGGAAATGAATGCCTGATTGTGGCTAGAGTTTCCACACCAGAAAAATTACTGGAACTATCTGTCCACAGATGGAGCTAGTTCAAACTCTTTTTAAATCCTGAATTTGTGCTGCTCGTGGCATTTATACTTTTCATTGTTGTTGTGCGTCTGGTACAAAAGTGCTAGGTCCTGAGGAGATGTCTGAGAGAACTGCTACTTCAAACAGGGGTATGGGCACTCTGCTATGCTCTAGGAATAGAAAATAAAAAAATTCAAGTTTTACTTATAATCATTCAAAATTATTTAAGATAAAATAGAGAACAGCAGCCCTCCAAACTGTTGGTGCTAATGAATATGTATTGCAGCCAGATGAAGATTTGTGAGCAGAGTGCATATGACATCTTTTGCAAAGGGTGCTGCCAAGCTTGAATATCTAAAAAAGCACTGGTTTAATCAAGGGCTACACTGGGGTCGAGTCAGTATCTTGTTTCTTTTATAATTTACAAGGCCATCAATTCAAACCTGCCACAGATAAAAGGTAATAGGAAAATTTTGGAGTTTTTTGATTTTGTCATTGTTCCTCCAAATCTGACATGACAGGAAAAGCTGTATATCACTTGTTTGACTGTTAGACAAAAAATCTACATTTCTTATCTAACTTCTCATGAGTGCTTTTATTATCTAAGGACAGCTAAAATGACATTTTGCATATAAAAGTTACGCATATGGAGTAGCCTTTCAGTGTCAGTTCAGACACATGGAAGAAACATGACAGCTACCTCTATTCTGCTTCTCCTTTGTCAGCACCATGGCCATGACCTGTTGGAATCCCTAAGTTGGAAGAGAAGACTCAGGGATGACTCTGTCTACAAAAGCATGGGTGTTGCTGCATTTGTAAGGTCAGCATGCTGCCCTAAAGAGTTCTGAAAGGAGGTTAGTTTTTCTTTTCTGGGGCTTGGGAGTTTAGGGGATTAGAGTTCCTTCTCTGGGACAGAAAACCCTAGCTCAAATGTCCTAAAAACAAGGAGTAATATAAGCAGTTGACCTCAAGAAGGGACAGAAGACACTAGCTCAAATGTCCTAAAAACAAGGAGTAATATAAGCAGTTGACCTCAAGAAGGGACAGAAAACCTCCAGGAGTTTTCCTTCCTTCAGCTTTTTCTCTCTTCATCATTTTCTTCTGCCCTTCTAATGTCCCGCCCACTCTTCCCTGGAATATCACCATGACAGGCCCAAATTAAGCATGGTAGGTGATCTCTGTAATAATGGTAAGAGAATAAAAAAAAGAAATGTTTTCACCTCCAGCATAGATGAAATGTCCCAGGCTGTGTTTAATTTGCTCACTGCTCACTTCAGTTGATTTCTGTACTTTTAAGTATGTAGAAATAGTAATTTATCAGTAAAAATAACTTGTTGAGGGAAAGTACTTGCTATGACTTGCTATGCACTCTGCTGATTGTAAGCATTTTACGTGTCTGAAGTAAGAGCTTTGTATCATAAAAGCATCTTTGTCAATTTGTGTAACTGAGCTCTACTGATATAGGGTGTGGATAGAGAAAAATTACTGGTAAAAGAGAGAAAAAATACATGCTGAGGGGTACTGTATGAGAGCTGCTAAGGGTTTATAAGCTTTTCAGACTAGTTGTCTTATTGGATTCATCAGGACACCACAAACTGTCCGGATCAGCACAAGGCCACCAGCACACCCCACCATCAACAACAGCTTGTATAAATCCAACTACATCCAAGAAGGGTTTTATGTGCTCTGTTTAGAGAAAGAATATGGGATTATACATATGCTGATGAAACAAGGGACCCCTTGAGGGATTTGCTGTCCTTCTGCCTCTAAGTCAACAGCTGGGTTGATCCCTGAGCTGCCGCTCCAGCTGGGCAGCACTGAGTGAGAGCAAACTGTGAGGGAATAAGCACCATGGAGATAGTTTTCTGCTGTTAATAATAACAACAGCCTGATACTCTTGTTTTTATTACTATTATTATAATTATCCAGATACAGCTTTATTATTTAAGGTTGTACCCATAAGTATTGGTTGTGACATTTGTCACATCCCCTGTCAGGGGAAAGAGAACTTCCAACACCTGTGCATTGGGTCAAACCCTGTGAAAGAATAGCTCAAGTACAGTAAGTAAAGATAAAAGTCAAAGAGTGGTGTATCTGCAACATCTAAAATCCCTTTCTGCCACCCTGAGCTCTTGAGTAATGTCATTACATTCAATGGCAAGGACTTGAGATGAGATTGCTTTCTTTCCCAGTTACACAACTCCATTCACCCCATTGTGGATGGGAGAAGATGATTCACAGAAGGTTTTCATATGCACAGATAATGTAGAAGAGTGAAAAATCTGAGCAAACAGGATGGTCATGAGTACTTTCTCCATCCTTTATCCATGGACTTGAAACTTGGCTTCTTCCCGCAGTCTCCACCAGCCAGCCCTAATATATAGATGGATATATATGGTTCTGTGCAAAAAGAAGACCGTAATTTGGGGCCAGGAACTCAATATGAGGCAAAATTGCTCTGTTTACAGGAAAGTTTACAGGCTTGCACTGTCAGTGGTGACTCTCAGACCCATCTTCTCTACCCTCTGCTGGCCAATGCTGGCATCCAGTGCATACCCTCAGCTCCAAAAGAACAGTGGTTCTTCTGGAACAATTACACTGTTATGCTCTTTCCCTTGCTTTTGGGTAAGACACCAGCAGATCCCCATTTCCGTTGTGTATTTATTGCTTTTGGAATGAGTTTTCTTCCCACTTTAGGCAATAATTATAAAATCTGGACTATCTGAGAATATCTGGTGGGGGTAAAAAGACTTCTTCCCAAACTTGATTTTTGGGAAAGAGGTGGTCTCCCGTGATCTAAAAAATGTTGCATTAAAATGAACTCACCTTTAATTTTTCTATGAGTGATTTCTCTCAGTAGACTGTGAACTGCTGTCAAGTAATCAAATATTTGCGTACTTACCTAACAGACACCAGATTAATCTATAACTTGTAAGATAGCATTTGAAAATGTGATAGTGGTTTGTGTCATGCATCTTGAACTACTCTCAGGTCCCAAGTGCTGGAACCATGACATTCAAAGGATGTTTGCCTGATGAAATGTGTTAATACTTTACCATATGTAACCACTAATGATGAATTACTTTGGCATTCACTGTAAGAACATTAACCAAGATGAACCCATTTGGTGTTAATGTCAGTGTAATATATAGCTCCCTGGGTAGCCCCTTGGAGCTTAACATTCATTTAGAAAACATTTTTTCAAAAGAGTTTTATACTATGCTTTTCTATTTTAAAATTAGCAGACAAGCCCTTTTGGATTATATTTTTCATTTCTGCCTAAATGCTGTACTCACTGGCTAACTTGCATTTCAGGATCGAAGTCTCTATTCTTTAGGGACAGCTTGGATGTCAGTCCTAAAATATACTCTAAAATCACACATATTGATGCGAGTAAAGTTATCTCTTTTGAACTGCTACATACATCACTTGGCTCATATATCCAAATATCTCTCTTCCATACTACTTATGCCTTTGGTTGTATTACTGTTTTCAAAATTGTATTTTGTACACCCAAACAGCAAACAGATGTTTCTTCCTTCTTGATTACCATCTAGTCCATGTTTTCTTATCTGTGTCAGCCACTTTCTCTAGTCAAGTGAAAGACTGTTTATCCTTTATTGAATTTGTAATTTGGAATGCATTTCTTGAAATGCAGGAAAATCATCTCTCCATGCCCTGCCAATGGTGGAGGTTTCGGTACAAACCACCAGCGATCCACAGTCTGGTGTGCTGTGCATGGTACATGGTGTAGCTGGTGTGGCAATAGCAAATTGCTGTGTTTGTGTGGCTGGAATATTGTGAGGAGAGACTGAAGGGCTTTGTTTGTGCTACCCAGGTAGCGGAGGAACAAAATTTCTACTCTGAAGCATAAATCCTCTCTAGATTAGATGAATTCTTGTTGAACTCTGATAACGACATAGCCTAATTGCTTGTTTATAAAGATGTTTTGGGACTGAGAAATTAGCCTGATTTTAATCTATTCAGAGTGCTCTATTTACCACCAAATGTCAGGTAGTGCTCGGTCAACTGCCTAATTTCATTCCAAAAGGAAAGTTAATATGACAAGATTTATTTCCATAAGCCATGTTGATTGATATTAATTATATTACCTTCCATTAACTTTCCTCAAGTGGTTGTTGCATTATTTAGTTCGTGATCAACATGAGGATAGATCATCCTGTTTGTCCTTTCCAACATGTAGTGAAGTTTCTTTTTTGCAGCTTTCTGGGACATCTGCCGAGTTCCTGGACTTCTTGAAAGTTGGCATTATGGGTCCGGAGATCTTGAGCATCATTTTAAAGAGAGGATTTCAAACTATATCCACTTACTGAAAAGCTCTACAGAATATCATAGTTTTATTATGTATTTAACATTTCAAGTTGTTACTATTGTAAAGAAATTTATTTCATCATCACGATCTGGGTCATTGAAGCCATTGCCTTTTACCACACATATAAGAGAGAAATGTTTGTTGAACACTCCCATTTTTCTGCCTAATTATTTATTGCTTGTATTGTTTTCCTCTGCCGATGGACCTGTAATGTCTCCCAGGGATGATGAGCTCAGCTGCCCAAAGATGTCCTAAACTAGATTTTTCATTAATATATTTGCAAGATCAAGAAAAAAAAACAACTAGGAACTGCCCCAAGGTTCCAAGTCTCCGCTAACTTAATTATGAGTTAAGTAGGTCTTCATGCATTCAGTGGCTTCTCCTAATAATTTTCTAGCTTCTATATTATAGTATTAAAACCTCTGTCTTTGGTTCCACATCTTATATACATGCATTTTCATGGTTGTTTTCACTTTTCCCCTAAAACAGGTTTTTGTTTCTCTTTCAACCAATGTAACATTATGTCTGGATTCTAGATTTAGATTGTGGATAGATTTTTTTCGAATATTAAATTAAACATTCTTCAGATTTTTATGACATATTTAGTGTTTGTTTTTTACTTTTAATATTTATAGCAACTGATTAGGCTTATAACTATTTTCAGCTTTGCAAACCCCATTTTTAAAGAACCGAATGTGTATGCTGACATGATATTCTGTTTGGAATATAATAGATGTAACCACTGATTTAATCAGATCTCCGATGAACATTTTTCTTTGTCACAGCAGGACCACAAAGTTAAATACAACATACCTGAAGGTGAAAGTTTTCATTCAGAATCTTCAAAAAATCCAGATAATATTTTAGTATTGTCAGTGTGAGACCCTCAGTACATGTCAAACAATAATTTGTGAAACAACACTGTGATTTTACTTTTGTGATGTACTGAGGAGTGCTTAAGGAATGTTTGACTAAGGGCATCAGCGCAGGTCAGAGCGATGTGTCTGTCACAATTCTTTTAGGAGAGAGACCCAACCCACTGTACCTCTGGAGAAAAGTGAGGCACAAGGAGGATGGATCTGAACCTGTATGGGATGACATGACTGCTGTTATGTATGAAGAGAAATTTTAGTTCTCTTGACTATTTTTACATAAAGTTCCTTGAACAGATTCATTTTTATTTCATCTAAGACCCATTTTTGCCAGTTTCTCTTGAGCAGTAATAGGGATTCCAAGTACAGCATTAAGCAAATGGCATAAATACACTACAAAATATCTTCACAAATATTTTGCATTCATTTTCCTTGCAGCTTTGAGCAAGGTTTTAATATCAAACATTCAAATATTCAAAAGAAAAGATGTTGGCTGAGGTATATAAATACAACTGAATCAATGACTAGCACATTATGAACAGCATAAATTCCAAACAAATACTGGAAAAAAAATCCAAGACCACAAATTAATTAAAAAGCAGAGTCAACAATAATTTTTAGAGATAATGATGTGCAATAAATTAGTTCACTATCTAAAGATCAAATAGGGGAAATAGTCCCACTACCCCTCCAAATCTATTCATTTGTCCTCAGATGTACCCAGAACAAAAAGAAGAAAGCCAAAAAGACTGATATACAGATGTGAATTGTCTTCTTTCCTAAAGAATTCTCAAGAATAAGTCCACATATGAAGACTAAAAATGAACCCACAAAGAGAGAGATAGAGTCCAAAAGTAATATTCTTTCTCAGTTTCGAGGTTATCAGCAGGATAACCTGCTACCTTCTTGTTGCATATGATATGGACAATTACTTCGCAATGGTGGTACATTAATCCAAATTACTCTTGGCTAGATGTGCTGTCATCCATAAGTGCTATTTTCTATATGGAGACTACAGATATTAGGATGATCCCAACGTGGAAACAGGATGATTACTTGGGACTACTTTGGAAGTCTTTGCACTGAGATTTCGTTCTTTCACCCTCTGCTTCAGCTGTTCTCCAAAAAACATGATAGAGACTAACAGCAATCACTCGGGTCTTTATCAGGATATCTGCATAGCAAGAAGAAGTTCAGAAAAAGTCTGCTGAACTTTTTTCATAATGCTCATGGCCAGCTGTGAACTTGCACCTTCCTTGACATCAAGGGTGGACAGATATTTATTCCAAGATGTTCTGTGGAAAGGCTCTGCTCTGACTGCACTGGAGTGACAAGCTGGCAAGGCAATGTCACATTTGTGTACAGGTGAAACTGCAGCTGGCTAAAATATGCATTCACAAGACTTTATTTATGGTTTGCACTTATCTTCTATTGTTCTCCCTTTTACGGAGATATAGGTATGGGTGGCTAAGAGTGGCAAACTGCTGCCACAGATAGTCCCTGTGTCATTTTGCCTGAGATTTTGCTGAAGTCCTATTCTGTGTTTGATAATTCACAGAATTCATTTCTATCAATATATCTCTAGTGCATATGAATTAGGGTTTGTTTTAGTTCTGCAATGCCAACTTTATGACCTTAATTTTATTCTGAAGTCAATTCAATCTACTCAGCCTTTGATCCAAATGCATAGAGACATTTTAACTGGACTTTTTCTCTCTGAGTGAATGTTGGATCCACAGATACTTCAGGAGTTGTAGCAAAGAGCTGTCAGATGTACAAAATAGGAATATTCCAGAATTTAATGTGTTTTCTGAGAATATTTGAATGTGAAGATGACACTGTCCCACCTTTGAAAACTGCATTTTGCTTTGTGAAAGCTGGAAATTACTTTGACCTTCTGCAACCTGTGATGAGGCTTTTTCCATTTTTTGATGCAGTAGTAGCTGTTTACACGGCTCTGCACATAGATGTATCTGTAAGGCAGGGTGGGATGAGGTGACTGTTAAACTGGTTGAATTTGTGGCTGAGAACATTTATGAAAAAACACGTGAAGGGCTCCTTTCAGAGTGAGAAAAGCCACAACCCTGACCTCATATTCAATATAAAAATACAATCTGCCTTTGCTATCACACGCTGTCAGAAATGCTGACACAATCTTTGGGGATGAAGAGCTTGACAAGTCATGACTGCCAGTGGAAGGCGTTTGCCTGTTGAGTTCAAAGAGTTGTTTTACCTCAGAGTCTGGGTCACAGGTATTTTCCTGGGAAGCCTACACTGTAGCAGTGAGCAAATATGCCCTTTTTGTCTTTTCCTCATGGGATCCACCTTCAGATACCAACATTTTTTTTTTCCCCCCACACTTCTCTAAAATGCTGTAGGTCATTTCAGATCTCACTGAAAAGCATAGTGCCTTGTGTGAAGGGGCTATATGAAGGAATTTTGCTCACTCTTGATTTCCAGATTCCTCTGCTGCGGGTTCTTTTGAACTAGACTTCTGTGGGAAGAACCAACTCCAGAACTGACTTTCTGCACATCCCTTTAAGAGATAGAATCCTAATTTAAAAAACCTGAACTAAACCAAATCAACAACCTGACTAATTAAATATAAAGATTCTTCAAAGTTTTTTTTTTAGGGTCTGTGGTCTGATACACCTTTCTTAAGAGAAGTAAACCTGACCATTAAATATTTAGGTAATTGCAAACACAAGACAAGACTTTAGTCCAGGATTTTGAAAACTGGTACTCAGAAAAAAATGAACTACCTCAATCTTTGAGCAAAATAATTTTTTAAGGAATAACTTGAATTTTTCAAGGAAGATCTTGTTTCTTTTTCTTAAATTTTAGATTGCAAATTTGACAGACAAAATCCTTTAACAAAAAAGTGTCCTTTTTCCTTTTTGCAGATTTTCATATAGGATCATTTCTACAAACTACCCTACTGAATGAAATGTTATTGTCATATCAAATAACAGAAAATGAGATGCACTTTTGAAAGCAGGTGTTAAAAGAAACAAAAGACAGTGGATAAACAAAAGATAAAGTAAGAAATGCAAAAAGGGTAATCTGGGCAGGAAATGTTGCAGACAAAAAGAAAAGTATGAAGGTAGAGAGAAATTAACTCAGAAATTAAAAGATACGGGCTCGCAACCATCAGAGATGTAACTTTGCAGAGTGCCTAGGAAGGGAAAAACAAGTGTAAAGCTGACAAATAAATTGTATCTAATTTAGTGTTTCTCCAGGTGCTGCAATCAAGCCTCTTGACTACATTGTGATTATTCTGAAGAAGAAAACTATTAAGAGGTTAAGATCCTTGGTCATTCATTGCAAAGCTGGGGTCTTTGTTACCTAGAATGTATTTATTTAAATATTTATTTATTTATTGTTTTCTGAAAGGAGAAGGAGAAGGACAGGAGGCATTGGGCAGAAACTGATGGCTCAGGAAGTTCCACCTGATTATGAAGAAGAACTTCTTTACTCTGTGGATGACTGTGCACAGAAACAGATTGCCCAGAGAAGATGTGGGATCTCCCTTACTGGAGATATTCAAGAACAGTCTGGTCACAATCCTGTGCCATGTGTTCTGACATGACCTTGCTTGAGCAGAGAGATTGGACCAGAGGACCCTCTGTGGTCCCTTCCAACCTGACCCATTCTGTGATTCTGATTAGGAGAAGAAGAAGGAGAAGGAGAAGGAGAAGGAGAAGGAGAAGGAGAAGGAGAAGGAGAAGGAGAAGGAGAAGGACAATGACAAGGACAAGGACAAGGACAAGGACAAGGACAAGGACAAGGACAAGAGAAGGAGAAAGAAAAGGGAAAGTGAAGAAGAAGGGGAAGAGGAAAAAAGGAAAAGTACACAACCTAGAAATGTTTCACAGGCTTTTGACAGACAGGAATGTGTTATTCCTCTTTTCTAACTGTATATCTGTATATTGGCACTCTGCAGAAAAGTTGAAACCATTAGCTGTTACCCTGCAAGCTCCACTCTTAATGTGCACTTCTGCATTGCTGTTAAACATATATGTTTCAGGGTTACTGGTTGCATTTATTCCACAAATAGTCTTGTTTTGCTGTATTGCCCAAATGTCTGTAATTTTATGCTTCTCTGACAACTATTCAAACAAAAAGAAGAGAGGGAAATCCTGAGGTGATTCAAATATTGACTTAGAGCAATCATCATTTTGCATGCAGTCAATACTGACCTTTTCCATTTGGAAAAATTGAAGGGGAAAAGAACAGCTTTTTTTGCATTATAGTTAAACTATTAAAGTAATAAACACAGTGTTCTCATGTACTTGGGGAGTTTTAGTGAGAAACAGGGGACCAGTAAAAGTTTTTCACCCTCACAGCACCTAGAAACCATAAGATACTAAATTTCATGTCCATACATTTTTCATGCCCAGCTGCTTGATATTTTCTGTGTAGAAGGACTCTTGATGTTCAGAAACATTTTCTGTGGTGTATATAAATCATCCCACAGCAAACCCCTCTGTTAGACTGTATATTAGCACGTCTCATGACAGCAAGCTTGGCACTGGGAAAGATGGCACCTGAAAATACATGTAATGGGAAAATTTTGTGTCCTAAAGAGGTTTTCAGACTCAGGCTACTGAGTCCTTAAGTGACTTTCATGTCCCTTAGTTCCTTTTCCCCCCCAGGCATGCTTAAACACCAAGGTGTAAGGACAGCTATTGCAACCAGCAGTTATCACAAAATAGAGAGATGCCAGCTAGTTAAAGATCTTTCTCTCATCAGGAAGGTTATATTGGCTACCTTCCATTCATGACAACTTTAATTTTCCTGACCTGTGATAAGTCATCCTATCAGATGACTTCTTCTCCTATAGTAGAAGCCATGCTGAAGTAATGAAAAGATTATAATACATGGCATGCTGCTCTCCAAATTAATTACCTGAAATCTGCCCTTAACAATCACTGGGAAATAAATGCTAAAAACATTTTGGCTGTGTTGGTCTAGATTTATGCCTGGTATAATTTTACTGGTATCAGGGAAAAAAGTTCCAGGTTCAATCCCTCTGTGAAATTACATGAAGGAAAATCTGACTGTGGATACCTACTCTTGTTTGTAATGAAACAATTATCAATGAAATGCTAATGGAAAAAAGACTGGGTGTGCACTATAGAAATGGGGTATAGTACTAGTGGAAGGAATATGTTTGTATGAGAGCGATCATGGTTTACAGAAATGTCAGCATAAGTTTCTTCTTGGAGGGGGGAGCTTTACATCTCTGAGGTAAAGACTGTGGCAGCAGTGAGTGACTGATATGAAATCAAAAGTTCTAGCTTTTTTTTCTACCTCACATTTTTTCGTAGATCTCAGAATTGGGGTAATGAATTGGCCTATTCAGATGTCTAAATATTAATTTTTCAAGTTTGACATTTCCTTTTTAAAATATTTTTGATTGTATGGATTCTATTTGTAATTTAAAATTTTACATTTCAGAGACACTTCAGCTCATGATGTCTCACTCTCAGCAGCTCTTTAAATAAAAATGCAACCTGCTCACCTTTAACACACTAAAGAAAGTACACTGAAAACATTCCCATATAACAGCAAGTTAAAAATAAGCATCTTAAAAAATTTCTTGTTGAAGCTACATCTGTTGTTTTCATTGTGAACCTGCAGGCAGCATCACCTTGAATATATTTACTTAATTATAATTCAGTCAGTGGAATGTCAGGATTGCAATACAGGTTCATCTGCTGGGCTACATCTAATGCAGAACAAATGCTGATTATATGTCTGAGGTGCACCACAGAATGGAAGCAGCAGTTTTTATTCCTAGGGCAAGACAGAGAGAAATGGAGAGGGAGAGGGAAAGGGAAAGNAGAACTAGGGGGCTTTATGGAGTTAAAGAAGAAATGTGTTGCTCAGAGTTAAAATGACAAAGCTAAATCAGTGTGTACAGCACAGGTAAAAAGAAGCAATGCTGTCTGATTCTATTGATAGTATCTGAAAAGCTACAGCTTTTGAAGAAGAAATCAGATAGGTCTGGACCTTATGTTAGAGGGAATAATAGGGCAGGATAAACTAGCTAGCCTCCAGCCTTTAGCATTCCAGTACTCTCATGTTGCTTGGGTAAAAGATACTGACTAGGGCAGAGACTTCTAAAGGATGGAGAAAGGCTAATTCACTCCTTTGCAGCAAAGACATGGATTGACCCTGTCATATCCTGAGTTAAATGGACATTGCATCTTCTTGTGATGCTCAGACACAATATTCTCTACAGATCCTGACAGGCTCTCCCAAGACATATGATCCAGTTCTATGTGCTATTTGCACAGTGTGAAAACATTTTCTGTACTATTTTTTCACTAAAAGTGACATTAAAAACAGTGCTCCTTGTCAAAACTGATCCTCATGGCTATTGCAAGAATAATGTGCCAGCAATACATTTTTCTGTCCGCTTTCTGCAGTACCTAATTTAAAGTACTAGAATTGGCCTAAGTTAGGGGGCAGAGAGACTGCAGACCCAGTACAGAGTTTTAACACAGCTTGTGTGCAGACCTTGACACAGTTTCTTAACTGCTAATGATACAGCTATCAGTGAAGAAATCAACATCTACAAAAAACCACAGGTTTTTGAGAAGAGTACCTAAATCAAATCAAACGCTTGAGTAGAAACACCTGATCATGGACATTACAGTCTAATATAGAAGCAATCAAAGGAAGCTGCTTACGTAACAAAGGAGAACATTCAGTATTAGGGTAGAATATTCCATTATTCATCACCAAGGAAAAAATCAATTTCTCTCAAAACACAAAGGAATAAGAATACTATCAACAGTGTTGGTTCTTCAGCTTTTATTTCCTAGCTACGTTTCAAAGCACTATTTCACTGTACAAGCTAAAAAATAAATTCAAAACTTGCCAAGAACTTTTAGCAAGCAGAGGGCGGAAAAAAATCCCAAAACAAGCCAGACTCAGTCATAATCCTCAATAAGAACACACTTCACAAGAACAAAAGGGCATACAAATAAACTATTCTTAATTATTTATTTATGTATCAAAGTAAGAATCCAGGTGATTAACAAGAAGATTTAGAAATGAGAAGTGAGAAAGGAGGAATAAAAGAGAAATTGTTGTTGACAGAAGCTTGCTGGAAAGTTATGCAATGAGAATTTAAAATTTGATGTTGATAATTTTTTCCAAAAGGAGAATGGTAGAAATTTGGATGGATTTTCTTTTCCTTTTCAGAGATACTGTTTTCTCTTACAGAAGCCTGGATAGTTTAGGACCATACATCCTCCAAAATTTTGAGGATTAGCATTATAATCACTGAAACAGTATGGACTTAAATTACACTTGTTCTTGACTTTCTGACCCCTCCAGAGAGATAAGTGATCATGTGTAATGTGTAGGAAAGAAAAATCACTGTTTCATGGACTGCAACCTACAGGGCATCTGTTGATTACAAACCACTAACCACCCCTAAACAGTAATTTTTGAATACGGCATGTTCTGTAGGCTGTATGAGGTAACTAAATTTTAGCAACAAATTGGCAGAAAAGAATTAATTAATCATTCACCCAAAAATTAGCAGTTGACTAAGTGTCAGAGATGATGATCATGTGGTTATATTTATTTCATCCAAACAAATTGTGATGCCCTTCACTTAAAAAGGAGTCAGTACAAGATGGTTAGTCACTGGCTGGCAAATCAACTGTGTTTCAAATGTCCCCTGAGAAGTGGCCAATGTCATTGCAAGGCTGTTTCGTGTCACCTGTGAAAGGTCACAGCAACTGGGGAATCTCCCTGATGAGGAAGGAAAATGTCATGCACCTTTTCAGGAAGAAAGGCACAAAAGACTTGGGAATTACAGGCTGGTCAGAATAATCTTGGTTCCTGGGAAGTATGTAGAGCAAATCCCCTTGGAAATCATGCCAAGGCTTATGAAGAAGACTGAGAACAAGTGAGCGACTTCGAGTAGCCAACATTGATTTATCTTGGGAATAAAAATGCAAAATCTTTCACAAAGAATGGAATAACCTCATGGCACCGGACAGAATGTGGAGCAGAATTGCAAGAAAGCCTCGGAGTCCTAATAATCAATAGTATAGTCTGGATGTGAATCAGAAGCGTGGCTTTGCTGTGACAAAGGTAACCATGCCTCAAAGAGAACTACTGGGACTGCAGGTGTCAGGTTGAGGCAAATGACCACTCTCCTCTGTTCAGCAGTCTGAGGAAAGTTCTGAAGTACTCTATCCATTTTGGCGTACCCTGGCAGGAAAGATCTGCATACATTGACACAAGAACACCAAGATGCTAAGAGGAATGGAGAACAAGATGAATGAGGAAAGGCAGAGAGAAATGGGTTCGTGCAGTCTGAAATGGAAATATCTAAGGATCTGGAACTGTCTTCATCTGCCTTCATCTCCAGTGCTGAAGTTTAAAGAAAATGGAGTAACAGGAAAAGAGGCAGCAGGTCCAATTGTAGGGTAGAAGCTGCCAATTAGATTTTAGAAAGGACGTCACAATAAGGGTAAGTCAAACACAGCAACAAGCTGCTCAGAGAGGTTATGTAAAGCCTGTCATGGATTATTTAAAGTTTAATTAGACAAGGGTCTAATCTAACTCTGAAGTAAAATCTTACTATAAAACGATCCCCATTTTGAGTGGGGAGTTGAGCTTGGATGATCTCCAGAAGTCAATCACATTTGTATGTGATTATACGATTATATTTCTTTGCATTTATTCAACTTGTGGCACAGTCAGTACAGGATAAATTTTCAGTTTTAGTAGAAAATGACTTTATTCAGTCAGCATCTAAAATGCTGAGAGTTCCTAAGGAAAAAAAAAAAAGAGACATTCAGTGCCCTGAGTAGAGATACAGCCTAATAATCTGACTACTTTAACAGTTAAGAAATCCTTGGACAGAGAAGTCATGGGAAGTATGAACATGAACTGGCACCCAAAGAGGCTGGGTTATGAGAGGGAACAATAATCACCATATCCAGATTGTCCTCCAGGATGGCAAACCTGAGGACCCTGAACCAGAAATTTATCCCCAGCCTTGGGGAACAGTACTGACATCTTGACAATTGACTGATTCAGAGACCAAGAACCCTCTTGGAACTGACGTAAGCATGGGCTGTTATAAGTGATTTTATTTCTGCACAGAATCATCTCTGAAGACATTGTATATCTCTATTTAGAAGGCATGTGTGAGTATCACCACTTCCCTAAGAATTCTCAACCTCAAAGGACTGGATGAAGTATTCCACCTAGAATGTATCAGGCACTAACAAACATAGACAGGGCAGTTCCATCCCCTCTGGATTCTGTGGTGCTCCTCCTCCAGTTCTTTGCTCTGCAGTCTTTTCTGAATGACATGCACAAGGCACCTCTTCTCTTTTCTAGGCAAGATAATCCTGGAATCTCTTTTCAATGTATTGGGGCAAGGCTAAGCCCCATTGTGTTGTAATGGTATGGGCTGTTTAGGTTATCATTAGCAAAAGCCCTTTAGGGTGAGGTGGGTATGGAGTGTTATGGTATATGTGCCCCTGATCCATATCCTTTCTGCAGTAGGGGTTCTGCAACTGAAGGGCTCCAGCTGATGCTGCTTTTCCAGATAATTTCATTCAGGTTGCACTTCTCTTAACATCTTTTTGTCCATACCACGGCCACAGGGAAATCTTGAGACTTCTTGCACCTCATCTTCCTGATGTTAGTTTTTCACAGCCACAGCAGAAGCAAGCTTCACCAAGGAGCTTTTTGAAAGATTGCTTTGTACATTCACATCTGAGAGCAAAGTACTAGATGGAGTCTACTAGGTCTGTCCATTCCTTCAAAGAAATTAAACATCTGAGAGTTTGCTCTTCTTCATATTCATGTTGTTTTTTAAAGGAGTAAGTTTTCAACTTTTCTTCCTTTTGATCATAACTTTTTGGAGAAGTTTGCATTTTGTTTAAATCTTTCCTCCAAAATATGTCTCTTTTGGCCCATCCTTTCTGAAGGGTGAGATAGGTAGAGGGATCAAATATTCCCAAAATACTAGGGAAGGCTGTGAGAAAAAGAAAAAAATGTACAGTTTCTCTCTAGAAAAACTTCACACTGTGGGTTTAGGGCTCCCTTAGATGAAGATTATGTGTTTCTCTCTATTTCTACCTTACCCCAGTGTTAGAGATCATTATCAAACATTGAGACACTTAATTTCTACTGGTAGGACATATCCTTAAAACCTGGGAATCTGATCATTCTAGCAGTGTCCATGAGCCTAAAATACAATCAGATGCTCCATTAAGCTATGTAGTGCTCTTTAAAACTTGTGTACCAGGGTAATTTATGGGAAAGATATACTTAATATTGCCCAACATTAACCAAAAGCACATGAGGCTGTACAGGACAGAGAGAAAAGAGCCTGACACCCTTGTTTCTCCAAGAGATTTTGTTATGAATAACCAATCCAACAACGGAACCAAGAACCAAAGAAGTGACAGCAAATAATTGTTAAGATTTTAAAAATCATTTGATATAGAATAGCTGAAGTTTGAAGGGACCCATAAGGATCATTAAGTCCAAAAATGTCTTTTGTCATGACTTTCACAGTAGAAACTGAGCAATTTGATGGTTCAGAGCTTTATACCTCATCTTGCATGAAAAGTCCCCTTCAGCCCAATTTCTCAGATTCTGAGCTTTCCATGATTTTGAGTTGCTGACCATTATATTTTACCACTGCAAACTTCAGTTTGAAGGATGGTGCATCAAAAATAAAAGACATTTGCAAGGAAAATTGCACAGAGTAAAGCTTTAAGGATGCTTCAGAGCTTGCAACATCTTTTATGACTATTAATAAGACTTCAAAATAGGAAGAAAACACAACCACATTGAGCAGAATTTTTTTTTGGTGATATTAAGATAATACTGGAGTTGATGTGCTATCTGTGTAAGTTAATGTAGCAACATTTTTCACATGGAATCCAAGCTAGGCAATTTGAATTGACTAGGAGAGACTTTCCATCACTGCTTTTTCCTTTCTGTTATTCTCAGTGACCAGTATTATCTTATTTCTTAAGCTTGGAAATTATAATGAGCAGGATAATGTGTGGGGAAGTATTCTCATGTGTTGAATGGGGTTTTTTAACTGCAGGGACCCCACTATCACTGACAAGAAGAGTGAAGATAAAGCCCTGTTGATTGGAGAATACGCTGGTCTCAGTGGTTTTCAAGTATATCATGCAGTCATATAAGAGGTTTCTATTATCTCATAGAGTGCCAAATGGGGATTAAATCCTGACACTGAAAATCCTCAGGGAAATGGCTTCTACTGCAAAATAATGAGTCTGCTCATACTTGAATGTCTTCTGACTCGACAGGGAAAAAGCATAGGACAAATGAACTTCAGACCACCATTTAGAGTCAAGTGATTGCTACCTTCTTAGTGTCAACCTGAACATATCAAGTGTGATATAAAAAAGACCAGGTTAGTGATCTAATAAACCTTGCTAGATCAGAAGATTCCATGGAATGTGCTTTAGGAGCATGGGCTCATATAGGCAGCCCACAGCTTGTTCTCGATTCACTAATATAAGCAGTGGAAGCCCTGAGTCCAGATGTTTGCTTCCTCCTGCACACAAAAGTTGGATCATTCCTGTTGCTGTCCCTGCAGAGCAGACATGAGAGAACCCTGCAGAGTGCTGGGACTGCACTCCACTGAGGAGGATGAGGTAATAGGATTGCTATTTTAATGACTGTTTGTAAAGGATTTACTGTACTCTTTACCATGCATAGTGGTTTATACTAAATACTATCCAGCACATCCTTTCCAGTCTTTAAATAAAAGCTAATCCCACAATATGAATATGGTGTATAATACAATTCTCCAAATTCCCATTTTGGAAATAGTCAAGTTAATCAAATGTTCAGTAGGACCAGGTCTGCACAAATGCAGAGACAGCTTTCCTCCTTTCCTGTTTTGCCCTATAGACCACAGGAGGCAGTTCAGTGGAAGTGCAAATTAACCACATGGCAGCAGCTTAAGTGCAGGCAACCCACCCCTCACTTTCAAGAACCAGGAGACCTGGGACTACCAGCAGACATTGGAGCAGTATGAGAAAAAAGTGCCATGGGATATTTACACTCCCCCTGCCAAGCTGTCTCTCCAATAACAATTAACCTGGAGGCTAGATACAGATTCAGTAATCTCTCTTCCTGTTTCCTGTTCCCAAATACAGAATCAATGCCCATCTATTTCCAGAAAATGAACCCCTTTCTATTACCTGAAACTCTCATGATCTCATGAGCCAGAGCCCAGGAAAGAGAAATGCTCCTGATCATATATTTTCAGAAGACAAATGGCAGGACAATGAACTCTAAATCTGTGGCATGTGACAGGTACAGCTAAAGTATTGGCATCTATTTGGAAGAATTATAGAATATCCTGAGCTGGAATGGCCCCACAAGGATCATCCAAGTCCAACTCCTGGCTCTGCACAGAACCATCCCCAGGAATTACACCATGTGCCTGAGAGCATTCTCCAAATGCCTCTTGAACTCTGGCAGGCTTGGTGCTGTAACCACTTCCCTGAGCAGCTTGCTCCAGAGTTCAACTACCCTCTGGGTGAAGGACCTTTTCCTAACATCCAGCCTAAACCTCCTCTGACACAGCTTCATTCTGTTCTTTGAGTCTTATCACTGATCACCAGAGAGATCAGTGCTTGTCCCTCTGCTTCCTCTTGTGAGGATGCTGCAGATTTTGTTGAGGCCTCTCCTTAGTCTCCAAAGGAAAGCCTATGCCTAGTACTGAACTCCAGACTTTACATTCCATGACCACTTTTAGCTAGTTGCAGGAAAGCAGAATAGAGAAAGCATAAACATGCGTAAAGATCTGAAACTTGTAGAAAAAAATAAAAAACAAAAAACCAAAACAAACCACTTGCATAATAATTAAAGTGGAGACAGGCAAGTAATTCAATAGTTACAATCACAAATTTCTCTGGGGAGGAACCTAAAGCAGGTAGTTTCACTAAAACCAAGTGTATAGTGGTCCTAAGAGAGGTAGCAGTAATCATATAACATTGATAAATGTAGTTCTGGCTATGAAGAAGCTCTGGGATTTGCTGTCAGAGGGAAACATATGGTTAAATTGCAGAATAAGAAAAATAGGTGATTGTTGTTGGAATGCAGGGTGTAACTATTCTATCACCATCTGTTAAACCTGGGAGGGGGCAGTTTTCTTATCTCTTCCACACCCATCTTCGCCCAGAGAGATGATCTTCCATTAATGGGCCATTGAGCCTGGCTGTGTGGCTGATAACATGTTATTATCCCATTGTGAGAGGCTCCACCCAGGGGGAGGAGCCAAGCATTTCTCTCTGGATAAAGCCTGAGATTCAGAACAACATAAGCAGCCTTTTTGTCCACTGAACCCACAGAGAAAAACCAGGGCCTGTCTACCAGCATTGGACTTGCAGAGAAAATGGCATCTTTTTCTCCTGGACTGCTGCTTCAACCCAGCCTTCTGTCAACCCAACCCATCTGTCACTCCAGGACTGCAGCTACCACCTGACAGGACTGTTGCCAAACACCCTGACTAACAGGGTGTCAGGTTGTATGCTGACTGTGATGTTGTTTTGTTTGTATTACTACATTTTATTATTAACTAGTAAAGAACTGTTGTTCCTGCTCCCATATCTTTGCCCGAGAGCCCTTTACTTTCAAAATTATAATAATTTGGAGAGGGAGGGAGTTTTATATTTTCCATTTCAAGGGGAATTTCTGGCTTCATTACCCTAACTTGTCTTTCCAAACCAAGACAGTGATAAAGCTGTAAGGGAAGACACATAGAGAAAAAAGGAAAGAACAATTAAATTGAAAAGAATATTAACTTTATAGGTCTGTCTTACTGTCTATAATAGATAAAAGTAACTGATGGCTGCAAACTTGATTTGCATACTGCTCAGGGCAATGAACCTCCTGCATGCTGCTATAATAGGCATAAGAAAGACTTAAATTACACCCCAAAAAAAACACCAACCCCCCACCAAAAACCCCCAAACCACAACCAAACAACAACCAAACAAAATCCAAACAAAAACCAAACAAATCTTGGGCAAGACCGATGGTGTAAAAGTTAGGAAACTAACTTTTAGTTAGCTTTGATTAACTTACGAACTAATTAGTAAACGAATTAGTTTTACTAACTAATCAAATGGAGATGTCCCCTGCCACCCAGACTTGGCTTTTTGAATGAATTAATACAGAGTTTATACAATAGTATGCAATGATTCTTAGTCTCAAACCTCCTGAGTTTTACTTAACTTAACAAGCCTACCTGCAGCTCTTCCTTTCTTCTCACTGTTCATTTAGAGCACTGCATGAAGCAAATGATTATATAATTGAAGGCTGTATCAGAATGCACAAGGCTGTAAATTAATGCTGTACACACAGCATTAAATCTGACTTTTCCTACCATTAGAATGCTTGCCTTTGAAACCATAGCTTTCTTCTGACATTGATTAAGACAGAGATTTAAATACAAAAATCTAAAAAAATACATTAGCATTTGAAACTAATGATAATTTCTAGGGTCAGAGCACAGGTTTTGATCTAATTTTATACAATTAAGGTAGTAATATTGGCAGCAGAAACCATAAACTGTCCTGTGTCAGTACATAAAGGTCAGCAGTGCAGAGGCAGTGCCGTGCAATGGAGGCTTCCTACTATCTGGACCTGGGCTGTGGGAAGACTGGGGACAAACTCCTTGCCTTCAAACAGAAACTAAGAATGGGGAAAAGTGAACCTACAGATCCCAGTATGTCTGTAACACAGCCTCAGAATGCTGCCAAACACAGGAGGCTGAGGGCACTCTAATACCTGGCATGTTAGACACCATCGTGTGAAGTGTTTGCTGAAGAGGAACATGAAGAACACTATTGCCAGTTAGCAGCCTTACTATCTGCAGGAGATTAGAAAGATGAATTTTTAAGCTCCACTGACTCTGGGGGGCAAAAGACGTCATGGTATAGACCATGTTGTCAAGCTGGAATTGACTTCAGCTTGGGTTTCAGGCTTAGTAGAACCAATAATTAGCCAAAGGTTGAGGTGTCCTGTATGAACAGAGAAAGCGTTATTTTTGGAGCTGTTTGGTGGGAGGCAAAATAGGACATTGATCTTGTAAAACTAAATACCAAAGGAATGAGGACTTGAAAGCAAAATATTAAATCATTCCTTTATCTAACTTATTAAATATCTGCTTGAGTTACTACTCAATCTTTCAATCTCCAAGGGCAATATTGTGCAGCTCATATTCAGAACTTTTCCCTCAAATTCCATCTCATTAGAAAGGACTTAGAACCCTAAAAAACTCTCACTTTTTTTTTAATTTAATTTTTTTTATTTTTGAAGTGTCTGAATCAGGCTGAAATATTTTTATTTGCAGAAGTGATGTGAACTTAGGTATCTGAGAACTAAAGCACACAACACTGAATGACACTGCTGTTTGTTCTGCTTTGCCAAGGTGTGCTTTCAGATAAGAGTCATATTTATGACTAAATGATTTGTCATCCATTCTTTGTTGTAGTTTATCCATCAGTGAATGCTTTATGTCATTCACTTCACCCCATACAAAAGAGTTGCTATTTTAAAACTCTGCCATAAATGTCTCTCAGTGTATTGTGTAATAGATACAGTATTCAGTAATTGAGAAGTGGTTGTCTTCATCAATCCCAGCCTTAACGAACCCAAACTTTTTGTCTAGGTGTCCATTTCTAATGTACAGAGGATCTGTTAATAGTTGAAAAATGATCAAAGACTCCTTCTGGGTCAGCCTCAGCAGTATTGTTGTATAGAGTATACCTCAGCTTCCCTCACTGTTTGGGGCTGACAGTGTAATATCCCCCATAATTCTGAAGAAAAGGATCAAAATGTTCATGCTGTAGCCTTTAAAATAAAATGATAATTTTTATCATGTTTTGCCATATTACGAAGAATATAAACTTGCTAACAAATAAAGCATATATCTATGTAAGTGTTGTACAGTTTACTCTTGTTGTAGTTATTGCTGCCAGCAGGGAGTAATGATATGTTCTCAAAAGTTCAAAGAATTTCACTGTAACTTACTTCTAAATATTTCTACAGCAATCGCCTTGCTTTCTGGAAGATAATCAAGGAGATGATAGATTATTCTGTCTTCAGCTGCACAGTGGCTAACAACTGTGAGAAATATTTTGTTCTTTGTGTGGCTTGAAAAAATCCCCATTTCCAACAAGCCTTTAATTGTCTTCTCAGCTGAATGAAGTTCTAGTATGTATTTTGAAATACAGAATTCTTTCATTCTATCAAGACTTATCATTGTAAATATAGTGGAAGGTTGAAAACCAACCCTATTTCATTTGCTACCATAAATGGTTTGGATAACATTATAGTACAATTTTGCTGTTAAGTCTAATTTCTTCCATATTTTCACAGTTCCATATCAGCAAAAGATTTTGCTCACTCTGTGTTTAGCAGCTAGAGTACAATTCTTTTAATGAATTGCCCTGTTTTCATTCTGCCATATATCTGACATTCATCCCTGAGTAACTAAGAAAATGACAGCAAGCTCTGAGCCATTATTGCTTTCTTTACTGATCCGTGCTAATTGCATCCTGGAAAGAGCAAGAACCCTTTTTGTTTCAGGGTATGCCATAGCTTAACAGAATGATTTTAGCAGAGATCTGCAGCCATGATTCTCATAGAACCCAAACTTCCAGCTAAAGTACACAAATAATTGGGACACCTGAACTTAGATCATGAAGTCATCTCTTCCTGTAGCTTTTAAAGGCAGTAAGCAATTATAATATATGAAATTCATAGTTTACTGATACCCAGAATCTGAATATTTAAGACAGCAACAGACATGGACTTCTAGGTAACTGTAACAGCCTGATCAAAAGCATGAGCAGATATTTCTTAGAGACCTGATGATCATTTTCTGTGCTCCGGTCAGACCTCCTGACAAAACTGCATGTTTGGTGCTGCACTCTTACAGCCTGAGTGGATGAAAAGCTAGGATGTGTTACGAGAGACATTTCCTGCAGTAGAGACTGGCCACAAACAGAGGTGCTAGTAAATCCCTACAATGCTTTACTCTAGCAAAGGAAAACAGTTCCATGTGTTATGATACTTAATTTTAAGTGGGTTGAATTAAATTGAACAAAATGAATGCTCAAATTCTCCACAAGTAACAATAAAAACAGGTAAACAAAAATGCATCTAAACTGTTTCCCAGGAAGTCAGGGAACAGTAAAATCAGTACTTTCTATAAATATCTGTACTTTTGCTCAAAAAGTAGTTTGACAGAAAAATCCCAATCAGCCCTAGTTAAAGGTTTGCAAGCAGCAGAGTGCAGCATCCTAAAAACTGTCTGTTAAAAACCAGATGAACCTGACAGTTTTGCTCTACCCAAGCCCCCCTGAATTTGTTATATGGATCCATTTGATCTGGTGGTGGCAGTGTGTACCTGTGACTGAGAGGAAGCACCAAAGGAATATTCTGAATTACAGAGGGAGAACTGTCTGTTGGGAAGGATTTCTGTCACCCACCAGGAAAAGGTTACTAACAAACTTACTGGTCACTAAGGTGATGGGAGCGGCTCTTGCACACTCAGCTAGACAGAAAAATCTCCAATATCCAAGATGGAAAAGCCTCGCCTTTGGCAGCATATTCACAGCCTCCCCTCACCTATTGCTTCTTGCCCTGAAAGGTCCCTTGGAGCAGCCTGTTTCTCTTAAATGATGAGAACTGGGATGATGAACTCTGCTTGGGGAAAAAGCTGAAGGATAGTTAATGAGGTTATGTGTTTTTTCCTGGGATTATTAGGCACAGCCAGCCATGAGCACAGAGGGCAGGTGCTGGGCTGCTATGCAGCTTCGGGTGTGAGCAGGGTCCCACTGGCTAAATTAGTTGGGAGGAAATTTCTGTCTGGGTGTTTCTGTGGAGTTCATTTGTCTCTGAAGCCTCTTGCCTGGGGTGACTCTGAGCCTTAGTGAGCAGCCCTAAAGGTCAGGGGCTGGCAAAATCCACAAGAGGAGTTTTCTTCTCTTACTCTGAAAGGCAAATGTGCTCTGTACCCTCAGGCTTTGAAAAAATCAAACTGAAGGAAAACAAAAACACAGGCACAAAAGACTGCTCTGTACATGAAGCAGGAGTGGCTGTAGGGCTCAGGGAAGAGGGATTATGACCAAACCAGTTCATTCTCTCTTCTTATCCCATCAGACCTTGGTGCCAGCCTGGGCTGCCCGCAGAGTCCCGCGTGTCCCTGCGTGACAGGCAGGGACTGTCCCCGGGAGGGAGGGCAGCAGTCCTGGCCAAGACTCAGGGAAGTTCCACCAGCTCGGTGACAACACTGAGTCATGTTGCTTTCAGACTCCACAACGTTGATCTTACATTTAAAAATGAAATCAAAATACAAACTCTTGAAATCATGAGTTTCTATTTTTCAGAAGTCCATGATTCAAGCCAGCAAAAGTGATGGGATTTGTATGAGAGTCAGAAATATTTTAGAACTTGTCTCTTTTTTCTTAGCTTAAAATTTTGCCTCTACCAGAGCCACTACCCCTCTCTTTGTTTTCTGGCTTCCAGGACTGTAAAACACATTTTATTTCAGTTCATTTGCAAATTTATCATTGCAACAGAGAATCTAGACAGCCAGACAGATCTGGATGTTTGTTTGTTTGTTTGTTTGGTTGGTTGGTTGGTTTTTTAAATTTTTTTTCCTGAGACATAAACTGAAATTGTCTTGAATCTTTCAAGGAGACTGTGCTCCAAGAAAAGACCAAATTGTGTGAGCTGCAATAATATCACAAGAGCTGGAAGACACAATATGTTCTAGGTTTTTTGTTTTTTTTTTTTATCTCACAAAATATGTGACGGGGGAAAAACTTGCCTGGAAGTTTAGATGGACATACCACAGGATCTCACCTGTTTTACATCCCTACTTGGGCACTACTATTGATCCTGCAATATTATAGTCCTACCTGCGGCTCTTTAAAACCCTGCATTTCACCATAGGTAGGTTTGCCAAGTGGTTCATGGCATACTAGATTTCCATGTAAAAAACTGTCTGTTTTGAGCTACTTAGGCAATACATGAAACATAGCTTATGGCATGATCCAAAATTTGATCCATATTCTACAACTAGATTTTCTTTTTTATTTACTACGTGGTATCATAGTGCTGGACAGTCACATAAAATTCTGTCTCTGTTAGGTGAAGATCTATACCTGACTAACAGGTAGATAGTGATACTCCAATCTTGCCCATAGGAAGCCACCAAAATCTAGTTTAACATTTTTTTAACTCTTTACATGAATAATGTGAAATTTACATGCACAACAAAAATATTTTTCAACATGGATTTTTGCAAGTTCAGACTCCTCCAACATCTGAGAGGAGGAAATGCTGTATCTCTCTGTGCCTATTCTGTCATCTGTTTAATGTTAAAAACAATGCATTTTCTTTTCCTTTCTAGATATTTATTCACTTAATTGTATAAAAAAGTGGAGTCCTGCACAAGTTGTGAGGAATTGGAAGTGCTGATCTGATTAAATGCTCCCTGTGTGCCTTGGAAAATTTTATCTTACACAAGTTCATAGTAATAAAGCCATTTCTAAATAGAATAACTTTTAATGAGCAGAACACATCAGTTAACCTGGAACTTAGAGAAATTACTTATTATAAAGAAGAAAATCAGGGAGCATTTGAACATCCTGACTGCCAGGGTAAACTTCGTTTTGTAGTCACCACAAAAATTGTTTGGTGTTGTCGAGGGGACACCAAGAGTGCCTGTATTTATGTAAAGAGAAAGAAAGTAAGTGTTCAAGAAAGAAAGGCCCAAAATTCAGGTTTTAACAGTAGCCTGTGGCAGAGGCAAGATAAACACAGAACTTGTTGATCTAAGTAACAGAGGACACCATGTACTACTGCAGACTCCTGAAGATCTGCACTCATTTCCATGTTACCCCTATACTCTGCAATCAGGGCAGCAGCTGAATGAATGCATTTAAATGTATGTAAATATGGAGGATCTCTGAAAGGCTACATTAAGCCCAAGTTTATGCTACATAAGTCAAGCTGGAACTTGGTAAGACTGCCTCCTTGCAAAAATATGTTAGTTTAACAAAAAAGCATGCACTGGTCACTGTATCTTTGAGACAATATCAGGATACATATTAGCTGTTTTAGAAAAATTGGCAAATTTAAGAGTTTAAAATATCTTGAAATAATTCTGTTTCCTAATGGAATAGCATGTATATTCTTTGCCATGCTCTACAAGCAAGAAAGTTAATAAAAGATTTGACTTTCAAGTAATTACATAACATGTAACTTATTTAAGATCAAAATTGAAAAGTCAAGTAAACAAAAAGTAGTTTTTCTTCCATTTGATTTCCCTCTACTCTGGTTTGTATCTCTGGAGTTCTCCATGTATCTGTAAGTCCATGTACAGATATTCTTAAGGGAAATTCAGCCTCTGTATTTTTCAGTTCATACTTTACCTTAATAGAAATTATCTTTTTCATATAAACAAGTCTTAAGAAATGCAAAACTAGAACTAGGAAGTATTACTGTGTTCATTGCCTTCAGCTCACAAATACATTTTGTCTGAATGAAAGGTAGTTCATTTCACACAGTATTTCCTTACCTACTGTTTTTAATTATCTGCTGTTAAACACAAATCCCCAAAGATTCACCTGAAAACACAGATTGTCTCCAGAACAACAGCTAAACTTGTGCATTTTATCAGGTTAGCCCAGATTTACTGCCTCTTTGGGGCAGGTAGAACTCCTGGTGGTACTTTGGTACGTATGCCAAGGCTTCTTCCAAGCTATGCATGTCCTCTTTTGCTCTCAGGACTGCCAACCTTCAGCTCTAGCACTCTTCCTTTTTTCCTCCAGCAGCGACCCTCAGAGCTCATGCTGGGGTGACACACTTTTGTCACTTCTCTTGAGGTAGTGAGAGCAGTTGACCAGACTTAGATCTGCCTGCTGCGAGGTTTGGAACCAGTCTATTTACCCTGAACAACCAGAGAAGAACACTCAAAAGCAGTGTGATTTGAGGAGTCAGATACTTCTTCTGAATGTCATAGTGGAACAATGGAGGTGTTTTACCATGAAACCACACTGGAAGTCTGAGCCTGACTCTGAACACAAACCCAGCAGCACTTGAGGTAACGTATTTATGGATGATTTCATCAGGCCAGACAATCAAAAGGGCCTGAGTCTATTATTGTTCATAATACTCTCCTCATTATGTTTGTGTTATTAATTACCTAGCTTCAGAAAGACTTGAAGGAAAGAATATTTAGGTGATTTCCTAGGCTGTACAGATCTCATAAATGGATGAGAAAACTTGTCTGGCATGCCTTCTAAAACTTGCTGGCTTCAACACTTCCTGGGACAGTGGAGGATCTGACTGTATGAGTTCAGGCTGGCACAGGAAATGTCCTTTTATTATTGTAAAATTAAAATATACTAGCTTTCTAGCATTTCACCATTATTCATTTTCACCCATCAGTGAAGACATGCATGCAATATTAACATTTTTCTTGCCAGTAATACATAATTCATATTCATGTAGTGTCTCTGAGTATTCTCTTATTCATAAATATGTTGTCTATAGTGAAGTTACTCCAGGTTTGAAGTGGTATAAAAAAGAGGCCCAATATATATAAACTTATATATTATTTATTAGCACATGATCAGGAGTTATTGCTTTAGCTTGCTTTGTGTCAATAACAATACTATTTTGTAACTTGGAAAAGTAATAATCTTTTTGCTTTCATTTCCTTTGACAGGAAAAGCAAAATTATTTCAGTGCCATTTCACATGACTAATACTTTCAGAAACACAAAGCAATGCAGTAATCATTTGGGATGATGAGATAATGCAGAAAAGAAAACATACATTCTGCAGATAATAGATATATAATAGTGATATAATATATATAATAGTGATATATAGATTACATGCACAGAGAATAAGGAAAAAAAAAAGAAAGACATTAAAAAAGCTAATAATAATAGTGTTTCTGTGTAATGCTCTTCCTAATTAAATTGCTCTGATCTGGTGTCTCTCATGAATCATCGCATCAGAAACTACCACAGCTAAAACAAGATTCCTTTGCTATCCTCAGTGTGAATTAAAGCAGTAACTTGGCCTTCTGTTCCTGCGCTCTACCATCAGCATTTGTATAAGAAAAATAAAGATTTAAATGTGAGAAGACATCCCTGTGATTTTCAAATAGTATTTAAATTCTACTTTGGACAAATTCAATATAGAATATTGAAAATATATCCTACAAAAACAGTAATTCCAATCCATTTTATTTGAACTAAAATAATTCACTTAATTTAACCTGAAAACAGTTAGAAATTCAAATGCTGACTGTTATCTACTTAAATGTTCAAAATTGGACTCTGAAATTCTTTGGTTTTCACTTAGGCTGAACTATGTGTCTTGCATATATGTACTCCATAGAGTGTAGGTATTGAACTTACTGAAACATATCCTGCATTCTGCTCTTTCTAGGCCTGCCTGGTCTCAGAAATTCACCTTGAGTGACATATCATGACATTAAGACATTTTACATATGTAAACTTATTTGGTTAAAATCACAGTAGAGTATACATTTCACCAAATAATCCAGTGTTTTACCTTTGTAAAGCATAAAGACATTGAAACACTTGTAAATATTATTGGATCAACTACTTAATTTTATTATGAGTAATGGAATTTGTTGTATTTTTCCTTTTAAAGAAAAAAAAGCTTTTTGAAGAAAAAGTAAGAGCACTTTCCTTTGGCTTCAAATTTTGGAGTACATTACTTATATTGTACTTTTCTACAAATATTAAAAGAAACTTATTGAATTTATACTGCCTAGACTTGTTTTGCGTTTCTGCCACTTGCAGAGCACATCTTGCAGTTTGCAGGCTTGAGTCTCAGTGAGTTGAAAGTGCTGGAAAGCCTCTGTTCATTCGGAAGGTATTTGGGTCAGGCTCTGTGGTCCTGATGGATCAGGGTTTGGAAGCTTCCCTATTATCTCAGGGGTCATTCGGCAAAACCTTCATCTCTGGTTTTGGCTTGGAGTCAGAAAACTTTATCAAATAAGACTCCTGTATGGAATAAATCTTTGTTTCTTTTCAGGGATATGTGATAAGGCAGGCATGCACCAGGCAGAGCTGGATGCTGCACTGACAGCCAAATATTAATCTCTCTTCAATTATGTTATACCTATATTAATTAAACAGCAAATATGAATGACTATAAAAACTTGTGGTATTGAGTTGACTGTAGAGACATATTGAATGACATGTTTTGCAATTGCCAGAAGATTAGGTTTACAGCTGTCATTCTTCTCAAACAGATCTGATGAAATGGACAGAAAACTGTTTCAGCACACCTTGCATCAGCACAGAAGGTACTGTCAGAGATCGATCCCACACAGTGAAAATAATCAGAGGTAGAAAACCCACAGTAATTTAAAATTACGGAATGTGAAAGTTTCTCACTGCTCTTCCTTTTCTCACTGCCTCACTGTAAGACAACAGTCTGAACTGGTATGATGAGGTGTCAGAAGGTAAAAATAAATTTTTTCTTACTAGGTTGAAGCCAGCATAGAACACTGAGCAGCTTAGGAAGTATTCTGAAATCCTCTCAATTTACTGATATGCATTAGTGTACATGCAAATTGCTTTGTTTTGGATGTTAGCCTGTTTGTGAAAATGAATGTAACCTGGTAAGTAACAAAAGGCCAATATGGATAAGATCGCTTATGTGACGACTCAGCTTTTGTATCAAACAAATATAGATTCAGTCTAAAACTGTACCTAGTCTAAACAGATCCAGTGTTAACCTTTGGTTTTTTTCAGCTAAACAGTTTGGAGGCATACTAGAAAAAATTAACAAAAAGTTTCCATGATGACCATTATGTGAAGAATTTATGCTGTGAGGACCACCAAGCTCTTGGCTGGTTTTGGCTCACAGTGTTTGGAGTTAATCAGATTTACCTGAGCTCAGCTCAGACAGTTTGGCTCAGGTTTCTTTAAACAGATGTGGAGCAACTGGCTCTAATGGGAGTGCAGGAGATCACCACTCTGCAGTTTTCATCCAGCTACCATATTGGTCTATGCCTCAAAAGAGCTATGTGACATCTTTGATAGTGTTACATCATTCTCCATGACGTCATGAAAAAAACATTGACTGACCAGACAGTGTTTCATGAATGTCATTTTCTGTCAAACTTCTGCATTTCTTTTTCCTCTGAGAGGAAAGGAAGCAACAATTCAAACAGTTAGTGCTGCCCTCAGTCCAGTGGCCTCTCCTCTCCTTGAGCGTGGTTTAGCTAAGCTGTTGTTGTTATGTACCTGTTCACAAGAGGAGGGGTCTCTGGGCAGACAGAAATTCTAAGGAAATTCAAAACTGGCCTCTGTCCTTGTTAGCACTGGAGCTCAGACTATTTTGAATTGTGACTTTTCATAACAGAAATATAATACATGACTTCCTTTTTACTCCAAAGAGTAAATGAAGTGTTATATTTAATAGTGCTAATAGTCTGGGTTATTTAAAAAATAAAAGGAAAAAAAAAAAAAGAATGGAAGAAATTTTGCCTGTAGTTTGCTGTGTTTCCCCAAGATAGAAAAAACAAATGAAATAATTTGTTGTGCACAGAGATCCTTACCTATCAAAGGCACAAAACTCTTCAATGAAACTTCTGCTGTATTTGCAAAGCAGTGAATAAAAGGCAAAAAATGCCATTCATAATTTATATTTTGCTGTTGGCAACAGATGGGATGAGAGCAATGAGATGACTCTGTTGTATTTAAAATTAGCATTAGTCTCAAATGAGGTGCTTATTTTTGTGAGTCAGTATGCTTACATTCATATCAAATATATAACCTGCTGTTGTCAATCAACACACATTTTTATATTCATTTATCTTATCTATGATACATGATATTCCAACAAACTTTTTATTAACCTTAATATGCTCTTAGTCTCAAAACTCAATTAACAAATTCTGTTATAATCAAAACTTTTCCTTTTGAAGCATTTGTTATTGTCCATTTTTAGAAACATATTTACAGGAGCTGAAAATACTGCATCTAACACAAAGATGCATTAAAGGTTTTGGGGCTGTTTAATAAGATTTTTTTTTCTAAGTAAATACTTTTGAATAGACTCGCTTTACTTAAAATTTTGTGTGTGTGGTGGATCACCTATTTGTGGCCATAGCATCCTTTCACAGAAGTGGACTCCAGTCAAATGGCCTTAATTTTGATGATTGCTAACTGCAGCCTCAAGATCACTTGGCAAAGCTAGAACTTGTAATGAGGAATGAGACTGAATGTCCTTTATGAGCTCAAAGCCTGGCTGCATTCATAAAGTGGCATTTGCCTTCCCGTTGGCAGTGCTATATCCCTTTATGACTTGAAGGGATTTAGGTTTGCTACTCAGTTTTTCAACCCTTCTGGTACCACCAATATTCTGTGTATCTAGGTGACACAGGTGACCTCATCTCTGGATATTATTTACTGAATAAAATCCATGCACACACAATCTGAAGATGGGGTAGAACACCAATACATACTGGGAATTTTAATTTTAAAACTCTCAGTTAGACTATATCAACAGATCACTGCAGCAAGACCCTCAGTGAAAATCCCTGCAGTGCTTGTTTTTGTTTCATAGCGGCAGTTTTTCTCTTTTATCCTCCTTGTTGCTGTGATCAACAAAGGGCAGATGGGCTCCTTTCTATTTTCAGTTTCAATTAAAATTTCAAAATTGTTTTTGATTGAACTTTTGAACACACCGAGATGTGAAAGCGCCCCCGCTGTCGCTAATCTGATCTGGAACATGCTTTCTGGGCATGTACATTTCAAAGAGAAGATGCTGGTTGCAAGCAGCTCCGCCTCCACTCTCTTCTCCAACATGCTTGTTAAAGTCTCAGGAGGGTCCATTACTTTTATTTTTGTCTCCTGAGTAAAGTCCAAATGGAGTGCTTTGATTTAACATCACTGATAACAAAAAAAACCCATTCAAAAAACGAACAATTTAGGTACAAGCTATTGAACGAAGCAAAAATAACAATCCCAAGAAGCTGCGGGAGGACAGGGCTTCAAAGGGAGAAAGCTCAACTGTCTAGCTGGAAGGAAGTGTTTTTTGAGGATGGTATGAAACACATGTAATGCAAATTTAAGCACCTTCCTGACAGCACTACTTTGTGTTGGGAATAGGCAGATAGAGTCCTTGGGAATTCACCTTTTCTCCCAAGCTAAGCAGAGCTGTTTTTCTTACAGGGCAGATTTTGGGCCGCTAATTTAGTGCAGTTGGGGGTATAACATGTGGCCTTCATCATAATGAGTTAGGTATTTCTTAAGTTTCTTCCTCATTAAGACAGTATCTGGGCATGTATATATAATATTGCTTGTGAATACAAACATCCAACTGGTACTCTTCAATTCTGTGGATTTGTGTATAAATGCCTTCATAAAATGCTATGGGTGTAAAAAATAAATAAAGGAGCAACCACCCAGGGCTACGACATCACCTCATGAGTGTTATTCACAGGCTAAGAGGACCATCATGTTATGATAACAAGAAGAAAAGTGTTTGGGTGATTCCTGAAAACCATAAAATTCCACCATTTAATAATGCTTATCTTAATATATATGATTACAGGTCAACCTAGTGTTCAAATGTCTCTTGTTGATTTGGGGACCCAACGTACATAAGCAATACTAGAAAAACTTCAGAAAGTTGGGATTCAAAATAGTAGGGAAAGACATACCAAAACTAGTTAAAAGGTAGAAAAAATTTTAAAACTGGGAATTGCTAAAATAGAGTGAACAGAATAACACAATTTTAAAAGCATTCGACTCAGTAGATTAAATCAACTTCCTGAAGATGTCTAATACCTGCAGTTCCTATTAGAGTAAATCAGAGTATGATTTTAGCACATCTGAAAGTTTTCATTAAATTAAGTAATTAATATAAAACTAAGAGTTTTGTAGTGACAGAAATAATTGGGTAAGGAGGGAGGCAGTTGTTGTAACTGATGAAATAAAGTGATGAAGAGCTCTACTTAAAAGGCTGGCTGGTGATGACCACAACCAGCAGGTGACTGAAACCCCACAAGAGCAAGAAAGGAAACCATGAACCATGTTCTTCCCTCATCTATTCTCCCGAAGGAGAAGAAAATTGTCTTTAACCAGATTAAAAAAAAAATAAAAAAAATAAAAAAAAGATCAGGCAAATATATCCATTTCATCATTGTTTTGGTGTTTTCTCCTGTGTGGTCACAATGATGACATATTTTATGGAGGTATGAGATGGATGCCTTTGTACCATTCCATTTGCACAGTGCTGACTATAGAAGCACTTCAATGTCGTCTTATAGATGATATGGCAATGCTCAAAATGTAAAGGAATGGTACCTGAGGGAAAGCAGGGGAAGTGAAAGGCTTGCCAAAGCCTAGCAAAAGCTCAGGCAGCTGTGAGACAGGAGTGAGATGAACCTGACAAACTCAACCAAGAGACTCCAAGAACTTCTCTTGATGGCAGGAATCTCAGAGTCATTCCTAGATTTTTGATTTTGCCATGTTTCCAACGGAAACCAAAGAGCAAGCACTTCAATGAGAGAAAAACATAATGGGTGTTTCCCTTTTAGCAACCAGGGGTACCGAAGCGTTGTTTTGTTTGGGGTTGGGTTTTTCCTTTTCTGCAAGTGATCCAGCAGCTTCAGAGCACCAGACACTCAAACACCACTGAGCGTGTGTTGCTGGGAAACAACACAACACAGCTCATCTTGTTGCAGGCAGGCAGACAGACAGACAGGGACCAATCTACAGAATGAAAGCTGAACCTGTGGTGCCAGCAATAAAGTGCAAAAATTCCCTACTTTGCCAAATGCAGGGACAGTCACAAAAATGCAATTGCTGCAGGATTTAAGAAAAATATTCTATGTAATGTGCATCATGCATATCAATTACCCCGGAAGCAACAAAACTATGTTTTTGTAGCTCATTTAGCTGTAGAACGCTAAATGGGAATATTTACACTCATTCTACAAGCAAGAAGAAAATAATGTTCAAGAGCTAGTGAAAAGATTAAAGGTATAGAGGACATTAATGCTAATTTCAAATGTATTATTTCTGATTCAGTAAACTACCAGCATATGCACAGAGTTGTTACCTGTTTGGTTTAAAAGGTTATACTCTATAGTGGGATGATTGCCATCTTATTTAAATAGATACACCTGTTCTGAGTGACCTTATTCAGGTTATCACTCTCATGGACTTAAAAGTGAAAGCCATTGTTTTATTATATTCTTTTTCTACAGAGCTTGCTTTGCAAAATATGCTTTTCCCACTTTTATAGCCCTAAAGGCCTCACTTAGTGTCCTCAGATGAAGCACTAGTTGTTACTCACAGAGGTGTTTTTCTTCTAAATTTATTCAAACAGAAAATTCTGCGTCTTTGTGCCTTCCACCAAGTATTTTGAACATAATTAAAAGACTTTTAAAAACAAATGGTCAGCCCATTACCAGGACTCTGAGGGAAGCCTGTGGGGGAGATAGATAGTTGAATCGACTCCATAGTGTGCACAGGTTATAATTTAGTTCAGCTCTGTGAAAGCAGAGTTGTTGAGTACAGGGCTGGAAAATACTACCTGCACCTTACACCCTGACTGCCATTTCTATGACATAAACACATCATCTGGAAGGGTCCATAAAACATTCAGCCAGCTTTTCTTTGCACAGCAGAAGTTACAAATATTTCCTAACAAACCTAAGCTACATGCCTTTGTTTGCATGTATAAATCGAATCCCTCATAGCCTGAATCTTTGCTTTGGTGTTTCAGTAAGTGTGTCAAGAGTTCAAAAATAATGTAAAGTAACATAAAAGAAGAATTTCTCCTTGCATGAAGAGCTGCCTGGCTTTCCAGTTCTCACCGAAATGAAATTCAGAAAAACTTCCTTCAGATTAAGGATGCAGCAATTCCTCAGAGAAGTTTCAAATATAGTAGTTTGATTTGTAGTCTCTGCATTATATTAGGAAAACCTGACACCCTTAATTCAAGAATTCTCTTTGAGAACAGAGACTAATGAAAAGAATTGCCAGTCTTAACCCAGAAATATAAGCCCAAATGGTTAATTTAAATTTAACCAGTGTCAAAAGAAAAACATCCCAAGAGCCAAATGTGGCTGAATTTTACAGTGCTCACCACAACTCAGGTTTTGCAATAAGTCTCACATTCACCTTTAGGGCTGATGGCAGTCTGGACTGAGACCAGAGGCACCTGCCCACAATGATTCCTGTTCAATGATAGAGATGACATGGTTTAAAGCTACTGATATTGCATCATATCTTCTTTCAGGAAAAAAATAAATACAAAAACCCATCTGGTTTCCTTTGATTTGCCACTTATGACAACTTAGACTCCCACAAGAGCTGCTACTGATATTATGTTTTATACTAACTAATAATTTAAATACATTTTAAAATATATTTATTAACATGCTAATTGGGCTGATTTCTGATCTGCAGTGCCGCATCTGGTTCAGATTTCAATACAGTTCCACAATTAGAGAGCAGATCTCTCTGCTTGCACTCAGTGCTTTGGTCACATGTGGGGTTTTTTTCCTTAATGAGCTGTCAACAGGCTGTCAAACGCTGATACAAATTAGAGAGGGGAGACAGTGAAGGGTGGGTATAAAGCACTGGAATCAGCCCTGTAAAATGGACTTTTTCTCACAGCTCACACACCTGACTTTATCTTTCTAAGGGTGTAGTTCCACTGCAGTCAACCCTCCAGATAGGATCTATTCCCATGATAAGGGCTTCCAGGGATTTGGCCCAGTATGAAAACAAAAATCCATTGTTTTTGTGTGTTGCCATCTTCCATGTTTGCAACATTTTTATATTTCTTTATTCATATTTTTGTCAAGAATGTTTGTGCTTCAAATACGGGAGGGTTGAGATGATAACACGAGGGTGGCTACGCCCCAGCAGAATTTAAATGGTGCTTCGTCAAGGTTCCTGCTTCAGAAAAGGTTCTTCACAACAGATAAGCCAGTGTCAGTAGCAATATCAATATTTACCAGCAGGTGATTAGATCTAGTGTCAAAAACTATAGTAGGTTTTGCTGACATGCATCTGGGCTTCCTTGTGCAGCAATCCAGGTTCCACGATGCACGTCAAGCTCTTATTAGGGACCTGATACTCCTAACTAGATCAACAGCCAGCAAGAAAATAAAACAGGACTGGATCCTCATGGACTACTGACTCAATATAGGAAAATATTAACTTCTGTGAATGCTAAAGACACTGACAGCTGTCATCTACCTTTCCTCCAGGGCTACAACAGCCCAGAGGCTGAGAAATTCAGTGTTTATGTGACATAACCCAACATTACCACCTTGTTCTTGTACTGCACACAACTTTTGGAGCAAATGGTTTTCTGCTTCTGTCACTGAGAGCAGAGAGTGCATTTTCCCATTGAGTAATGACTCAAACACTTAGTCTAAATTCTTTTTCTTGGAGGGAAAAATCCAACCAGCCTGTGGAGCAGTTCCTACCTGAAGTAATTGGGTTTTACTGGAATGGCTGTTGCTAAGTATTTTGATTATATTCTCTTGAAAGTAACGTAAAGATACAATGCTGTACAACTGCCCTCCTTTTACAGTACCATGTAGATATATGTTTACGTGTTTTTTCACTTGCATAATCTGTGATCTTAGAGGAATTAACTGCATTACCACATTTCATTTAGCTTTCTAATGAGCAGCTCTGACCTTTATCACAAGCCCCCTTCCCACCACCAAACTCCATGTTAATAAAGAGCTGATGTGAATTTGAAAAAGGATCCAATTCCCCAAAGGTTGTTAAATAGCATGTTCTAGCCCTCACTGACTGATCTCCACAGGATAATTAATTCACCGATGAGAAATGTGTCTGCAGTTCATTTTTGGTGGACTGGGATTAAAAAAATGTACTACAACTAACCTTCAAGACATTCAGTCTTGTGGAATGATTCACAGAGGAAAAACTTTGTTGTAACTAACTAAAATATTCCCAGTATGTGATCAGGCATTTTAATCAGTGTCTGATTTCAAATTGCTTTGTCACACTGTACCAGTGACGCATTACAAATGTGCAGGACTGACCCATTGGACTGAAACAATGCCAGTCCTTTGCAACTAGCAGAGAGTATAAAAACATCAAACATATGCTCAACAACTTCCTATGGTACAGTTCGAAGACAGATATGCTCATGTACATGCAGTAGATTTAAGTACTGATATTGCACTGACACAGTATCAAGTGCAGGATGGGATTTTCATTTTATAGAAGCTTCTGCTACTTAAAGATGAGCTGTCAGTGAAACAAACGTGTCACCAGAAGTTGCAGTTGGTGCTTCATTCAAAAGTGACAGAACAATAAGTCTGCCATACAGACTTTGCCTAATGAGCATTTAAAGCATCTCTCTCCATCTTACACTCTATGGCAAAAGCAACACACCAATGGGGTTATGTTTTTGACACATTTTATAAATACCTGCATCACCTTCATGTTCTGGAGGGCTATTTTATTGTATCTTCATGCAGTCTACAGTTGAGTTACTTCAGATACTTCTTGCTTATAGCTATTTTAACCTCATCTTGCCACAGTAGAAAATGATGAAGTAATTCAATGTATTCTTGCATGGGATGAACATTTCCCATTGGTATGCACTCACTGCATGCAGTAAGTTCAGGGGAAATAGCTTATAAGCCTCCCAAAAGGTGACTGAGTAATGGGAAGGAACTGAACTCTGGATAATAAAATATTAAAAAACAAATTATCAAATTTGGAGCATCATCACATGACCAAAGATTTGTAACTGTATCATTTTTATGTCAGAAAAACCCCTCAAAAACCAACAAAGATGTAAGACACTGAGTCTGCTACTTGAGTATCATATAAAACTTATAAAAATATTTTGAAATAAATATTTATGGAAGAAATAGAAGCAAAATAAAATAAAAAGGCTAAAAAAAAATTATAATTCTAAATCAATCAAAAATCTTTCATTTTCTAAACCCCTGACTTATAATATATCTTATTTTTCTTCAACAAAATAGCTGATGCTATATTGTGTGAAAAATTATTAGCAAAGACATAAGCTGTGTAAGAAGAGGTGTCAAGGGGAAGACACAACAGGTAGCATGAAAATACATTGTAAGAAATTTACAGGAACCTCTCTTATATCCATTACTGACCTTCACAAAAAGAGGTGAATTTGCTTATATGATTTGTATATAATTATAATATAAATATATAATTTGAGGATCCCAATTGAAAGTCACTGGCAAAAAGAAAACCAGTATACAATATAAAAAGGTCTAAGTGGCTTTAAACACTAACTCAAAGAAAATCCCACTGTGAAATGTGCAGGGTGAATCACTGGAAATCTTATAAAAACTGCTACGGGCTACAGGCCCTCCAAAGAAACAAACTGGACCACAGAGGATGTATTTGTCTTCCAGCTGGTCAGCACAATGAGGAAATGGTTGTGTGAAGCTGCTATGAGGAAGCAAAAAAACTTCTTACTGCAGTATTTCCAGCAAAGAAAGACAATGACATTGTCATTCTTTAGCACTTCTGCTAGAGATAATGTGGGATGCTGCTTGCATCCCTGCTTCCCCCATTCAAGAAACATGAACTCATGGTGTCAAAGGACCAAATGAGAAAATATGTCCAGGAGAACAGCAAGTATATTTTATGAGAGATTTGAAAAAGTGGGTTTCATTCTAGCCAAATGAAAGCTGAGAGAATGTGATTGCATTCTATAAATTCTCAGGGAGGGTAAACACTAGGGAAGAGCTGTTTAAACTGAAAGGCAATGTTGGCATAAGAACAAAGGGGTATGAGCTGACCATGAATAACTTTAAGATGGAAATTAAAGGAAGGTTTGTAACCATGAGAACACTGAAGTTCTCAACCAACCTCCTAGTATGGCTAGGAGAAATAATAAGTTATTTTAAGATGGTGTTCAAAGCATTTATGAAAAGAGCTGTGTAATATGGAGGGGGAACCTAAGTCACCACGGAAACTTCTTTTGTCCCACATTTCTATGTCTTAGGGGTCAGTGTGTGGAAAACACGAGCTCTTTTTTCTTTTCATGGCCTACAAAACACTGGTTATATAATCATAGGGGAAAAGTTACTGAGTTGCTACTACAATGGCTTCTGAGCTGTAATTTGAACAATGAATGTACCAAATAAGCCATTAAGTCAAAAAGATGAATTGAATTGCAGAGTACTGTTTTCTGGAGAAATCTCCTCTGGCTGTTCCTGAATCATTAGAACTCACAACAAGGAAACATGACTTGCTCAAAGTGTCAGTGCAGTTGCATGTGTTATTTTAGATTTTCCAGTAATATGTTTCTATGTGAAAATGATTTTACACTGTAGAAAACAGAAGCAGCAGCCCTTGCAACAACCTTATTCTTAGCTATCAGCTTGTGTACTTTTACTGCATGGAAAGAAATACAACAGTTTAATTAAATTTCTTAAGGTCAGTGAAATGCCATTGTTTTGACAATCAGCTGTGATCACATAAACCTTGGGGTCCAGATGGCTGGCTGTTTAATGGCAACACTGCATTGACAAATTCACCAATTAGGTAGACATTAATATTACATCCTTTCAGATTCTGAGCACAGCCTGACCTCGCCGAAGTGGGCTGGTGTCTTGGTTAATCCCTTGTGCATGCTCACAGAGTGTTATCGTGCTGCTATAGTGGGTTCATCCATCAAAACCGCCCCGGCTTCTCAGCATGCTGAACATTATTGAGTTTGTAAAAACAGATGTCATAACACACTGCTGGCAGAGTTGTGCTCTCTCGAGGGACAGCAAAAGAAACCACCCTCTCCACACACATGCACTCATGGACACATATGCTGGGGTCACTGGTGTACTGTGTGAATTCTCCCCTGCCTACTGTGGGCCTGACAGGGAAGGGAAGACCCCTTATTTATGGGTGTTCAGAGGCCTGTATATCTTGGTGCACATAACTGCCCTTCTTGCCAGAGAGGCTGTATTCCTTACATCAAATATGCTCTTTTGTCGTTAATGGCTTGAGATACCATGTTGAGAAAACAGAATTACAACCAGCATTAAACTGCAGTTGTGTTGTCTTGCATGGAGCAATTTCTCTGCATTACAATGAGCTCCTGGAAACAGAACCCACTTTCCCCTTCACCAGCTCTACGGCCAGCTGTGCCTCTGGAAATGAAGGAATGAAAAGATCTAATGATTTGACTGAAACAGAGGAAGAGGCAAGGACACCTGCCAATGCTCACTTGTTTCAAATTACACCTCACCCCCCATTTTTTAAAAAAATTCAAGACAAAAATGTCTATTGTTTTTAATTAGATTTCATTATTCTCCATTATCTTCCCTAGGGAAGTGGTGGCAATGATACTACACCTACAGAACACTTACAGCTTTTTCTTGTATGAAAGCAGTCTCGAGCAAGATAGAGAAGTTACCTTAATGCAGCTTTTCACCAGGCAATCTCTTATTTTTGTGCTTCTGTGGAAAAATTCTTTCTAGTGTCCCACTTGGAATACCTGTCCAGGTAACAGGAGATATGGACAATAAGAAAGTGATGCAGGATGTGTAGGTACTACTACCTCCTCAATAATATGATGATTACTCTTTGAAATCTTTCCTTTGACAATGTGCTACTCTGTCCTATTTTCTGCAGTTAAAATGAGGGAGGCCACTGGATTTGGTAGCTTCTCAGAACAAAGTTTCTCAAGTTTCTCAGAATATGATGGTAAGAGGACCATCATTTGCAATTTTTTAAAGAACTTTGAATTGTCAGGAAGGCATTGCCTCAGGAGAGCTAGGCTTAATGACAACATGAATATACTTGCTCTATTAAATGACCACAACAACAGGAGAAAGAATAACCCATTGATACTGTAAAGACTGAAAACAAACATCCCTCATTTGTGATGAAAGTGTGCACCTCAAATTTACACATTCTATGAGAATAAGTAATCTCCAAACAGAATTTATCTGGCAGGTATATTTTCAGCTTTTTCACTCTTATTCACCCTGACTAAGACTAATCCTGAACTGGTTTCTATCTGTGATGGTCAAAATTAATTTCTGGTCAGTTGCCAGATATCAGTGGCGATGGGGAGAAAGACATTTTTCGTTGAAAACAATGGAAAGAGTTTTCAGAAAAGACTATTCAATGATTATTTTGAAGCACTGAGTGTTGTGTTCTGCTGGCTACTGCTGCAAAGCCGCAAAAAGCAACAAGTGCCAAAGAGCGTCTCTGCCCAGCCCGGATCGGCACACGTGCTCCATGCTTTCTTTTCTGAAGGCATGGCCACAGGGCCCTCACCAGCCAGGGAGCTTTCAGGCTAGCTCAGGCATCTTGTGCTCTCCACAACGACACAGCGACAAAGGGGATGAGAAAAGGCCTCCACGAGGGGAGCATGGAAGATGTTTATTCACATGCTGCTATCCAGATGTCCAGGGGAAAAGGTGAGGGAAGGCAGAGGGCCTGGGCTTTCATTGGGATCTAGGGGAGGAGCGGAGTCAGGGTTCCTCACAGACCCTGGGAGGAGCCCGAGGGAGTGGCCAGGGTTTAGCCGGGAAAGGGGAAAAGGGGATGGAGGGAACACCACAACTGAGTGCTTTGTATTCTATTGATAACCCTAGGGCAAATAGAGATATTAAACATCGCCTTCACAGCAGTGGAATTTTCCTTACGGAAGAGTAGAACTTAACTAATCTATACTTAAATTTAGAGTAAATGTGAATTTAGATTAGTACTTATACATCTTTGGTAAATATACACTTATGTATGTATATACTTATTTATTTAGAAAAGAGATAAAGTCAAATAACCCATGAAATAAGTTATTTTGCTGATAAATACACAGTCCCTTTATCTACAGTAGTAATTGGCCACTTTCTTGCTAGTCCCAAAAATATTTGCAAATCTTGAAAAACCCATAAATTTTTTTTGATAATTTGTTCTAGGAGTGTGCTCTTCACTTAGCTTACTGTGATTTAAATGAACACTTAGAGGTTATGTGGAGTAAATGGGCTGAGTGAAGGATCTGTGAACAACTTCAGCTTGCAGAAAGTATTCAGCAATGACTTTCACAAAGCACTGACTCATAACTGGATTAAAAAAAAAATAGAGGTGTTTAGCTCCCTTCAAAATTAATGAGAGCTGTGTGATGCTTTTTTAGAAAGTCTTTTATAGTCTAGAAACTGATTTTTTTTCCCCTGATGTCACAGATGACGACTGATACACTTAAACATATTTTATGGTATAACTTTAATTTTGAAAAGCTTCAAAGTGGCACAATGTCTCCACTAGGCAAAGATAATTATGTGCTTGTGCCTCTGAGTAGAAATATTGGAATGGGATCTGTATACATTACAGAAGAAAAGTGTTATTTAACATGAAGGCATTGTTTAATGAGAGATAACAATAGGTGCTATAACAGTCATGCACTTCAAGAAGAATTCAAAACCATAAAGGTAGTCCTGTGAATGTTAAATGTTTATAGAAAATGTCAAGGCAGTTATGATAAATCTATAACTTTAAAGTTTTTGAGATAATTACACAATTTAATTATGTTTCTTTTTATTTCTTGCACATAGCAAGCTTAATTCTAGGTGGGGTCATAAAGTGCATAGAGAGAAAGACTTACAGTAAAGCAGATGCAATTTTAACTTTAAATTATTCATGAGTTCAGGCTTCCAATGAGTTTACAGCCAAAAGAGAATACAAAAATCTTGATTTCTTCTCCAAATAGAAAAGCAAAACTCACAGTCTTTTAGATGCACACCCAAGTTCTCCTTTAAAAAAAAATCTAAAAAACTTTGCAACCTCAAAATACCAAATTTAGCTGCTCAGCTGTGATCCCTACGTTTCAGCAGCTACCACAGTCAACAGTGAGGTATCTGTGTGTATAGCCGAACCTCTCTGATAATGGTCAGTGATGAGTTGGCTGGAAGGGCAATTTTCTAATCATGCCATGGAGATCTTATAGGCAGAACTGATTACCACCTATTTAGACTCTTGTTGACCTCCTGGGCAATGAATCACCATGTCTTCTGAAATATGTATTTCTGGAGACGTTTTTGGGGTTGTGAGCGATCACTCACAACATTGACCGTCTATTAATCACAGCAGATTATTTTTAGCTGTACTCATTCTGCTTTGCAAGTCTAGTTTCACATGCCACTTCCCACAAACTATAAGCATGGATTGCAGCAATGCCATGACTAAACGGGCTTAAAAGGCTCTCAGATACACTCTTGCCTTTCCAAACTATGAAATCATGATTTAGACTGCTGTCAAAGAAGAAGACATCATAGATGTTTTCTTTTATGCTGTTAAGGTGTAGAATACATGTATCCCAGTCATACATGCTCAAAATATATCATGTTGGAAATACCTCTATTTGCAAATAAGTAGCTAATGGAAATTTTTATATGAGCAAGAGGCATGAAAAGAGAATTATTGTCTCTGTGTAGCATAGCTCAGCATAAGAAAACAGACAGACCTACTTTATTTTAGATTTCACTCTGCTCTTCTCTTCTGCCAACCCCCTGAAGCTGCAGCTCCTCTGTAGGAAAGAGGAGGAAGGAAGAAAGAAACAGGCAGCAAGATCAGAACAAAAAAGGAGATATTCCTTAAAGGCTAGCGAAGCACTGAAACAGGTTGTCCAGAGACGACGTGTGTGGGAAATGCAAAAGCAAGAAAGCTCTCAGATTCTGTGGGAAAAAGCAGGTTTTGGAAATACAGCAAAGATATTAGGCTTAGCTGCAACTGCAAAAGCATAAAGTAGAAGAAGATACAATTATCTAGACAGCAAGGACACTGACACAAGGGTTAGTGTTTCTAGGCTTGGCTCAGAGAAATCTTGAAGCTGCAGAAAATGTGCTTAGCAAAGGTGGTGAAGTTTTAAGCTTAATAAGGGCATATTGTGTATTCATACAAGATATACAAGCAAGCATTGTCTGTAACAGGTGTATGTGCGCTTTTTAGTGACTGGTTAGAACACTTGTCTGTAAACTTTAGAAACTTGCTATTGGCTGAAAGGCTTTTAAGAATGATCTGTGACTAAGAAACTAGGATGTCAGCAGACATGAGCTGTGTACATTCTCTTGTGTGCATGAGGCTGATGCCTGAAATAAATAAATAAAAAGCTCATGGAACGCCTGGCTGTGCCCCTGTCCTGTTGATAATGGATACGCCGACAGACGTGGACGCCCCATCCACAGAAGTTCAAGGCCTGGTTGGATGGGGCCCTGAGCAACCTCCTCTAGTGGCATCCCTGTATGTGGCAGGGTGGTTAGAACTAGATAATCTTTACGGACTCTTCCAACCCAAACCATTCTATGAGTCTGTGAATCAGTGGGTGAATACATTCACTCACTGGGCAGTGAAACCATGGAACTCATTGTTACAAGGAGGTTGCACAGACACTCTGAAAGCAGTTGGTTAAATTAATGGAAGAAAAACTCACCAGCTACAAAACCTGTGTTCACTAAAACAGAGATTGATGGAAAATTAAATGATTCCTTGTGGGCAACATCAGTATGCACTGGCCTTGGTGATATACTCTTCATAAGGCACGTGCTGCAGGTGATGGGGAGAGGATAAAGCCTGGAAGGAGCTCTGACCCCATGTGCTCACTCTCACATTGTTATAATGTGTATGGTCTGTCACACAGATCATAAAGGAGATGTGGACTTCGGGGGTACATGAAAAAGGGACAGGACAAGAAGAAATCAGTTCACCTTGCTCTTACTCTAAGCAATCCATCCATTTCAGATGTCTTGTATCTCAAATCCTGTCTGTACAAAAGCTCAGATCATGTCGCTGAATGCATCCTCTCATGCTGTTTCAACCATGAAGTGAATTGCAGGCTAGAAACACCTTTTTATCTGTTAAGGAGGTGAAATATTGAAACAGGCTCCCTGCAGAAGATGCTAAACCTCCTGCACTGAGAATTTTTGAACCAGGTCAGAAAAATTTCTTCCAGAGAGGAACAGAGCACATTTTTTCTTGGAATGGAGGGACTGAGTAACCTCTTTCATTTCATGGTACTTGCTTTGGGCCAGAGCCCGTTTCTTTTCAAGTCCACAATTTTTAAGGAGAATGCTTCCCCCTCTCTTTTTTCTACTCAGCCCTCACTTGTTAAGGCTGGCAGAGGCTGAAGAAACTGGTGTAATCCATAGCTTCAATCCTGCCCCATTTTATACATGATTTAAATAGGGTGCAGTTCACTGTAAGTTATTCTTAGATTTCAACACATTATTGTACCTTTATTTTATGTACAAGTACATAAAGGAAAGACAATTAATTTAGCTAGATCTGGTTATAACTCCTTGGAGTTTCAAAGATGGATTTTGTTAAGGATAAGTAAAGATGCATCACATTATGCTCTGCTGCATTCAGAGTGCAGCACTCAGAGTGCTACCTGCTTTGTGAGGCCCCTCACTTCATAGAAACCCCATTAGCAGAGACTTGCAAAGTCTGTGTTCCTGTCAGCAGTCACACAAACATTCGGTGCTTTCTCTGCCTTCTGTTAACCAGGAAGGCTTGGTATTCTTAAAGAACAGCTGCAAAAGCCAGATCACTTTGTTACCGAAGAGAAGTCTTTGCTGGAGTTTATAGCAGAAGTCTGAAGGCAAGCAGATATTTTGTACCTGTGATTTGGGGGCTATGCAAAGTTCTGAAAATGGGGATCATGCTTTCTCTTACACAACCAAGAGCAAGTAGGTAAATAAATGCAGCCCTATCACTTAACAGCCCCCATAAGGGTCAAGCTGTTCTTGGCTGTTCTCTCTTACTCTGCAAGGGGAGTCTATTGCTATTTCAAGGTGTGATGATATTCTTCTTGGAAAACATCCTGTCTCCCTGGGAAACAAGTTCAGATGTAATCCTTGGCACTGCTGATGCAAATACCTCACTGCTATCAAAGTTACTCTCTCAAAATACATTTTTGCCTGTGTACAAAGTCTTTTTCCCCCCATTAGGTCCTTAAAGAACAGAAGCCCATGTAAATATGTGTCTCATTGCCCAAAATTCACCCACAATAAATATATCTCTGGTATTTTTTCCTTCAAACAAGCTCAAACTTCTGTTTTGAATGCTTGTCAGTGGATATGTATCTCTCTCATTTCTTCTCATTCCTGATATGGACAACACTTTCTGTGTACTTCATTAATGTTGCTAGCATATTGTTGAAAATAAATATAATGAAACTGCTACATAATTTGTCCTATTTATTCAAACTGTTCTTCCCTATCCCTTGTATTCATATTCCTAATATATTGTGGTGTGCTGTCATATTCTTTCAAAAAGCTAAGTTTCTGTATTTGAAGGGAGATTCCCCTCCCTATGTCCGTGTTTGTAACCATTTCTGCACATTTTCTGGTTTGGATTCACCTTTTCTGAGCAGAATGCTGGCTTTTTTCCGGAAAAGCAGATATTGGACACATCAGAGCTGGAACATTTACTTAAATGGAAAACTTAGTATTCCCATGGTGAATATTTGGATTTTCTGTGTTGCTTGATATCAAAAACAGTCTCATTATTAGACACAGAATATCAAGCAAAATTAAAGAGGATTCTATTCTCTTAATGGAGCAAGAAAACTGACAGGAAAACTGTTGATCTTGTATACTCAGGTTAAAAGAGCATGGCTTTTTGTAGCTTTTAAAAATAAACAAGAACAACTAACAATTATATAGATGGTGACCACATACAGACTACACTATGGTTTTCCCTTCTACTGCCTCTGAAGTAGTTACTTGTCTGCCTTTCTTAGATAAGATCTGATCTTGATTTACAGTCTACCAGCTAACTCATTGTCTTCACTGGAATACTCCTGTCTCAAATTTACGTGGAGGACTATGTTGAAAAACTGGGGATCCAGACAGGGTGTGTGTGCAGTTGTTCTGAGTTTACTAAGACCATTCTCTGGCACGGGCTGTTTCACAATAGCAATTGCACAGACTCCCAAGGGTACTTTCTTGCAAGAAATAGAGCAGAAAGGCTCTGAGGAAGGAAAAAATATTTTTCTCTTTTTCTCATAGTTACAGAAATTCTCATAAAAGTGAGAAATAAAAATTACTCTCCTTCAACTATGTGTTGTGGAGGTAGAGCTCAACTACTTTTCTTTAGAAACTTTTTCAGACGCTGGAAGATCCTTGGGTTTCCCAGTGTTTTTTCTTTTCTGGTCTCAGCAAACCCATACCTTGGAGCTTTTTCTTGCAGGTTATGTATAACCAGACACAGAATGCCCATTGCTCATCTCCAGTTTCTGAAGCAATCCAGCTTATGTGAAAGGTTAATTAATGTAGCAGTTTGATGCCGGTTAGGTGCCATAAATCTCTTGTTCAGGCATTGATGCTCCATGAGCGGGATTGTTTATTTTAGGATTGGTTTTTTGTTTGTTTAGTTGGTTTTTTGTTTTTTGTTTGGTTTTTTCTTTGTTTGGTTCGTTGGTTTGTTCGTGGCTGAATTTCTTTCTGTGACTTTGGTGTTCTGATGGTGATTATTTTGAGACAGTCGTCCCTTGACTATCACAAGGAGTTGATCAAGCACGTCTACAGGTGAAAGTTGGTTCTGTCCTTGTAAAAGTTCTCAAAGTCTGTATGGTATCTGAGACAGTAGTGGTGTTTCTTTCAAGAACAGATAAGCAGATTAGCCTCTAAAGGACCTCTAAGTAGCCTGGTCATCCACTCCCCAGGATCTTTGTTCAGTGCAAAGAAATAGGTTTGGAGGGCTTCCTAAAACACAAATTATGCATTTGATAGATTTTTCTTCCATGAATCTGTCCTGATGTTGTTTGAATGTGGATGAACATGGACATCCCACATGCCTGGTAGCAATAAGCTCAATAGTGAGATAACACGATATGTTGGCAAAGACCACCTTTCATTATGAAGATGCTTCCTAAGCATTTCCTTCAACCTTCTCCAGTCTGTGGTTTTAAGGTGTTATCTGACACAGTGAGAAACCATTCTGTTCTTCTACTATGTCTGATGTAATTACACAGGCTTTGGTCATAGACATTATATCCTGACTGAAGAATCACTGTTTAATCTTTTCCTGCACCTAAATTTTCAGCATTTTTACCATTTCTATGGCCTTTCCCTGTACTGTTCTTGATTGTTATGTACATTTTTTTTGAGGATAAACAGGAGGAAATATGGCTTTGACCTGGCACTCAGTCAGAAAAGGAAAAGCCTGCTGACAAGGCTATTCCTGAAGATTATTTAATAGAAAATATGCCACTGGAGGTATCACATACTGAATTTTGCCTGAATCAGAATTGCATCTGCATATTAGAGATACAAGGTTCAGGGAAGAGATGGCTGCTACACAAATATAATAGAAGAAATTTTTTCTTGAACTGCAGTAGGAAATATTTACAATGAAAAAATTATATTTGCATAACAACAACAGACCTTTACTTCCATTTGGGAGTCTTTTTAACATCCATATTGAAAAACAAAGTAAGGGTGCCTGGTTTTGCCAGCTGTTTCTTCCTTACCACTACCAGGAATTTGTAACTTGCAGAATGTTCCCAATGTTGCAAATATTCCACAGGAACATTTACAGAACAAGATTGATTATATATGATCACTTTTATGGTGTGATCCATGAAGATTTTAGAAGTAAACGGAAAGAAAGCTTGTACAAGTCACTTATTTTGATTGGGTTTAAACATCATCAGTATAGTTGAAATAGACATGATGCAAACTCTTAAAACATTATTAGTAATAAGGATTTTAGAAATTATACACCTAGATGAAAAGAAAGATAAAAGAATAGATACAAGAAAACTTTATTTCACTAACTTTTAAAATGTTTGTATTGCTGTTACTTGATATGTGTATAGCATCCTCTCTTTGACAGAATGTTTTTTAAGGTATCAATAAAGCCAACTGGTATTTACCATAAAACCTCATACCCCAGGAAGAGAAATAAGCAAGTCCCCAAATGTTAATAACCTCCTAATGTTAATAGCTCCTACCTGAGTGTAAATAGCATAGAATTTGCACCCACATGTGCTCCTTTAAAGGCAACATTTCAGTGTTTGATCTATATGCAGCCATTTATTCAGAGAAATGGTGCATAACAGACAAAGTGCACAGCCCAGGACACTGGAGGCTGCTGTGAAAACTGAGGAAAAACATGTACATTCTTGGAAACCAACAGCTGTACAAAGAACATAGGGTCTGTTACCCCTTTTGAAGAATGACAAGTTCTGAGTATGAAGGCCACAGGGTTACAGCCACAATAATGAAATAGCTAAACTGAGAGAAATATTTCACAATGTTGCCCAAAAAGAAATTAGAGTCTCTCAATGGAAACCATATGCAACAGCATAAGGTGGGACTTTGTGCATGGATTGTGGCACCAGCAGAAGGAAATAATAACAGCACTGTGTTGTGCTGGCAGAGATCAGCTCAGATGGGACAGCAAGTGTGGAGTGAGGGCATGGTGACTGTGAGTGAAGGAGCCTGGCAAGAGGAGGAAGGAAGTCATGAGTTTGCTGGGGATGCAAAGGCTGTGGCCACAAAGTCAGGGCAGAGCCAGTACCACTGAGGCTTGGTTTCTGGCTTTGCAAGGCTCAGCATCCCTGGATGATGAGAGACAGTGGGTCATGGGTGACACTGTGGCACACCAGCAACAGGATCCCTTTGTCACCAGTGCTAGGACCCAGCAGGGACATTTCTATCCCTCTGATGTCCTGAGGAAAACAAAACCCTGATTATCTTTTTTAGGTAGGTTTATTAAAGAAATGAGTCAGAGCTAAGTGCCATTGTACCCCATGGCTTATTTGTCTTGTTGGCTTTTGTAGAGAAAAGCATGTTTTCTTGTTGCCTTTTTGTTAATTAAGCTTTATCAGTTTGAATTTTTCTCTGCATTTTAATCTGATGGGATTTCACATCACTGTTTGCTGCAAGGCCTGCTTCTTTAGTGCGTTTTGGGGGAGAAAGGGAGCTGAAGATGACTGATATTTATATCAGAAATGGAATATTGCTTAGCTTAATTTTTAATGTACTGATTACTGTTCACTGGGGAACAGCTGCTGGTTTTCTTCTGACTTGATTGCATTTTTAAGTTCAAGAAAGGTACCTGAAATTAGATTGGTCTTCACTGTGTTATAAATCTGAAAAAAAATCACAAGACAGAATAAAATTTAAATTATAATGACTATTTCATTAATCAATCACAATTAATTAATTTATTTATTGTTAGTGTTTTTATGTGGACCTTAAACCAAATAATGTAAACAGGAGATATGGTCTATGTCTATTAATTACCTGTGGTGGAAAAGGATAAAAAACAAGGATGGATGTCCTATTCTTGGCACATGCCACTCCACCTGATAAAAAGGATGAGAAATATTCCTAGGAGTGGTCAGACTAAATCATATTTACTTACTTCTGTATCTGTGAGCATAGCAGAAAGAGCAATGATTGTTTTTAAAAAATATATACATACAATAAACTAAAAAGGTATTGTTGTTGTTGTTGTTGCATTTTGTCACATTCAGGATTCAATGTTTAAAGTTTGATTTGTACTTTTAATGTCCATAGGGATAGGATGTAAACGTAATACATGAAGGTTTTGTAAAAGCAAAATCTTAATTATGCTAAAGATTAAGTGAGATCTGAACTGTGCCCTCTTCATCTGATGCACACATTACTTACACAACAGTAGACTAATTGAATTCAGCAGACTGCTATGAAATTATGATATTCATAGAAAACAAATGATAAAACCCCCCCCCCCCCACAATGCTGGGACCTCATTCCTAGCATTCCACACCATTTCCCCTCCATCATTTATGACTGTTTCAGATTCCCTTTGCAGAATTTGGATTTAATGTAAAAATTAAGTTTGCTCATCTGGATTACTATATATTGACTGTATAGCTTGGGCAGGGATATTTGCATTTACGGATGCAAACTCTGGCATCCGTATCCTCCCTCTTCACACCAAGCCATCTCTGTTTTTCATCTATACCTGTTGATACACAGTTTTATATAGGCATATGTTTATATATGAATGTGCATGTATATGTGCATGCTGAGAGTTGAAACATAAAGGAAAAAGCTTAAAGTTAATGCAAGTAAAAATGATTAAAAAGAAACAGAATGAGTGCTTGATGAGAGGAAAATATCAGAATGGTTGCAGGAAGAGAAAACTAAGAAAATGCTGGAAGTGTGCTGCTTGGAACAGTCAAGGTGGGGGCTGTGGTGACTGGAAGTTTACACAGCAAGTGGGTTGTGACACAGAACTCTGCAGTGTCAAAGAAGGGGAAGGGATGAGCAAAAAGCCTTTCACTCCAATAACTATTCTCATCTGCCTTTCTGAAGACACAGTCAGAAATACTTCTTAAAGCCTGGCTCATATTTTTAGCATTTCTGTAGATGAGTTGCTTGATAATAAATCCTGATTTATAAGACAATAACTGAGGAGAAAATTAAGTCAGGTAAAAAAGGCTTAAAAGATTTTGTTTTCTGGCAACATAATCTGGCAATACAGAAAGGTGTTCCCAGCAGGCACTAGCAGATGAAGATAAGTTTATGGAACAACATACTTTTTCTTCTCTCCTTAGTATGTTTAAAGACTTCGAATTAAGCAGATGATATCTTCCAGGCAATAATGACAGACCTAAAATTGAGAGTTAAGTGCATTCTTTCAGTTTACCTCATTTTTGTGCAGTGATGCTCATCTATGACTTCACATTCAGGCTGCTGCTTGGTCATAAGCAAATGCTCTGAAGGGCTTTAGGATGGAAAGCTGATGTCTTCTATTCCCTGCATCCCTCGCATTTCCCTAAATTGCATTTTCCTAAACATGATACAATGTTGATGGAAGCATGTTGAGCTTAATTTGTCATTAAGTATTTCCTTTTAATTGTTCCAGAGATAATTTTCTTCATGGTGATCAAGGGTAGAATTAATTGTTTGCACAGTGGCTAGTAAAGGATGATAACATAGAGATATTTTTAGCTGAGCAGGGCTTACACAAAGCCATGGCCTTTTCTGCTTTTCATACTGCCACAGCAGCAAGGAAGTTGTGCTGGGAGGTTGGGAGAAGACACAGCTAGGATGGGTAGTCCAAATTAACCAAAGGGATACCACATGATAACATGCTCCATGTATAAAGCAGGGGAAGAAGGAGGAAGGGGGTTTTTTGGAGTGATGGCATTTGTCTTCCCAAGTCACTGTTTTGCATGATGGGGCCCTGCTCTCCTGGAGATGGCTGAACATCTGCCTGCCCACGGGAAGCAGTGAATTCATTCCCTGTTTTGATTTGTTTGCCTGCATGGCTTTTGCTTTTCCTATGAAACTGTCTTTCTCTCAACCCATGGTTTTCCAGCTTTTACCCTTCCTATTCTCTCCCAGGTCCTATTGGTTGGGAGAATGAGTGATCAGCTGCATAGGGCTTGGTTGCTGGCTGGGATTAAAACACAACACCCTGACAGAACACCCTGTTGTTCCTGCTTCCCAAGATGCTGTCTTTGGACAGCTTTTTCAAACATTGAAATGTATACATCTTTGTCGTGGTTTAAGCTGTCTGAGTGCCAAACCCCACAAAATCTGCTATTTTGCATAAGGGAAAATAAAGAATTTTGAGGAAAACTGTAAAAAACTGCAAGGCAAAACAGGTTCAGACTTAAACAGTTGCTGTGTAAAGAAAAATGTATGGCTAACATAATGAAAAGTAAAAATAAATGATAAGAAATTAAAGCAAAAGCACAGTTCCCTCTCTTCCAGCACCCCCTCCTTCCCACTGAAACTGCACAAAGGACAATAATACATGGGATTTGGTCAGTGTGGCAGTTCTTAAAAAGTCTCTCCAATGTTTAAGAAAAAAGAGTTTTTCTGCTTAATGTGGTTTCCAAAGTGTTACCTGAGATGTCTGCGTGGAAAGAAACAACCTGCTGCAGTGAAAAACATCTGTCCCATGAAAATCTCATATTCTATCCATACTGCAATCATGGGCCCATAGACATGGGGTTTTAGTCTTTTTAAGGATGAGGTATTCTGGCCTGAAAAAACAAAGGCTCTCTTCTTCAAAAAATCTCTAAAAGCCTCTCACAACTTCTGTATAGCCTGGATAAGCATTTCTCATATCTTCACAAGCTGCATGTGAATTCCTCATCTCCCTATGTACTTCAAATGGATTAGAAAGAGATGTACAGTTTGTGATTTTACAGTTTTTACCACAGCCTGCAGAAAGCATTTTTAAGCTACGCGTGAAAAAGTGCCTCCACCTCTTTTCCCTGCTGCCATTTTTAGCTTCATCCCATGTGACTTATTTTCTCTTTCTTTCCTGACCTTGGAGCCGCCATGATGTTCTCCTTATGTGACTTGCTTTACTTTTCTTTCTCGCTGGCTTGGGAGAAAAGGTGTCCTCCTTGGCTACGCGTGATGTTCCTTTCGACTTGACGCGAGTTGTACCGGCTGGGGAAAGGGCCTCCTCTGGCTCCCGCCGGCTCCGTGTGGAAAGGAAGGGGCCCCGCCGGTCTCCAGAAGCCATGCTGGGTGGTTCTGGCTGTGTGGTAGTTCACGGCTGGTTTTAGCTGCCTGCAGCTCTGTGATGGTTTCCCCGCAGCAAGCTGGGGCCCATGCTGCCGCACCTGTGGAAGGGGGAGGGAGGAAGGGGGGAAAAGGGCCCAGGCCAGGCCCAGGCCGGAGCCCAGAGGCTTGGAGTCCCTCCCCACATTTTGGCAGGAGAGCTGGAACAAAAGGAAATTCCTACGCTTCCACACAGTTTAAATATGCAAATTGCAAAATTCGACCCACTGCAATCTTCTCCTTCTTCTTGAAATAATAAAAACATTAACATTCGTTACTATCATGGTGGTCATCAGTATTTTACAACAGTAACTGCAAAATATTTCAATGAATTGGCTTAAAATAATCAATCAAATTTATAAAGTGAAATCATCCATAATGAGAAGACACCATCCATCATAGGGGCACCAGCCTCTGAGATCCTTTGCTCTGCTGTTTTGTTGAGGGTCAGTTACTGACTCTCAACCCTTTTACTGAAAAAATTCTTTGATACATATCCTTGGCAGAAGTTTGTTCTTGCAAAAACCAGCTTCTATACTAATAAAGGCCTCTCCAAAATAATGGTATTCACCAAACCACAGGCTTTGATTAACAGGAAGTGTCAAGAACATTTCCATAATGATTTCAGTGACTTGTGGGTACTAGATTTGATTTAATATTGATATTTTTGATTGAAAATAATTATCTTCAAATCTGCCAGAGTAAAAAACAATAAATATTTCCATATCTTACTATTCTTGTTTTCTTTATTGGATTACCAAGAGAGTGACCAGATTGGTGTAAAGGGAAAACTGACTGTTGAGTCTGTTGACCCAAGTTGACTATGAAGCAAAAAGAAATCTTAGCCATTTATAGGACAAATTTTCTCCTCAGCATAGCATGAAATCACTATTTTTCTCCTAAGGAAGATGCTGGGGGCCAACTGAATTATGAATAGCATGCTCAAGTATTATTTCAAGGGGCTAGTTTAATTTCATGTTTCAGAAGACTTTATTTCATTTTTATTTATTAGCTTGTTAGTGTCATAGTTTTCTTTAATGAAATATATTACACTAATTAATTGTTTCCCCAGAAAACAATTCACAAAGGCAATTAGCAAGATTATGAAGCATTGAACAACTTTTCCAACACTAAAGCACAGTAAATGTCACTTCCAGATTTCTTAATGCCAATTCATCAATTTAACTTCTTATTTGCTAACTTCTCCGAACCCATGAAAAATTTAAAATTTTGTTACCTTTCATACTTTTTTAAACATTACAACATAAAGTGATCTTTTTAAACTTTAAATTTGGGGAGATCAACATCCATACACAAACAAGTATTTTTCTGAATAAACATGAAAGCTGAAGTAATTCTACAGCTATTGTAATATTCAGCCCAAACGAATAATTTATCTTACCTTTGTTCATTATAATTCAACATCTAAAAGAAAGTCTGCAGTGGGTTCTCTTTCTATGCCAATAGTTTTGGCTTCTGTATTTGTTAGAATTATACTGAAATGCTGTCGTTCGATAGAAATGTTCTTTTCTGCATGGGAAAGGTTGAGCTTTTAATTTTTAAGGAAAGGAAATGTAAAAAAGAAATAACAACATATTAAAATATTGCTATTAAATGTTTGAGATTTCTAGTGTCACTGCTTTGTCCTCCCTTGTTTGGTTTGTTTAGTTCTTTTGGAGGGGGTGGGAGGCATGTGTGTGTATAGATCAGGATGAAGAGCATTTTTTCTACAACACCTCCATCTCCAAAACTCATTATGTGGTCCCACTCAATCTGTCCTGGGCAATGCAGCACAGTGGAAGGCTCTGGTGAGTGCAAGTGAAAGCAAATAAGCACAAAAGTCTTCAAAATGTAATTCCCTGGAGGTACTGATTTAGCTCCTTTGAAGAGTCCCATGTAGATTTAGTTTTGAGACAACCACAAAACAGTTTCTCTTGAAATCTTTTCAGTAAAGGGAATTCCAAAATCTAACTATACCAAAAGCCAGATGATGTAGTACATTGACAGACACAGACCACAAATAGATATCAATAATTATAGTTTATAAATAAAGGCCACAGAGGGATTGACTCTAATTCAGTTATGTGATTGGCATGGCATTTGTTGTCAGGTTCAGCTATGTATGAAAGCCATTTTCAGTGCACTCTGAAGACACCTACCCTAAAACCATCAATGCATAGGAGAACTCGTTTCACTTCAGCAATGGATACAACACAGTGGGAGGAACGATGCTGTGAGGAGAACATCCCTGTCCATAGCTGCCAGTGGAGTGTGTTCCGTATGGATACAAGAATAAAAAATACAGGGTAGGGGAGGATAGGACATGATCTGTGCTTCAGTGTTGAAATGTATTATAGTTTCTAAAAACTGCCACAGTTATGGGGAGATGCCTGCTATCTATATATATACAAGGAAGACAGAGAGGAAAAGCCAGTAGACTTTTTATAGGAGGTTCATGGCATATTGAGCTGGGAGCAGGTTACTGAAATGCATAAAGCAAAATACATTAAAATCAAACACCCAAAAAGACTCCACTGCACGAGTAATATATATTATATATGTTTATACATAGACTCCTTCTTTATCTACGGGAACAAATTCAGGACCATGTTCAATTCCTAATATATACCACAGATGTTCTAAGTGCAGATCTTAACATAGACTTAAGTACAGTACCATATAGTGCTTTTAAATGAGTTACCAGAAATTTTAAATTTCAAATTTTAAATGCTACCCTTGGAAAAAATATTTCCTTATTGTAGTGTCAGGGAGGGCTAAGTTACCACTGGATTATGATACAATTCAGATTACTGTTTAGATATTGCATTTATGTTTTTGTTTCATTGATTTTTCACATTGTTGCCACTAGAGCTTGCTACAATGCAATTAGATAGACTTTAATATATTCATTTCAAATCCCTGAGCAATGTAGATATCAAATTTCCAACCCTTCACCTTTTAATCTCCAAATTAAAAGGAGGATTTAAATGTGTAAGGAAGGTAAATTTCAAAGTGGCCATCAGATAATTACATAGGGTTGTTGTTAGGTGTTTCTCAGTATTTGCTTTGAGAATCCTATTAGTCTGGACTTACAAGACAAGCTGAGAGAGACTTAGACACAAACATATTCTATCATATTATGTCACTCTTGTTAAAATCTAATTATTTAACAAAATAAGTCATTTTTAGCTGGGCTTTAATTTTAAAAGAGTAAGGACAAAGTTTCAACAATGTCAGAATAACTGAGTTTGACATTTTTGATGCAGGTTTTTCAGTTTTTGCTTGGTAAAACTGTTTTCATTTAAAAATTCTGTTTTGTTTTATAACAGGTTAGCATTTTTAAGTTAAGAAGTAAAACAAAATTCTTTCAATTACTAGAAAAACATACCTTTTTCTGCCCAACACTCCTGGACCTTTTATTTTCAGATGTAAACCAGAAAAGTTCAGTTTCCTTTCCATCTGGAACTAGGCTGTATTTCAAAATCTGTGAATTATTGGCAAACTGAAGTACTCTATGGTTCACACCACTCTTCCTGTGATATAATTTGTTAAGTCATTAAACAAGAGTGGGCAAAAAATAAAATTATTTTCGTCATCAAAACTGAAGATCTGCATTCCAAATCTTAATGCAGTGTCATCTTGAAGTTACACACCACTTCCTTCCAGTTCGGAAGAGAAAATCTTGGTGAAATCCAAGATAGGAAGATATGATTATAACAGTCTCCTTCTATTTTTGGGAACTCTATCTTCCATTATCTGTTCACTCCTGTTTTCAGTTGCAAAAATTATGGATCATTCAATCAGCTGGTTATTTAAGGTTATGATACAGCTTAATGACTGAAGCCAACAGTTCTTCCTTACCCACCTCCCCTGCAGGCATGAAAGCACAACCCAGCACACTCCCGTTTGAGTGGCATTTGAGGGAATCTTATGTGCAAGGAGAAAGATAAAATGGAAGCTTGTTCCAAATGAGAACATGGTAGAACTTCATTTTGGCTCCTGTTTTGAAGACAGCAGCATGAAAAGGTGAACAAAGTTGAAAGATATGAAAACTTTGATATGAAAACAGGAAGGTGTTTTTTTCTTCATTGAGTGAACTTCTGCACTGTTGGAGAAACTGCCCTAGCCAAAATCAGGGGAAAATAAAATTGCTCAAGATCCCCAGAGAAAGGAGGACCCTGTCCAGGGCAGTACCTGGAGGACTTACTACAAGGGGCAGCTTTCTTCTCCTTTCTCTTACATGCTCTCTTCCCAGCCTTCATTGCACCTGGACTTAATGTTTACTTTAATTATTAGTAACAATGAAGAGGAGAAATTGGTTTGTTTGCCAGTGCTTTTGTGATACTTTTCAGTCATCATGAGCTTCCACAGTGCTTCAAGCAGGGATCATGGCAGCAGGGCCTTCCCCAAGATATACAGAATTATATTGCTCTTCATTGCATGTTCCTTAAAGAGTACTTCCATGCCCTGCTGTACTCATGAACATTTTTCAGTCTTAATATTTTCTACATGCCTTCTTTCTACTGAAAAACTCCATCGCAAGAAATTAAATTTTTTTTTCTTAGATTCCACTAGACCTGGAACGATTTTCTTTTCAAATAAGATCTTCTATTCTGAGAAATTGACCTGTTTCATTATTTTAATACTGTTAGTTCTATCTTCCTACATGCTTTTTTTACTTCTTCACTCTGTTCACTCAATGTACCTTATGTGGTATTGATTTGAGGTTCTACTCACTCACAGGGTTTATTTTTCTTCTGATTCTTAGCTGAGAAGATAAAGTAAAATAGCACAGATAGCCCATACAGTACGCCAAGGAAAACAAAGCTAATCACTCTTCAGTATTTTGGTCATTTTATGAATTTGCATGCAATACTTTACACCATTATTTCAAAGAATATAATTAAACTCACAGAATGTTAGTTGGAAGGGTATATACTTTCATAGGAACAGGAAGAAAACATTTACTTTCAAAATCAGAATCCTGCTGGCTCTCCTAATTCTTATGTTTGGATGTCCTTTCCTACTCTGAACATCTCCTAAATGTATATCTTAAAGCACTCTAAAATCTGTGACGCTAGATGCATACATCAGCAGTGAAGTAATTGGTTTTTTACAGTCATCAGACCCAAAATGATGCAATGTTGCTTTTTTTTCTTTTTTTCCTTTTTCAAGTATCTTCCAAATCAGGCACTCCATGTGCTATTTGTGATCCAGCAAGGATGTACAGAAAGAGAGACACCAACGAGAGTTGTCAATGAGTGTATTTAGCATTACTTAAAAATAACTGCTTCCTTTGCATGCTCCTGTTTTTATGATTTACAGGCTTATAAAAGGAAATATGACTAGAAAAACATATCACATGGGTGATAAGAATCTCTTTCCTGATTCAGGAAATGTAGAATGATGGAAGTGTTGGACTATATTTGCAAGACTTCTTCACTTAGATCATACAAAATAGTCCCCAGTCCTCATGAATATCCTCCAGTCATCATAACTCTGTACATGAGAGGCTGATCACAGGCAGAACTAAATGGATCACCTTATACGATTTTTTCCACCATACTTGGCTGTGCAGGATAGCAAGTGTCAGTATGCTATCAAGGAAGTTGGAGTTCAGACAGGTGCACTTTACAAGGCAGAAACACATTTTTAATTAGTCCTATGGAAATAGAAGACCACTTAGAGAGGGGAACATTGGATTTTAGAGTACTATGTATTAAATGAAAGGCTCACAAAATGTTTTTTACTGAGACTGAAATGCATTAATCCATCGACTTTCACTTTGATCACTAAAAATCAATGGCACCACCACTCTGTTTTCTGTATACACATTCTAGCCATATCTGATTTTACCCATTTCATGAATGCAGGAGGTTCTTTTATGTCATGTCTCAGTATTTCTGAGATGAATCTTGTATTTTGGGGGGAGCTTATAATGAATGTTTTGCTGTAGAACATTTTCAATGGAAATGGACTACAGCACAATTTTTTCACAAGATTTTTTTCTCCTCCCTCTGTTGGGTTCCATTATCTACTGAAAAAAAGTCATCCTCTGAAGAGTTAGCACTATGCTCCACGACCTTCACAGAGCATCTTTCTCTCTTTCTATTTTGGTGTGCCATCTGTGGAACTAATTTTGGTTATGCAAGGATGTTCCACTAGGAGTATTCTGGACCTCTACTTCATGGCATAGGATGCAATCTGATCTGTAAAAAAACAGGCCATGGCTGATTCATATTATTTCATTTGCATGTGGAACCAAACTGTTTGGTGACAGATGAGAGCTATATTTATATGGTGATATTTCAATGTCTGATCATTATTTAAAATTTCTAGGGTTTTTTTGTTTTAAAGTATTCTTACTTAGAAATACAAAGACAACAATAAATTATGTTTTGTTTAATATTATTATAATAAAGTACTCAAGCTGATTTAGTGTAATTTTTTGTCTTTGATTTTTTTGTTTCTATTCAGCATGAATTCTTAAAATTTAAAAATGTTTCGTTATGCTGAAAACTATTTTCATACTAGTTCCAGAATTAAATTTATGCTGTGGACATCAACTGTGATTCATGCACATTTTCTGGTGTTTTGTAATTATTTCATTTCTTGAAAATTCAATAATAAAACTAAACATACTCTTTCCCCCCCATTATTTCCTCTTGTATTTCATAATACCCAATTTTTTACTCCTAAAGTTCTATTGGGTTGATATCTTCTTTTTAGTCTATTCTGTGGTTATTTCTGTCTGTGGGCTCCATCACCTTCCTCTTCACTGTCTTAAGCCTGGTAATAAACTATCAAATTTATTCCCCTCTCCTAATAATGTAGAGTAAATACAGAGAGGAGTCTGATGTTTTGGGGCAACCTTCACTTCATTGGGTGTTCCCAGATTATTTTACTTCTAGCAACTGAGAATTCCAAGCGATTTTCCTACTAATTTAAAGGAAGACAACAAGAGTAGGAAAAGTTTTCATCTTGATATTCAGTGTGAATGATATGAAACTGCTCTGTCCTGGAAGCAAGGGAGTGTCTTAATTCATCCCACATATTTTTCTTCTGGAAAAGAGTAAGTCACTGCAGTCTTTTGACAATGCAGCTCAGTACTCCTTATTAAAGGACTGACTGTTTCTTGTCCATATCCTTTTTTTTTTTTTTCCTGGGGAAATAGGAAGTTCCTGAAAGGGAAGGACTAACAGCTTTAATTCACGCGAAACAAATACAAGGATATCTGCAAACTTTCACAACACTGCTTCAGTGTACTGTCTTCTGTCCTTACAGAATTTCTGTTCTAATTGCATCTAATTTTGGCATAGTATTTTGCGGTATTAGGACATAGCGTGACACACATGCATGCTCTGTTGCCTTATTATATCCATCTCCAACATTTCCCAACGCAATGTCTCTTGGCTACTGAACCGTCTCACATATTCAGAATAAAAATAATCATCCTAAGCCCTGAGAGGCATGGGCGTAGCAGCATGACTTTTAATGACATCCATTTGATTTTTGCAACATTTTTTAATCTTTCTTGTGCAGTATAAAAGTCCAATACCTTGCCGTGTAAAATGCACTGAATGGATTATAAAGGATAAAAAATGTTAGGGAAACATTCAACTTTTACATAGGTCATTGTGCTGGTTTTATCTGGGGTAGAGTTAATTGTCTCCACAGTGACTCGTATAGGGCTTTGTTTTGTATGTGGACTGAACACAGGGTTGAGATGTTTATGTTAAGCAGGGCCTGCACAGAACTAAGGCCTTTTCTGTTTCTTGCACTTCCACTCTGGTGAGGAGGTGAGTGGTGCCTGGGGTTGGGAGGAGACACAGCTGGGACAGGTGACCCAAATTGACCAAAGGGATATTCCAGACCATAGGACATCATGCTCAGCATAGAAAGAGCAAGGAAGAAAGGGAAAGGGGGATTTTTGGAGTGATGATATTTGTCTTCCCAAGTCACTGTTATGCATGATGGGGCCCTGCTCTCCTGGAGATGGCTGAACATCTGCCTCCCCATGGGTAGCAGTGAATTCATTCCTTGTTTTGTTTTGTTTGTGTACAAAGCTTTTGCTTTTCTTATAAAACTGTCTTTCCCTCAACCCATGGGTTTTCCAGCTTTTACCCTTCTGATTTTCTCCCAGATCCTCTTGGAGGGAATGAGTGAGTGGCTGCATGGGGCTTCGTTGCTGGCTGGGATTAAAGCGTGACAACAATCCTCATACCTCCTTGCCCACCTTGCAGTCTTCTTTTACCCTTTTTACAGGATATGAAGCATGCAATGAATTCTGGGTTTTTAAAGCTGGATCAACTCCCACAAATTGTTTTAGGAAAAAGATAAATATTTAAAGCATTTAATGGTAGACAAAAAGAAAAATGGGAAGAGGGAAGGGGAGAAGCACCCTTATAATCTGATGAATTTTAAGACGTTGGCAGTGTTGTTGCTGAAAGATACCTTCAAATATAGATAAGGTGGTGTTGATTTCTACATAAAATCCTCAAAACCTTAACCATATGTTCCTATGGTATCTCAATTTACGATTCAAAATGGTTGCTGCTGAACAAAATGCTGATTATAAAGTTCCCCAAAAACTCCCCGATTGTCTACTTTTGGATGGGTTTTCTTAAGTATTTAAAATTTTTCATTTTCTCAAAGAAAGATGCAATATTTTACTCTGTGCTTTGATCAGTCACATTGGAGTAACTTTTTCATCTGTTGCAACTTCTTTGCTGGCTTCCCAGGGCACCAGCCCTGCATTTGGAGAGGACACCCTCTTGGTGATGGAGCTGCTGCAGTTAGAAGGAGCCACCCTTTTCCTGCTGCCGTCTCATGATCCTCTCTGTCCTTCTGCCGACTGGGACCTGTCTGAGTGTTTTACACTGGATGTTAATTAGTCTTGACAATACTTAAATTCATTTCCATTTGTTTTTCTGTTTTTTTTATGTCTTTGTGCCTCTGCACATGAGGCATCCCCTCACCATGTATATAAAAAACAATCATTTACTTCCAAACTGATTTCAGGATAACTTCTTTTACTCAAAATTAAAAATCTGGTGTCTTTAGCTCTCTTCTGGCTCTGTTTCAGAGGATGTAGCAGAGGATCACCTGCTCTTAGATTTGCCTGTTCTTCCTAGTGATTTGCATTGAACCTGACTGTATGTTCACTAAAACAGGTTTTTTGTTTTCTTGACTAGTTTTACTTTGAATGTGAACATGGTGGTTGGACACCACATGTAGTTGAAGCTGAAGACTTTCTGATCCTCTGGTTGAAGTTTCAGCTTGTTTTTTTCTCCTAGAGGTTCCTGTAGAGGTTTGAGAACAGAATCTCAACTGGCCAAGCAGACACACTCAGGATACAGTGATGAGAAAGTGCACTACAAGGCCAGAATCCTAAATCAGGAGTTGAGTACAATATTCTGACCCTGAACAATTTGCATAGCTCAATATAACAGAGGAGTGATATTCTAAATAAGGTTTTGGTGGTAAAATGCTCCCACAAAAGATATTCTTCTTTTTTTCATTCCTACTGGAAAGAAGAAAAATTGCAACATTACTCAGATTCTACAGACTATTATATTCAAAGCTGCTTTTTCTTTGGGGAAGGCAAAGGACCTGTGAATGATTTTTGATTAGCCTCATTTATAAACTTTGAATTTGATGTCACTGATGCAAAAGCAGGAGCTTTGATCCCCTAGCATGACACACATATCTTGAAATTCAGAAAATAAAATAAAACCAGACAAAAGGAATATTCAGCCAAAAGGAGGAAAAGTACTCTTGCTAATGTCACATAGAGAAAGAGATTGAGAAAGACCACACATATTTTTCAATTGCAGAGCAGGTCAGGCAGCTTGTGTTCAAGGGGTATTATGCCCCTGTGTGAAAGGGTAAATATTTTAAAAGTTCTGTCTGCCAGAGGCATGGAAATGAGATTTCTTTATATCTCATTTTAATATCTAAATCTTTTAATGAGCTTGTTTTATCTGAATGTTGACCAAAAGCTGTGGATATTTGGTCAGGAATATCTAGCTTATGTTTATATTCCTACTAGCATTTCCTCCTATTTACTGTCCAACAGGTCTTTAAAGGAGAGCTTGCGAGGTTAGCAGACAAGAATAAGACTGCCTATTAGGGCCAGAAGGGCATCTGCAATGTCATGTTAAACCAAAGTCTTGGAAGTAACTTTTTCTCTCGCTTGATACATTTAAAAACTTCTTCGGGAGAAAAGTTATGTAATGAATTACTTCAAATTTGACTTTTTTGTTCTAGATTTTTAGACTATTAAAAGTAATTCATGGTAAATTTGTGAAAATTTTCCAGTAATACCAGGAAGGGGATAACTAAGACAACCTAGTGGAAGAGGAAGTGGCCAGTGTGCATTTTACATAAAAATAATAGAAAAAGGTCTGTAATTAAGATGCACTTGTATTATAAACTCTGTTAAGGACTGGACTACTTGAATTAAGCCACACTCCATGATAGTTGTCAGTTCTTTTAAACAAACTTTCCGGAAGCTGTGCAGATCAGCCAAAGTTTTTCCTATACAGTATCCTAGCAGGTACTGATAGCAGGTACTGATCCTTGATATGAAGTCTGAACCTCTTCCAAAGTCACTTTGGTAAATACATTTGGTATCCAAGACAATAAATGTTCAAAGACATGGGTTGGGGGTCCTGATGAATTCCAATAAATGCAATTAGCCATCAAAGGAAGTGCCAGACTCCTGGAATAAGGACTTCTGACATGTCCCTGGCTGAAAAGGCAGCTCAAGGGTTTCACATGGGATTGCTATACATCAGTTTACCCTGTGGATTTGTCCTTATTTCATCTGGGATAGGGTAAATTTTCATCTTAGTAGCTGGTATAGTGCTGTGTTTTGGATTTAATATAAGAATAAAAATAACACACTGATGTTTAATTCTTACTTACTCTAAGTCAAGGATATTCTAGCCAAAGAGATATTCCATATCATAGAACTCCTGCTCAATATATAAACCAGGGAAGTTGGCTGGGAGCTGAGGATTGCTGCTCAAGGATGGGCTGGGTATTAGTCAGTGGGTGGTGAGTGATCATGTAGTGCATCACTGGTTTCTCTTGGGTTTTATTCATGTCTCGCTCTCTCTCCCCTCTTCATTAAAANCAATCATTAAACTCTTCTGATCTTAACCCACTAGTTTTACTTTTTTCCAATTGTCCTCCCCACCAGGGGGTTGAGGAGGGGAATGAATGAGTGGCTGCCTGGTACTTGGTTGCTGGTTTGGGTTAAACCATGGCAGGAATATACAGTGCTGCGTGGCTGTTTCAGAAACAGTATCGGGGCTGTCCAGCAGCACTGGAAACCAAAGGGGAAACCTTTTGTGTCTGATGCAGTTCATGCCATATCATATCGATTGACCTCAAGCTCTCTGGAACAGAGCTCTTTGCACTTCACTGTCCTTCCAGCATGTGAGGGAGCATGGTAGCCCACTGACACAGTCACCTGGAAAGCAGCTTTCTCATTCCTACTGTAGGCAATTATCTGGGAAAGGTGACATGGAAGGACAAGATGCAATAACTTTAATGAATAGTGTCTCAGAGAGAAAGGTTCTCAGACCAGAAGTGATCATTATGATAAACTATTCTGAAATTCTGCAAAGCACAGGGCACCATATTTCATTCAGAGAATCCTACAGTAAGACCAATACTTAACAACAGCTTCAACAAAATGTCAAAATTTAGAATTTTCTAAGGATATTCATCCCAATAAGTTCTAAATAAGCACATGTAAGGTCTTCAAAGCATGTTGTTATATTTTAGCAACAGATTTTCCTTTCATGTTCTAATTGAAGCTGGCATATGCTGCAGGCATTTTGAATAGCATTGCCTTCCATATAATTTAAGTCTGGCATAGGAAAATGCCATTCTCTTCCCTCCATTTCAGTCAGATTTTAGATATATTTTTTCCTTCAATAGATTCTAAATAATATGCATATATTTAATAAGAATTATGTCCTGAACATGTGTAGAAAAGAGCTAATTAAAACAATCCTTTTGCTATTCTCAGTAGTGGAATCAGTACTCACCCGCATGAGGTCCAGAAGAAAGTATGAGTGGGCATTCATATTTCTGACAGGGAGTTAGCCTACCATGTTAATGCAAAGTCTGGAAAAAAAGAGAAAATAATACTTGTTATTTACAAGTTTTTTATGATATTTACTTTTAAAAAGGCAAGCTTCACTGATGTCTTTTGTTTCAGTTCCAGAGATTTTTGTTAAGTCTCTCATTTAGTAAGTAAGATTCTTTGTCAGGTTTTAAATCTTTCCATTCCCTGAGTCATGATTGCCTTCCATCTCTGGAAGAATTGTTTTGAATTGAAGTTGACACTGAAGCCATTTGTCTTTACATATATAAGAGACCCTTTCTTCCTCTTACATAAAGTGTCTGCCCAGAGAGCTTTTGCTATTTGGGTTTTGTCAGTAGGATACCACATGCATGCAATTAATTGGCTGCTTTTGTCAAAAGAAGAGTATTTAATCACAATGGCAAAAGGCTTTTGTTCTTTGCAAAGAGCAAGCCGTATTAAATGAAACAGCCCTTTCCTTTACCACATCATATGCCAGTTTAAGATGTGTATTTCCTTATTATTAGAATAGTAATTAAGGTGAGAAATTTTGAATTTTAGAGTTCTGTAGTACTGTACTGCATTATGCAACATTTGCTCTGTTACATATGTCATTCCCATTACCAGCTTTTATGACTTGCCCTTCCCCAAATCTCTCAAATTACCTTCACCACAGTTTATGTTCTGCGAATTTCTCTGTTCTTCTTACCAGTTCATCCCAAATCTGTCCACATAATTATTCTGTTAATTGAAAGCACGCTATTGCTCTTTCAACCCTCAGCCCTCTTTTTTCCTATCTTGTTGGCCTTGAACATCTTCCTTCTTCACATTGGCTTTGTGACCTTATGATCTTTTAAATTCTTCTCTTTAAATACAATATTACTTTTTTCTTAAATTTAAGCTTTAGGTTTCTTCAGAAAACTTAATAGTTTTATAAAGTAAATAGTTTTTAAAGTAAAAACTTACAGTTTTTATTGGTGAAATTCTTGTAAAATAATTTTTTTACACATTTTTATTCTTGCATTTAGACATTTTATTTCCATCATATGATGAACTGGAGTACCAAAACAGGTGTATAAATGCTTACTTTTCAGAAAAAAAAATAATCTAAACAGTAAAACCTCATGTTCGGAAGGGCTAAGCTATCTGCAACTTAATCTGCTCTCAGTGACAGTTCTGGGCTTCAGATATTGGGCTGTGGTATTTATATACTGAAAATAAGATTCATCTCCTCAACATTCATGTAAATGCAGTGTGCCCAGATTAAGCCAGTCATCTAACCTTCATCTGTGGTCATTAAAGGGAAAAGATGACTGCTCCATCCTAAATATATGGCAACTGAAGTTGCCATATATTGAACTTGATGAACTTCTTTCCTCCAATGGAGAATAAAGATTCTAATCAGAAGATGTGGGTGCTTAGCTGAAATTAGCTGCTTACTTCNTAACCTAGGCTGACACTCTGTTCTGTCTTTTTCAGAATTTCTTCTTGTCGATCATGGCATATCCAAATCAATATTAATGTCAGTACTTCAGCTGTCATTTATCACCTTCTCCATACAAAGCAAATATTCTTACTAAATGAACAGAACTGTTTCATAACTTGAAGGGTTTCTTTATCTCCATAGACACAGTCAGTAATGCAAGTTTAAGAGTATTTTTCTATCTTCATAGAAAAAACATTGTCCTTGGCATTCCTTCTGCCTCATCCAAGAGTTCAAGAGCCTTCTTTTCTACAGCCTGAGCATTCTTGAATGTTCATAAACAAATCCTCTCTGTAAAAATACATGACAGACCTTGCAAAGCAGAATGTATATGTGAAAGCAGGCCCAGTTTTTTTAACATTGAGGAGTTATTTAAATGCTGTTCAATATACATGGTTTTGTCAATTTTTGAAAAACCAAAACATCCATGGGTTTTTCTGCTATACATTACTGAAGAATAATTTGAGCACAAAATTTTCGTGAATATTTGTATAATGAGAGGGAGTATACTGCAGGTTATTTGAACATAAGGAACTGTTAGTGAAATCTGATTTTTAAGGCTTAAATTCAAAGGCACTCTGTACTGTTTTCGACATGTGCTCCTTGTAGGGTTTTGACTTTGCTGCTGAGAAGACTGCATTTGAAATGCATGAGAGACAGCTGCCATCCATACTACTGGTAATCCTGATTAGGCTTCTCACCCTGGTAGATACAAAGATAAACAGACTAAGCAGCTAATATGATAACTTTGAATCACAGAAGCTTCTTTTTATCTAACAAATCCCAATTACATTATTTGATGTTCATAACTTTGTGATTTATAATGGAAATATGAGACAAGAACTACAATTAAAAGGGAGGTAGTATAATCAGAGATACAGTGCAAAAGATAAACCATCTTTAAAGTTTCTCAATCTTTTGAGAAGCTGGCATTCAACTCTTTAATTTCTAGCAACAACACAGAGAAATTTGTACTTCTATTCACAATTGGCTAGGAGTATTTAATATTTAAAAGTGATGCAGCCAGAGGCAGGGACACAGGGACAATTAAAATCCATCAGTCCCCTTCCATTAACAATGACTAACCTTGGACATACCCAAGTGTACTGTGGGAGATAGGCAATGCCTGTGCCTCAGTGCCCATTGAGGTTTGAGTGACAAAGTTTGACAGAGTCCCACTGCTTCCCATAGCTCAGCATTGACCTGAGCTCCTGGGTTGGGCAAGAAAGCTGGGTTCAAAGTTGCTCTTGGAGAGGCAGCCTCAAAGCCCAGAGGTGCAGTTGACAAAATGCCCGTATTTAACACCTCAGTCTGGAAACATCAAAAACTATGCATGGAAAAGTAAATAAAAACTCTGTTTTATGCAATTCTGTGTGGCTCCACTGATGCAGCTGAAGCAAACAGCTGGAATAGGAATGCTGAAGGGGTTTTTTGTTAAATATATCTAAGAAAGACAAAAAAAGTTATCTGGAAGGAATAAGTTCTCAGAGAAAAAAAAATGGGGCATTTTGTATATAGAGCCATCAGAGGCTGTTTTGCTTTGCTCTGAAATAGTAGTAGCTCTGGGAGTTTTGAAGTTTCCCAACTTTTAGGGATCTGTATATGACACAAAATACTTCAGCTAAAGAAATGCTGGATTTGATAACAAATGCTCTATGATACTCAGTGGAATACCTGTTTAGGCCAACAGTATCAACTTTGAAGATTAAATAATGCTGATCACCTCTCCAGAGTGATTTGACAATTTATCTTAGTTAATTGGGCTTCAGTTAAGGTTGAGAGATTTAGCTTGGCCTATGGCCCATCTGGATCAGAGGAACCAACGAAATATCATTTAAAAATAAATGTACAGACTCCAATTTAGCTTTTGTGGAGGTCACACATGATTTGTTTTGGCTTATCTTTAGTTTCTCATAATTTTGCTCTAAAAATGATGCAACAATAACATTAAAACTTTTACAGAGAAACTTTTAAAAGAGACATCTAGACATTCTCTGTTAGTTTTGGAGGATGATGTGAAGGTTTGGAAATTTTTCTAAGTAAAATAAATACAAATCACTTTCTCCCAAAGGTGCTTCAAAGCAAATTTTACATGTTTGCATAATTTAAAAAAATTCCCTACATTAATATATCCAAATTATGCTTTAATCCAAACCTTCCTTCCTTCCCACTTCTTTACAATACTTCCAATACGCACAGCATAAACAATAAAAACAAAAGTGATAATTAATTTGCTTTGCCACTCTATTTGTTTCTTTTAATGGTGATATTAAGAGCCTCTGAGCAAATTAAGAAAGCCTTATAGAGATGTAGATGAATGCTTTCCAAGATGATCTGCAGAATGCTGTAGATTATAGAGAATTTCCTGCTAAGAATTTGATAGAAGTGAAAGATGATCTGCAGGAGCTTTTGAGCAATGACAGTGATTATGAAGACGTTTGGGAAAGAATGTTTGGAAAAATATTTAATGACTGGTCAATCTTTGCCTGTGAAAATGCTTTTGCAATGGAAAATGAGTTTTTGAAATGGCTAAAATCTATGCTTCCTGCAGGAAATTACATCTTTGCCCTGTGGGATTTGTCCTGCGCCTTTGCAGCCTTGTCCAGGTTCCTCTGCCAGACTTCATATCCTCTAGGTATTTTCAGGTTCCACTTATTGCCATGGCAGTGCTGCAGCAGAGGTGTCTTGGCCAAAAGAAAAGTCATAAT
>VZTN01028267.1:3091-31270 GCA_013400515.1 Erpornis zantholeuca
TGCTTTTTGAAGAGTTACATCTACTGCTTCAAACTCCATCTTGCCCTATTAGAAATTTTCCACAGCTTTCCCAACTTCTTTTCTTGTGAGTTAAGGCTTTTATTTTATCCTTATTGAGGATTTCCCAGTGATTCATCATTGCTGCTCTTTAGTATGTGGTTGCTACTGCTTGTGAGCCACTTTGCTTATTTGGGTGCTGTAGAGTATATGGCCTTTCTAAAGACAGGCCCCAGTTTACAGATACTAAAAGAAGCTGCCCTTTGCACTAGGCAAATTCATCTTTTTTTTCCCATACTGGTATTCTTTGGCTTACTGTGTGTGAAAAATGCATTTTGTAATGTTGTGTTATTCATCGTATTGGTTTTGTGGGAGTGGCTTTCCTGTTACGTGTGTTGTATTGTTGGTTTGTGAGAGTGGTTTTGCTGNATGGTTCATGATTATGTAACTGGCTGCTGCAATACTCAGGGTATATGAGGCGGAGGGGTTGCTATTGTTAATGGTGTGCTTGTGGGTGTGGCTATGCACTCAACGCTGTTGCCTTTTGCTTTGTAGACTCTGTCCCTTATTAAACCTTTCAAATTTTACTAAGAGAGTGAGTTCTGTTTCTCACACTGTGCCACCTAAGACACACAGTCACAGGGAGAGTCACAAGGATATTGCACACAGGCCCAAAAACCACGATTCTCTGTTGGTACAGGAATACCATGCCTTCTATGGTAATTCTTTTAATTTACTATGTATGACCTGCTTGCTTGTTCGGACAGATATACAACAGCTTTTACTAGGAGGTCAGTTGTCATCTTGCACTGTTTCATGCTCATCTTCATTTCACGTACACTACACAAGAAAATAACTTTTTCTTTTCCAAATCTCATAGTGATCCATAGTTAAATCCATTTAAATCCCATAATCACTACCTGTTCTAATGTGATCTGTGCAGTTCATTTCTGTTTAGATACTTATTTTTAGACAGGCTACCTGGATTGGAGCACTGCAGAACAAAGACTGCACAGGGTAGCTCTGTGTGAGTTAAAACTTTATTCTTTCATTTTTCTTCTCTCTGAATTCAGAGATGCCTGATTAGCAGAAGTAGTGATACTAACAGAAAGTCAAATTGTAGTCAATTTTAGAGAAAGGTATGTGTACATATCACATACTTTCAAGATACCTGAAATGTGTGATGTATTTATTATCTTGTTTGCATACCACAGTGTTTCATCTGATAGTCATTAATCACTGTATTACCATAGGCCCCGAGAGAGCACACCAGAGTATCAATATTCCTGGTCCAACTTGTATTTCTACTAGCAGTAACTAGTAATGCTGGTAAATGACCGTATCAAAAAATAACTTTCATTCACAGAAAAGAACTATGCAGATGTTTACGCTCCCCATAAAATCACCAATCTGGCACAAAAAGTGGAATAGAGGTGTTTGCTTTAATATGATGCTGACTATAAACCAACATGGAATATCCTCTTTGTCATTAAATAAGATCCCCTGCAGGTAAAATGGCCTCTGTTGAAAAGCATGTTCCTTAGTTTAATTCTAAAGCTACACTTGAATTTCATTTCTTGTGAGAGGCCCTTTGAGATCAGACTGTAAATTCATATACAGGTCTTTACTGATATTTGAAAGGGAACTGGTTAATCTTTTTGTTGTGAAACAATTTCTGGAGACAGTAAAGAAAGCAGCTGCTGTGCTCCTAATTTCATTAGGCTGACATTTCAAATTCTGCCAAATGCCTTGGTTAAAAAGTGTTTTATTGCATTAATTAAATAGCTTGTTGGAGATGCCACATTGTTGGATACCACTTTAGGTAACAACAAATAAATAATGAAGTGAAAGAAGGAAAGCAATGGGGGAGGGGAAATTTCCTGAAAAGGAAGGAGGAAGAAATACTGTTTATAACCTGTTGGGAAAGAAATCGGGGCTTTTTTTTTAAAGATCTGCCTGCCATCCATTTCTAAATGAGCTGAGGATTTATCTGCTGTTCAATCAATGTGAAATTAAAAGTAAAACACCAGTAAATAGAATAAAAGAAGGTGATTTTTTAGGTTCTCAGTGGTAAAGAGAACAAACTGATGGCCTAAGTTGTAGGCTGGGACTTCCATTGTTCTGCATTAGTATTAGGGTTTTCTACATACCCCATTTACCAGTCAGACAGTGCTAAATGAAAACATCTCCTCTTCCCTAGGAGCATTAAAAATTAGATATGGAATTGAAATACGCAAAAGCATAGCATGTATGCTTGCTCTTTCTCTGTAACCCCCTGAAAGAATATAGATTGATTCATTGTAATTTCTGCTTTACTTGAAGAGAGAGTGCTCCAACCAGCTTCATTTGGTCATGAGTCCTTAAACAGGGGACACAGGTCTCAAACTACAATTTCCTCATAATTCTGTCTTAGGGAAGGATTGAAACAGCTACCTCTTGATTACTATAGGGTAAAATTGATTTAGAAAGAATGCTTTTGCAAAGGAGAACTAATTTTACCTGGAGTGCAGATGTTACCACTCCTGTACTTTTGCAGAGGGAGAAATAATCCTCATGTGCAATGGGAAGGAAGCAGAGCTTCAGCATTTTAGCCTGAAGTGGGACCAAGAGAAATAAAGCACAATGAAAGGACTAAGTGCAATCAAAGGCTAATGGTCTTGAGCACAGCTGGAATAGCCAGGTTGTTTTCCCAGAACTACAGTTTACCTCATTTGATACATGCTCCTGCCAATCCATTTACTCCTGTTTCTGTTTTGTAGATTTTGCAGTGTCACAATCTCAACATTAGAGCAGCTGCTTTAGTTCCTCATGCTTTGGCTTTTTCCTATAATTAAGGCTTTTTTGTGGTTATTGCTGTGAAGACTCTGTGGTGTTACAGACTAAGTACTACAGCAAAGAGCTGGATTTGGAATGGAGTTTGAGCCAAGGTGGTTTCTGCAGCAGAGCTCAGCAATAAGCATTGATGACAGCAATGCACATCTGTAAAGGACACCGTCCCAAGATAAGCCACATGTTTGTTTCTGGTCAGCAGTGGGATAATATTGTCTTCTAGAAAGCAGCCCATTATATTGGCATAATTGCAGTCTGATGGTAAATCAGTCTGAGCTCTTTTATAGGCTTATTTAGTATTATGCCACTTGTAAAGCTGAAAGAAATCGCTGCCTTTTAGTGGTCACTTATAAAGAAAACTACACCCCAGTAATGAATGTATTATGAAAGCAGCTTGTGCATATTAATATCAGACTCTGACCTGAAGTATGGAAATGCTGATCCATATCTTTAGTTTTGCCTTGTAAAATGATTCTGGGTGGAATCAGGCTCAAGTGAAGAACTGACTTGTGATCTAAATATGACGCACTAGATAATTTTGCTTGATAAGGCTGTGCATGTTTTAAAAAATGTAGTCATGTCCCGAGTTTCCTGTCTAAGCACATGAAAGGAGGGATAGCAAGTCTGCTTTCCTCACCTCAGCTAGGAGCATGTTGAATGGGAATGCATGAACTAACTACACCTTTCACTGCTGTGTTACTAAAAGGCAAAGTCCAGCACTGTAACTTCTGAAGCAGAAATTATTTGCATCCAGTTCGAAGAATATCTGATACTTGTTTTCCTAAATATGCCTTCCAGGGTTTCACCAAGCTGTTCATGTTCACAAGGAGTTTGCCAGTCCTAGAATCCTCCTGGCCTGCTATAAGATAGTCAGTACCTAAAAGGAAGGAGAAAAAAAAAAAAAAAAAAAAAAAAACCCTTAGTTAACAAAAAAAAAAAAGGAAGCCCTTAGTTAACCAATAGAATAAGAAAGAAGCAAATGCAGAATTTCTCTGTTTCATATGGATCTGGCATACAGCATCTTTGCCAATTTCATCCAGCTTATGCATATGCCATCTTATGTGCATACATCTGTGTGCATACTGTCACTGCTGGTTCCTGGGCACACAGATTCACTGGTGTCAGGACTGTGCTCAGGGATTACAACGACAAATTTATTTCATTCCAGTGAGGTTCTGCACACAGATCTGCTGGGATGTGGCAGCTGCTGCTTATGCCTTTGCCCTGCCTTCTGCCATTACCACCCTCCTTGAGAACTGTGAGCTGGAAAGCAAATGTACTTTGGTGGGGATGAATAAAAGGATGCTGCCCCAGAAAGGCTGATCACAGCTGATATTCAAAAACACTGTTTACATGGGAAGCAAAACCCCTGGTGAATATTTTAGCCTTACCGGGATTGAGAATGGGACATGTACAGCCCCTGTTGGTCCAGGATTCTGGGTAAATACTTCTGTTGCTCCGAGCAATTTTCACCTTGCCTGATTTCAGGACCTTCTTCACTTTCACAACAACTTCTGCATGGGTCCCTTTGTCATGAGCAGATAGGATTCTTGCTTTTATTACTGCCAGAAAATATATCCAGATAGAGACCAACGATGAATTTCTAAATGAATTTTGGTTTATGCTGCTAGAAAGTAGGATTTTAACACTGAAAGAAGATGTGAAAAACCCCCCAAAGTGCAGTTGTGCAGTGCTTCTCCACTTATGGATCTTTTAAATAAATCTGGAGAAGAAAAACTGAATTTTTCTTTTGAAAATTTGAAATAACATGGTAACATGCTTTTACCATGTTATTTAGCAACTATTTTTTAACAAATAGTCAAACGCTTGGAAATTCTAGGAAAGCACTTGTATGTATACATAAGAAAGGGTGAAAAAGCCTGGTCAGGATCTACCAGTCTTATTTCAAGTGCATTGATTCTACACTTTATATTTCCAGTTTGAAAACTTTAGTGTTCAGCTTTAACTCTGGCCTCTCAAATATTTTGTCCTGTGAGAAGGGACTGTCTACAGGAAGGAAGTCAGGAAGTTTCCCATCAGGTGTGTCACATTACTAAAATTCCATGATTGCATAACAAACCAGAAGAAGTATTTTTGTTTTGTGGTCCAACATCTGGTTGCCATGATAAATTTCTGTTCCTTTTAATTTAGTAGGATCCCATAACTTTGGCATGGAAAGCTCATGTAGATCAGCCCCTCAAGCAGGCTTTGTTGTGTTCTGGCACAAGCACATCAAACCTCTGGATCCCAGAGCTTTTCCTTTCTTGTTTCATGTGATGGCATGAACCAGGTATTCATAAACAACAGTATTAAATACATTCTTGGTTAAGTGAGCATGGCTATTTGAACCTGTATAATGGCTGCGAAAGTACCAGCATTTTAGATGTGAGGTTTTTTATCTTTTTTTTCTTGATGTAAAGGCCAATCATTCCACTGAGTATTATTCTAGCACCCCTTCTTCTGTAACGAGGGAAATGGACTGGGTGGGAAGGAGACACCACAGAGCCATGCATTAAAAATGCTTTTAAGTTCTGATCAGAAGTTGGACATGTCACTAGACAAAAAAAGCAGAAGAAATCCTACCTCTCAAGACTTAACCAGTCCTGTCATTTTTCACAGCTATCAGCTAACCACATGCCTAGAGGGAACATTGTGAAATTATCATACCTTGGGGGCATGTTACCCACTTACCATAGGCATATTTCAATTGGCAGAAGTCACTGACACTTCCAAGCACCTTTTCTTTGCACACACACTTTTCTAGCAGGGAAACCCCAGAACACAAAAGGTGGGAGAAGAGCCAGAACATGAGAGAGAAAAGAAGAGCAAATGATTGTCAGTTATAAAGTTAGATATCTATAGCTCCCATAATCTATGTGGACCTTAAGAATGAGAGTGAGCTCAGTTACTTGCAAATGTGTTTCCTGTTATATGATAAAATAATTACTCTGAAATCTGATCAGCACTGTCAAGTAAAATGCAGCCCATATGAGGTCTGTTGTACAGTTAATAAACTGATCCTAATGAAGAGATTTGTAAGAATCAGATCCAGCTGTAAATTGTGTAAGTAATGAGACCTTTGTTTGATCCCATAACCTAAGAAAGGCTGATCCTTCCTGATGTTAAGGCAATAGCTGTCTCAGAAAAGTCAAGCTACGCAGAAAGTTGTGCTGTTCCTTCTGCCAGGTCACTGGTGGTGGTAAATGCTGATCTCTACAGGGCAGGCAAGACTGAGAACTATTTAAATACTACGGACAAGCTGGAGATGAGTGGGGCAGACCCAGTCAGGGTGGAGGGTTGAAAGAACTGGCAACTAAATGTTCCCAGATTCTGGGCTGTACCTGGGTGCCTCAGTGCAGAAAATCCCTGCTCGTGGTCATTCCATTTCCACTCCTCCTCACTCTCATTGGTCGGCGTTTGGATGAGGTCGGGGATTCGTCCTCCGATAGGGATGTTAAAGAAGGGCTCACTGTCATAGTTGGGGGACACATAAACCACAGCACTTGGTTAGGGCATGACAGGGGTGGGAAACAGCTGGCTTTGGTTGTACCCAGACTGATGAGCTTGCTTTCTTCATATTCGGAGTGCAAATATGAGCAAGACTTCATGCCAGATAGAGAGATGACAAGGTCTAGGCTTTTATTTAGGCTTCCCACTGCTGACTTAGCATTTTTTTAAGTACCTATAAATTGGGCCATTTTTGCTTACGTTTGTGTGTTTTTAGGGAATTATGGAACTTAGTGACCACTTGTTGATGTCACTGGGAGCTGAGGACAGCTGCAGGACCTGTAGAACTGCAATTGCTCAGCAAATTACAGGGTTACTGTACTGATTAGTAGCTGTCTGGGGTACAGATGCCTGGCCCTCTAGAAACAAGGGGGAGACTATTGTTCATTTTCCCTTGGCACAGATGAGAGGTTCTTCAGATTCTTCCATCTATTTCCAGAGCAAAGGTGTGTTTAAAGACCCTGCATGCATTTCCATGGGGTTGTGGAAATGCCTATTATTACTGCAAAGAGTCATCTGTTCAAGATTACCTTGGGCAGTGCAGTGGACTTGAAGGAGTAAATATAACCTAAGAAACCTTTTATGATTTACAGCCACCTTTTCAAATTATTATGCACCCTCCAATTGTTGTTGCTGCAGTATTCACCAGTCTTTGTCTGATTTCACGGAGTCCCATCTCAAAGAGAACCCAAAGCAGGGTTTCTTTACCCATTGAAACAGGTCCCAGTGCGCTGGTCACAGCCTCTGGCGCAGTCACAGGGCCGGCAGCCATTTTCTCCGAAGCCCCAGTAGCCCACGAGGCACCTGTCGCAGCTGGGACCTGCCACTCCTGGTTTGCAGTAGCAGAACCCCGTCCGGGGGTGGCATCTCCAGCTGCTGCTGAACGTGGCGTTGGCTGAACCCATGGGCTGGCAGCCACAGGCTGTGGAGACATGGCAGGAGGCAATTCAAATTATGTGCTGTGGGCTCAGCTGGTTATGTGGCATTTTTGCAAGGCTGATAAACTTGTACCCTCTTCCTCATGGTCTGTAGTTTTAAGTCAGAACTAGTAAACATTGCATTTCAGTCTACATTTATATTTTTTTTTATTTTAAATTTGTTAGACAAATATGACTGGGAGCATTTGTGCATGAAAGCCAGTTGTTACCTACTACACAAATCTTGACCATACAGGGTTTTGAAGTGATACCAGGAAGCCTCCTCCGTGTGTTTATTTTTAAAGCGGCTTGAAGGTGATTCACTTTAAAAGTGTTTTGCAGGACGTTTCACTAGCAAGGACAAAGTAAAGAATTACAGCTATTGCCTACATTGCCTTTACTGTAAACACAGAGATCACAAAGCTACTGTTTCCTCTGGGGTAGATGCAGCTTATACAGGTTGTTCAGATGTCCTGAAACAGATTTTCAATTTCTGCCTCCAAGAGTGCACAAATTTCCTTCAGTTCCTTTCTACAGTACTAAACATCTTACCATGAAGTGGTGTGAGTATGTGTGTAAAGAAGCTGATATATTTTTTTACAAATACATGAGCAGATTTTTTACAAGGAAGGCAAACAGAATGAGAGAAGACCTCTAACCTCACTAGATGTGTTTTACACGTAGCTGAAGATGAGCAAATAGGAAGAAAAATCTCCAAATCTTTCTAATGCTGTTGCCAGTTTGACACCAGCCTGGCAACTCCAGGCAATTTGGCAGGAAAACAAATAGTTACAGTTCTTTTGGGCAACTCTTCCTGCACAGACAATAAATTGTCATAATTCCACACCATTGGTACATTCCTGATGTGACAGCATCAGGGAGCGATACACAGAGAGGTGCAAGCCAGAACAGTTGACTCCTCTGCATCAGGACAGAACCTGGCTGAGATGGTCAAGTCTCATGCCAACAGCTCTGCAGAAGTAAAACACAAACAGTGAACAAATCCACACATTTCTCATGTTCAGACAAGTTTGATCAAAACAAGAACTGAGCTGACCTCTGGCCCTTCATATTTCAGCTCTTTTTTGTATTAAGAAAGCAGCATGCCCTGACTTTTACTTGTAGCAGACTGAAAAGGTAGTGCATCACTACTTCATCCATCTGGAAGAGGGCAGAAATAAAAATCTTGTCGCTAATGCCTGCTTTAACATAGATTTTCAGTTAAGTGTTGGACACGCAAGGTGTTTAGATAGCTTGGATCAGAGGCCAGCCTTTTGGATGCTCATTTGAACCAAACACAATCTCCAAAGCTTTTGAAGTTTGCCCATCATTGTTTCTGATCAAACTACTTTTCTTCATGAGCTCACAGATAAGAGACCAAATGAACACTCTGATCCCACAAATCATTTTCCAAGGGGAAAGGGGCAAATGTAAGACTATAAAGAGTTTAAAATGTAGCAGGGACAGATTCACTTTCATCTGCAACCTCATATTTGAAACTCAGGAAAAGAAAATATTTTTGAAAATAGAAGAAGGGTGAGCAATTTTGTTTAAAGGGCATTTCTCTTATGATTTGCTTACCATATAGTTATTTTTTTATCCCCATGCCGTCTGTTTTTTATGCCAATAATTTTAATAATATTATTCTACTGCTATGGATGGATCCAGGCCCGTTCAGGGACACTAGCACAACAGCCTAGGGAGAGAAAAGCCACGTGCTGTCATGGGCAATGCGCTCAGCACAATGGGCGGGCTGGTGGAGGGCAGCAGCCTCGCCTGTTTGCCACAAAGCAGCCTTGACTTTGGGAGCAAACCCAGGGCTTGTGCTGTCTGTTCTGGTGAGCAGGTGTAACACTGAAGTGCTTATTAGACCTGAGAGGTTCAAAGGCAAGGTCTGATTTTTTGCTGCTAAACTTGATTTTGCCCCCCACCCTGTTTTTGCAGGGCTGACTGTATCACCCTAAAAAAGAGGCTCTTAGTTTGTCAGTCACTGAAAAAAATAGATGTCGTAGATTTGGGGATAAGGAGGGGAAACACCCTTCCTTTACTGCAGGCAGATCTGAGACACAAGGAATAACAGCTTGCCAACATTGGGATTTGCTTGAATCCAGGCTTGTTTTCACTGTAATATTACTATATATAGGATCTACCTGTGGAGTTTTTGCTTAAAATGCCTTACATTTCTGCAGCCTCTGGGTCTGTCTTTATCCTCCTTATTTCCAGTTTTCATCAGTTTGAGTCATTTAACAGATGGGTAAATCACAGCATTAGACTACCTATCCCCAACTAAGACTAGAACCTGATTCAGGAAGATGAGAGCTTCTCCCATCCTATCCCTAGGGGAAAATATTACAGCACAGTGACTGACAGCACTGGTGAGAGCTGATGAGGAAGCAGAAAACAAAAGTGCGGTTTAAAAAATTTTGAGGCTACATTTCAGTAAAAATAATGTTCCCAGATGAACTCTGGGACATAGTCTCCAGTTAGAAACTGGGATAGCTTCTGGTGGATCAGAAAGCAAGCTGAATCAATATATGTACAACACTTTCAGATGAGTTATACAAGTGGCTTGCAAACGCTTTACTCAGTCTGTGTTTATTTAGCATTTCAGCTTGGGCGGGTACATTGTCTGCCTTCCAGAGTATTACGGCCAAAATCCCGGTTGTGCATCTAAGGTAACTCCTAAAATAAGAGCCCACATGTCACATGCTGAAGGGGCAGCTGTGGATGACTGGGTTTTTATCTGTTTAACAGTACCATGGATTTGCAAATAAACCTCACAATTAAAGAAACATAAAAGCAAGTTACGAAAACCTCACCCTTTAACATTTTCCAATATTTGACAACCCTTTCCCACTGATTTTTGCTTCTTTTCACTTGGCAAACCCTCTTTTTCTCTCCATCCACCTCCCTGTCTAACAAAACAGCAGCCAGTATGACAATGGCCTCGTTTGTCAAAGGCATCATCAATTATGTTAGGGGACGGTGTGCAGACAGTCCTGGCTCAGAGCTGGGTGGTTTATTTGGGTTCTCCCCTTGACAGTAGGATAATGAGAAACAGCATTTTACTTTAGAGTTGGCTGTTGGTCACAGAGTATCACGAAGCATCCTCTTTGCCTTTTCATACCACTCCCACACTAAGTTTGTTTTGTCAGACACTACTGTAAAAGGGAGGAGACAAGAAATAATGAAAAATGAATAATTCATACTGCAATCTCCACTCAAGTCTGTAATAAATTGGTCTGCCCTCACAGCTGTCTTCTCCATGTAATTAGACACAGATGTAAAATATAACATTGGTTGTAACAATATGGTCCCAACTTACAGGAAAATACCAAGTGCTCCTAGTAAGTCAATGGCCTTTGAGGTATCTTGCCTTAAACTTTTGTTGCATTATACTGCATAAGAGATAGCTGTGAGCAGACTGGCTATTTGATTAAAAAAAACCAGGCAAAATGAAAAATCAAAGTCTTATGAGTCTGAAATATATACATGTGCATCTTGGGAGTATATGATCAAACCAGTGTGAGTTTTAAAGCATGTCAGGTGGGGATTGACTCTGCCAATGATGTTTCTTAAATGAAGAAAATAAGATAGACAGCTCTGTGTGTGGTCAGGGCTGATTAAGACAGATTTTGAACCAAGATGTGATGGGGCCTTTGTGATATTAGAATTAAAAGTTCACTCCCCCTGGTCAGAAGTAAAAGGATGAGAAGCAGAGCCTTTCAGACGGTGCATGTGCATCTGGGCACATTTTAATTTTCTAGCCTTGTTCTTTGAGTTAAAAAGCTTGTTTTCCTGGAGACCTTTTTTAATGGGTCTACATGCCTGCATTATTTTTAAGCTAAGCAAAGGGTGAGTACAAAAGATGGTGCCATTTCAGAAGGATCCCTTAAGCCTTGGAATAAGCCACAGGAAAGAGCCAAGGATACAGCAGCTTTTCTAACCATTGGTTAGGAAACAATTAGGCTTTTGAGTCGAAGCTCCCATACAAGTCTATATCCAAACTACTTAATCCTGTGTTGTCACCCCCAATAACAGGCAGGTATGTGCCTTGCTCTGGGACTCTTTTATGCCTTTTTTTCTTTTTAATATAGATCTAAACAGTGTCAAAACAAGGCTCTCCCCATGATCCAGCTCTCATTCACCCCAGCTGGTAGGAACAGGAAAAGCAAAGGGATCAGAGGCAGGCTACCTCTGCAGACAAAAGGGATAGCAGATTCACATTTACATATCAAATTTCAGCAGATTTTTTTTTTTTTTGGAGGGAATGCCTTTGCAGTCTTGCATTGGAGGGTTAGCTAAGGGTGGTTTAGATAGTGCCTGGAGATCCAATTGTTATGCAGCTTTTTTTTCCGAGCAGATTAAGAGAGGATGCTATTCATTATTATGACTAATGCTTAAAGACTGTTTCTGGGCCTGAGCAGTGTCCTGTTAACTTTCTGGGAGCCTGAGGGGGATGTCACAGCTGAACCTAGACTTTGCTCTGGATGGCAGAGCACTCTTCAAGCGTGCTTTCTCAAAGGGATTAGCACAGCATTTCATTCAGCTTTTTCATCAAACTTCCTTTCCCAGCTCAGTATCTACTGTACACAAGGGTCAAGTTTTCATCTCCCATTGAAGGGTTTTTTCCCTCCAAGTTCGAAATGGGAAGATGGGCACTAGGTTGCTCTCACCAAAACCATCCATTCAGTCTGCTGTTTGCAGTTTATTACTGCTTTTTAACACTTGCTCGGTGTGTGGGTTTTCATTTACTGTTATTATTCTGGCAGTGTTTGCATGAATTTCTCAAAGTGAGATGATGCCTTGGAATTGGTACACTTAAATTCTAAAAAGCATGCTAATCTGGAAGTGGTAGCTCTTCAATTTATAATCAGCAGGCTGAGATATGACAAAAATGTATCTGGTGGTCTAATTGTCTAACATATTAGCAATACCCAAAATAGAAATTTTTTACTGAGTAACCGGAGTTGGTTTTAGGATCACACAACCTGAACAACGTAGACAGATGAGGTTTACTAGCAATGCAAGTTTTCAACCTAAAGAATAGAGAAGAGGGCCTCTATCCTGCACATGCTGCAGGAGGATTTTCAGTTTAATGTCAGTTGATGATGGTCCAGGACGAAAAAGCTTTCCTCTGTCAAACTGAGTCTGTTCTAGCCAAAGCCTGTCTCCATTGTTGTTTCTGGTTTTGCTGTCTCTGATAGCCAAAGTAGCAAAGTGTTCCCTGAAAATTCTCTGCAGAGGTGCAGCATAACATGAAGTACACACTCAGACACTGCCTGCAAGCCACATGGGGAAGTGTTTGGGGATCAGGCCTTCTGTCATAAAAAGTACTACCTACTAAGGCAATTTGTCAAATCTTATTGTGGGAATTCTCTTCTTTGCCTTAAGTAAAAGGGAAAAGGTGCAGATTAACCACCCTCCCTCCCAGTTTTCTCTGAACTCTATAGTTATATCCAGAGCACCTTCTATTCCCAGGGAGGTACAAGCATCATGCACACAGCTGCTGTAAAAGCTAAGTGGGCTGCAATGCCTTTCCTTATGTCTTGATATGGCAAGCATTCATAAATGCCTTTACACCCCTGGGAAAGGTCCCATTGACTTGAGTCATTCACAGATAGGGTCATGCTTACCTTTATTGCTGAATCAAACCCGCTAGATTCACCTCAGCTAAGAGGTGCAGGCTAGTGATCCAGGGTACCTCTTAAGGAAAAAGATATGCTTTAGAGGGCAATTCAGTCCATCTGATTCAGGCATCTACCTTAGACTGCAATAAATAATTCCCCAGAGGTCCCACTGTTTTTTCACTGACAGAACATGGAGCCTAGCAAAGACATATAACTTTCAGTGACTAAAGCAGGATGGCAGCTCTCTAGGCCTGAGCATGCAACTCAGAGTAGAGACAATTGCATTTGGGGGCCTTCTGCTGGCAGCAGCACCTTCCCATGTGAAAAGAACATTGTTGTGCTTGACTGGCACAACAGGAATAAAGCTCTTTCAGCAAGGTAAATTTCTGAACAGTTTTTCTTTTGCTGTGCAGAGTATTGGCAGGGGCTACTGAGAGACCTGTAACCAGACCAGACAAGAGAGGCAGAGGTAGAGTCAAGGTCTGATTTCATCTAGGCAATCTATTCTAGGGTTTCCACACAGATAGGCTGTATTTTCAAACAATGTTTTTTCCTCTTTGCTGCTCTCCAGTGCTCCTTGACTTTAGCAGTTATCTAGTATTACACACGATGCTGGTTACTGTGCCATCTCCCTGCTGCTCCGTACAAGCATTCATACACAGATTCTTTCAGGTCCTATGAGACTGAAAGCTAATATTCTGGCACAATTTGTTCTCATTACAGTATTTCCCTGGAGCAAATCTGCTCAGAGTAGAAACAGAAATGGGGCCACCATAGAACACTACAGGATACAGGGTGAGCCAGATAAGCTCACCCTCTGCCCTGACTGCCGATCCGTGTTCTGTGATGAATGTTGTGAAAATGAGAAGGAAAGGTGGTGTGGAAGCAGTCTGCTGTCACCAGGTTCCAGTGGGAAGAATGCAAAAGAGCAGAAACATTGGACGTATTGGGCCACAGGACACACAGTCCTAGGCAGAGGAGTAACCAAGTGTTTAAGAGGAACCATGTTGAAGAACATTAAAAGGGTTAGAAAAGTTTCAAAAGCTCATCATGTCAGTGGGCAAGAGGTCAGATAACTAAGGATGAAGTTCTCTATGCTGGCAACTAATGTCTGGGCTATGGGGAAGGAAAACTATCCAAAGGGAAAAATGAAATATTGCTGGAAATAGCAACCTCTCAAATAGATGTGAGATAGAATCAGTGAAGCCTGGCAGGATACTCGGAAATGTTTACTTTAAGTGAGGGAGATTTGGGCTGTTTGCCAGACTGCCTGGGTGCAAACTATCTCAATCCAGAGATTGTACATCCTCTGTGTGCAGCCATTAGTGCCTCTGTGCCCGAGACACACCCTAACACATTCTGCTAAAGTGTTAATGATGCAATTAATTTGGGCAGAGCACCCCATAACACAAGTGTACAGTCTGGAGATAAGTCTGACTGAGTGCCGATATATTTGTTTCCAAGTGAATGTGCACGGTCCCAGGCCTCCTGCATCTTCTGCATCCATTATATGTTATTTATGTGCACAGATGTTGCACAATCAAATGGAATTTAACAATGGCTTGCACATAGGCTCACACAGTCTTGAGAGGTACAGAAAAAAAAACCCAGGTAAATAAAATGTGCCTCAAGAAAAAAGGAACGATATTAATTTAAAACCAAACACAATTCAAACATATCTTTCCCCAGGAGGCAATGCATTTGAAGAATCAGCTATCATTAAAAAAAGTATCATAGCATGGGGACAAATAGACACAAAAAATCAGGATGATCACCTTTGCTCAAAACCCCCTGTAGCTGAGGAAAAGAACACAAAGAAAAGATGGTAATACTCAGGAGTTACCTCTATAGGAGTTACTGATTCTAAAGAAATTATTTTGTTCTTTTAATGATTCTTCCACCATTCATTTTTCACTGCATGTAACACAGTCACTTACGTTTGCAGACCTCTGGAGAAGACATGGGCTTCCCTCTGTCTCTGTAAAAGCCTGGTTTGCACCTCTGGCACCGATGTCCCTCAGTGTTGTGCTTGCAGTTGTCACAGACTCCCCCACTGTGCTTCCCCGAGGTCAACCAAACACTCAGATCAAAGTGGCAGCTCTCGGCATGGTTGTGACAGCGACACTCTGGTGAGGACAAGAGAAGGTCCTTCAGGCTTTTAGAACTGATACAGTAATCATTGTATCATTTTCCAAACCAATCTGGTGGTACTTTGAACCCTGCTAGAACCTGGAATGTGAGAGGGTGTATCTGTGTGAAAACCAAATTTCTGGCATGTAAATTTCACTCTCCAATAGCCCCAATGCAGAAAACTACCTGCACACTGAAATTATCCATCAACAGCCAGCAATTGATCCTCAGTTTCTGTAATGGCACCATTACTGTAAATCACAGAAATTGTGAGGGAGCTTTGCCTGCTGGCAGGGTGAGTGCTCATCCTGAGAGCCTGGATCAGTAAACTCCCTTCCCCTTACTTCTGCATTCATTTGGTGCCCCTGTTTTCCCATCTCCTGGCTTCCAAGGCTGGTCATTGTACAGCGGAGCACATTTCTCACAGTGGTCCCCTGCTGTGTTGTGTCTGCACACACACTTCCCATGGACCTGCCGGGGAAAAAAGAGTACAGTCAAACAGCTACAAGGACAGGTGGAGCCCCAGCAGCCTCATGACAAGGTGGGACTTCTGCACAATTCCCACACAGCTGCCCAGCTCTCTTAGGAAACCCTGGAGCTAAAACACGTAGCTGTCTCTTATCACAGTTATTAATGATGTAGAATCTTTCCTATATCTTATAAAATGCACATAGCAACAATTTAACTCTCAGTTGACTGTTTAACTACTGCTACTATTTAGCTATCAATTAACAACCTCTGGACTCTAAATTGGGTAATTGGTCTTGTTTTGATTTACAAGTTCAGGGCAAGAGCATGCAAAGAGTATCAAATACACTCTGGGCTAGCAGAGCCGAGTCACGGGAAAGAACAGGGTAACAGAGGATGCTGGGCTCTCTCTTATTTGACATTAACACTGATCTGGAAGAGAGTGTAAATATAGGGAAATGAAATTACCATTAATTACCTAATTATAAACTGTTAGACGAATGAGCAAATAGTCCTGGACATCCTAGCACAGTTAAAAATGTAACAAAAATACCAAAAATGGAAAAATACCAACCAGTACTCCCAAAGAAAAGTAACCCAGAACCACACATTCTATAAGGAAATCACTGATATTTTAACTTAGGTACAATAAGTTGGCATCAGCCTGCCAACTTACATAAATTAGGTTAGTAGAAAAGGCCCAGTGAAATTTTGGGCTATGGAACTAAGAGCACTGTAATTCCAAGTGGACAGAAAATTTTACCTGTAATGCTGTGTTCAGTTTTGAACATCTTATTACTAGATAAATAAGGAGTTAGAAGATTTTTAACAAAAATGAGCAAAAGCTGGCTGAAGAATGGGGCAGAAGTATATAAACCCATCTAAGCTAGAAAACAATAATATATCATGGGCAAACAAATTGCACAGATTCTCAGCTAAGACTGGCTGAATAATTCTCTCTGTGACTATTTGCTTGAAAAATTACTTGAAGAAAGAACTGTTTTCCTTTGTACTTATCTGTCTTCATTAGAACACAATAATGATTTTTAGTCATGGAAATATTCAAATACATATCAGGTTTGGAAGAAGGTATTCACACCAGAAACCAGAACTTGGAAACTGAGCTAGTCCAGCCTTCAAAGAAAATTACTATTGAAACTACTTCTGCTCTCAAGTCATTTTACACAACAGGAATAAAGCAGAAAGTTCAACAATAAACTGATTTGGTGCACAAGATCCTGTAATATCAAGCCACACCCAAGAAGACCCTTACAGGATAGTTTTTATGTTGTTTCTTGTTTTTATTTGTTTTTTTTTTTTAGTAAAGAAACAGTATTCCAATATCTGTTTGCAAAGCCTCCGAAAAGGATTTCACTGATAAATTTTTTGGGGGGAAATATTGAGCATAGGGTGTAAGAGAAAGGGAAGAATAATACTGTAAGTCATATTCTACATTTATCATAAGAGCATCTGCTATTATGTAAGGAGACACTTGTCCTAGAGCAGAAAATGCACAGAAATCAGGGATTAGACCCCTGTCCCTCTGTGGCCTGTTGAGGATCCTGACCTCGGCACAGCTCTGCCCCACTGCACATAAACACAAAAACCAGAGGCTGAAATTTCATTTTAAGTGGGGTGTGAATTGCCTTTAATCCTTTAATCTCACCACTAACATGAATTACATTTTTCCATGGCCTTTCCTGAAAGCCAGGCTCTCCCTGCAGTCCCCCCTTCCCCATCTGACAGAGCAGGTAGCTCGGGATCAGGAGAGAAGCGTCCAAAAGAGCAGTCGTGTGGATGTGCTCCCTTGCCCCCAAACTCGTGTGCCTGCAGCAATTTGCTCTCCGCTGCCCTGGTTTCTAATCCTCCCCGAGCAGAAATGTGATGCAGCGAGCAGAGAGACCGCCTGCAGCTGATGCCATGGCCCCTCCAGGGCCAGCTGGCAGGGTCGCTGGCTCCTCACGGCGCGCTGAGCACAGAGCTGGGGCGTGCCGGAGCCCACAGCAGCACCCGGGGACACAGCACGGAGCACCTGCGTGGGGCCTCGCAGACCCTGCACAGGAACTCACCCGCGCACAGGGCACTAAATAGGATCAGAAATGACAAAGGCAGAAATAATAATACAACAGCATCGTGCTTTTCCCTGTTTGGGTTTGACATTTCAGGCTTTAAGGTCTCCCCTGTGGTCATAGGGGCTCCTCTTCAGAAGCCAGAGAACATGTAAAATGAACCTGACCCAGAACTATAGATTTGAACATCTCCAGACTCCATCTGAACTTTAAAGCTCATTCTAAAATAGACTGGAACAAAATCCTGGATCTCTTCACTTCTTAGGAAATACTTCTTGAAATGTATTTCTATGCAAAATCTGTAAGCTAGCCCATCTGATTTTTTTAGAAATAGATACAAAAGCTGTGTATTCACTATATTAAAAAATTATATGAAAAATGCTGAGACCGTGCAGTTGGGAAATGGCAGAATTAAACCATGCAATCTTGTTTTAGCCTTGAATGACATGATCAAATATTCATTATTCCACAGGATCCTGCACTTACAGTGTACAGCACAGATGGTGCAAACACTCACAGACAGTTATTCAGAAAAATAAAGAGGAAAATTCAGTGAAAGAGGAAAGGAAAGGTGGAGTTACTCTTTGGAAAGTAGATGTGTTAGTTTGCTCATTGCCCGCTGGTTTGTTGTGAACTGTAGTTTGTGGCATGTTGTGAGCAGGACAAAGGCAGAGAGGGAGCTTCCTACCTGTGATCCCTGCTATAGAACAGCTGCCAAATACATGTGGAAGGATGGCTGGCTTAGACAAAAGGGCTGAAAAAGCAAGCAGACAGTCAGCAGGAGAGCCATCGAGCAGGCACAGGGAAATAGGGAAGGTGGCATGGAACTTCTTTTAGAAAATGTTAGATTTGGTTACTAGCCTTTTTTTTTGTATAGGTTTAAGAACAAGGCAAAGAGAATTGATTGGTATTGGTACAGAGGTAAAGTAAAATGAAAGAGAAGGTAGTCTGCCATTGGTTGTCTGCACACAGGTATCATGGAATATTTTTTTTCTATGGAGACTAATCTCAGGTAGCATTCACAGCTGAAACAGCTGCAGAAGAAAGTGCAACATGAGGTGACAATGAATTACAGAAAGGATTTGGACAGGAGAAGAGAGGAGAAATGAACAGCTCACATTGAATACACAAGAAAAGTGATTAATGGATGTAAGTGGCCATCACAGAAAGACTGGTTAATGCAGGAAAATCTGAGCTGTGGAAGAGACTTGTTATGTTTAAGTGTGGGCTGAATTAAGGGTAGGTGAGGTGGCTGTAAGTAATGAGACAATTTGTTCTGTTAGAGAGGAAGAGATAGGAGAGGCAGCCAGAGACTAAAGTCCAGGAAGGAACAAGAACGAAATACAGGAAACTGTGAGATAAAATAGGAAATGGGATATCTGCTTAGGGACAGGAGAATGTGAGAGTCACATTGAACACCAACACAAGGAGAGCAGGTGTGTCCCTGAGTTGTTGTTCACTGCGGAAAGAAGTCTGCAGCTCCCTCAAAGTGTGACCAAAAAACTAGAAAATTGCAATCTCTACCAAATACAAGAAATCAGTACATGCAGGATCTCACTGGAACACAAATATCATGCCATGGAAGAGAAGATAATCAGAAAAGTACAGATTCACAGGAACTATGCTGACACTTTTCTATGCTCTGGAAAGGAGGGTCAGATTTACATGGAGATAATACTGATTAATAAATAGAGGATTGTCAGGAAGCAACAAGGACCAGATGCTCTTTAAGGCCCAAAGTGCTACAAGCTGAAGTTTTCAACAGCAAAGGCTGTGCCCTTACTGAGGGGGCACTGTCCCAAGCACTGTGGGCAGAGCAGGGAGCTGGCACCACAGTCCAATCACAGCCCAGAAACAAAAAGAAAAGGGACTGGGATAATTTAGGAGCAGCAAGAGACAGCCCAAGAAAGACACAACATGGATGTGGATGTGAAGTCCATTCAGAGGCCAGAATGAGAGACAAGCTACAGCACACACCAGGGAAGGCCACCACAAGAGAAGGTACAGACCTAGAGCAGAGCCCCAACATCCCCCAGGAGGCAGGGGCAAGGATGCAAAGAGGCACAGCCAGAGCACAGCTCATACTAAGAGCCCAGGGCTGAACTTAAATAGAATCCCCCAGCCAATGGACAGAGAGCAGAGTAAGAATCTCAGGTGGGGCTGGTCAGGGCTGTTCTTTTAGTGCCCTCAGGACACTAATAATAACAATTTGATTGTCACTGGATTAATGCCATTGGAATCTTTAGGATATCTGACTAAAAGGAGGCACCTGAGTTAAAAAATACTTCAGCTTTCTGCATTTGGAGCTGGCGATCCAGGTGGAGGAAGCTTGAAAACAAGGCCTGAGCAACAGAGGCAAGATCCATGACACCAAGTTAAGAAACCAGCCAGTTTTTAGCTAATGCCTTAGTAGTTTATGACACTAATTTGTATGAATGCATATTAATGTATTGGTACAGCAGATGAAAAATCAAGATCGAGGGGATTTCTGTCTCACTATATTTTGCTTTATCCTTTGTTCCATAGGTAACATTGCATCACTTGACATATCCTGATTCTTAGATACAAAAGTGTTTAGGCCTGTATGGACTTCTCCATTGTGCTCATTTCTGCAATATTTTAGTACTTTGGAAACATTATGAAATTTATTTTTATGACACCTTCCTTCATCTGCTTTTCCTCGTTACTCTGATAACTGTATTGTCCCTGAGGCTCTTTCCTATTCATTGTATTCAGAATTCAGTTGCTCTGACAAATTTTTTTTGAAACTGGATGGTGTCTTCCAAAGTTATTGTGGGGAATGGATCTGAGAAAAAGATGCAGGCAGGCAGGCAGACTGACTGTGGGACTGTATAAACCTTCCCATTTCATAATACCAGTCTGAAGTCCCATGTGCATCACCTGGAATAGTTTGTGTTCTTGCAGTCTTGATCTCCAAGTGCATTCAGCTGGGGTTGCTCCTGACACTAATGCAGGCTGTCAGCTTTGAAAAATGAAAACTGTTGCTTTAAATGCTGATATTCTAGCTTCCTCATGCTTCAAGTTTTCTAATCAATTTTTCAAAGGATAGAGGTTTATAAACTGACATAGCTGAATTTAGAGGATATTATTAGTCCAGGAAAGGAACACAAATGTTTTGCTATACTTGATCATCATCATATTGGCTTTAATGGCCATATGAAAGCGAGTTCTACTTTTGTATTTTGGTATAGCAGCTGTGTTCTTGGGCTGTGGCTTCATGATGTAAACTTTTTTGGGGTAATCTCAATTTGAGACATTTCCTTACTACTTCTTTCTATGCTATCACCTACATCATGCCCTGAGTCATGTATAAATTGGGCTGTAAAATCAAACCATGTTTGGAAAAAAGCTAAACTGAGGGGTTTTTTCCCTTGGCACTGGTATTTTTAATCTGGATTAATTCCCTCATCTGTCTCACAGTACAGTCATGCTGTTATAAATTTGGTGTTGATGCCATAGGCTTCGATTTGTACATCAACCACCTGAGCAGCTTTGAATAAGGACATAGAAGAAATTATAGCTTTGTGGCTTTTAATGCCAGAATGATCTGTTACAATCATTTAGCTTGACCTGCTATACTAATATACAAGTTTCATCCAGTAGTTCTTCCACGGAGCTCTGTTACTTCTGGTGAACTTATAGCACACAGTGTAGAACTATATCCTGTTTTCATGCAACAGTTCCAAGAAATTATGTGATACTTAGTCGCCTATGGCTGCACAAAGCTGCTTCACCTGAATTCTGATCCACAGCTGAGAAAGTGAGTGAAGATTTTCCACTTTTGTCCTCCAGTTTTTAAATTTTTCTAAACTCTGTTCGGCTTTGTATAATACCTGAAGCCTCTCACTTTCTCTTTGCTCATTTAGTTTCTTTACCTATTGTCCTTTCAGTAAATGTTGTAGTTGCTCTTTCTCCTGGGCTACTCTCAGTCTGTTTGGGGGCTTTTTTCCTAATGAACGAAGGTTAAATTTGGAAGCCTTCCAGGTCAGAGCAACTGCTGCTGATTGGGAAAAAATGTTTGCCTTTGGACTCTGTATTCATGCTGTAATGTCACCAGAGAAATTTTGGATATGGCAGTTTTCAATGACATCAGAGGCTATCCCCTCCCTGCTTGTAGTAAAGTGACTTTTCATGGGTCATTTTGTGTGGTTAAAAGAAACAGTGTCTGCTATTCTGCTTTGTTTCTCTTACAGTTATAATGGACTCTGTGGTGTCTCCAAGTGAAAAGACATATCCATGCAGATTTATAAGAAATACTTCAATATCAAGTCCTAAGGAGAGCATATACAACTTATAAGAGGCCAAACAAAAAATTTCCTTCAGCTTTTACAAAGTCGCAAAGAGAATATGTGATTTGGGAGGAAGTCCCACATTATGGTGCCTGCTGTGGGCAGATGGACAGTTCCAATTCCTGCTCTAATCAGGAATGAGAAAAGCCATTATTTTCCTCTGTCACTTGCTGTTTTCTGGGGAAAGGTCTAATATGTATACATTTCTGAAAACTAGTACACATATGGGTGTTTTCTGAGGAGACTGAGTTTCTGGCTCATACTCGGTGATTTTGGCAAATTAAGTCTGCAGGGACTTGAAGGATAAGTAGAGCTGGGCCACTTGTGGCAGAGCCACCTGAGCCCATACAGGTTTTGATCTCCATAGCAGTGAGTGAGCGATTGAGCTGCTGCTCAATCCAAATTCACTGAATCGGTAATGGTGGAGAAAAATCAGTGATAGTGTTTAGCTGAATATTCAGACTGACATCCCTAAGAACTTTTTGAACAGTGACAAGAGAACAGCTTAAATAGACTGGAAGGGATACAAAATCCATGTTTCATGTGAGGGGATATCACTCAACCTGTGACAGTTTCAAGACACAACTCCACCCTCTGCCTGAATTCACCTCCCTCAGGTTTTACACACACACCTGGCTGTCCCTCAGTCTATATTTCATTCTGCTTTCTTATTGTTTTCTTTCTGAATTCTGCCTTGATTATTATTGATTTTGGGGGCAAGCTGTCCTCTTATTTTTGCCTGCAGTGCAAGTAACTCCATTATCAATCTGTAACAAACCGCACACGAGTAACAGCGGTCAGGCTGAAGTGCAGCATCTGAGCTAGAGCAAGTCACCAGCTCTTGGTGAGTGTCTGAAGAATGGAGGAAGCAGAAAGGAGAATGAGACTCAGTATTTTAACAAGTGAATGCCTGAATCACAGCGTAACGAGTAAATACCACTGTTCAGATCTCCTGAAAGTGAATGGCACCTCTTGCATCTCTGAGTTCTGGGCACAGCTGGAATCAGATAATGTGAAAACTTAGCTGGGGATTATGAATAGAACTGTACAAGATATCTGAAGAGGAGGTAGATAATATTTTCAAGGGTTACGACAGCCTGGTCACCTAGAAAATTGATGTAAAAAAGCAAATTTTGCCTTATGTAACCTCCATTATGCCAAACAAGGAATCCTACTTAGAACCAAATCCTGCTCCCTTTGAAGTAAGTGGAAAACTTTCCATTTGCTTCATTGTGGAGGATCAGGCCCACAGGGAGTCTAGTTTGTCTCTGTAAACAGGATAAAGAAGCAAAAGAAACATCCGAGGCCACTTGTAAGAATTTCCTGGCAGTGTAGGTACCAATAATTAACAAGTTAAAAAAAAACCCCTAATGCTTTATACAAAAACATTCTAATCCACATTTGCTTTCCTCTTTCCATACTTATTTCTCATGGGGTAGAAAGAGAATTGTGAAATGTTTGGCAAACAAGAAGGACTTTGGTCTAGATTCTGTGTTCTGTCCACACGCACTTTCTGCTTTGTAAACTTTGTTTTGGAAGCACCTCTGGACTCAGCTAAAATGGGTCATCAAAGAAGATCGTAAACCTGACAGCTCTGTGGAGACACATAACCTTGTGCATCCTGCAGTGTCAATACCTCGGATGGGGTTATATTCTGTTGCATCTAGCCATAGAACAAGACTAGATGAGTTCAGCTGGCCAGGTCCTGGAAGTTTTTTCTCTTATAACAGCATATTAATTCCCCCCCATTAAAAAAAAAAAAAANAGTTTCTCTGGCAAAATACAATCTCAATAATTTCCTTTCTTGATGACGAAGTGTCGGGGGCCTGTGCCCCCGCAGGGGTTGGAACCCCTGGCTCCAGCCCCTGTCCTCTGCCCTGGAAATTCTTTTCCTTCGGTTCTTCATGTTGGAAAGAACGAAGCAAGACATCTTCTTTGCTGTTTCAGGAGTTGTTTATTTTTCTTATCAAGACCTCAGAGGCAGAGGCAGTGTCCTCCGAGGGCACCAGGGCAGAAAGGCAATGGCTGCAGCTACTTTTTATATCTTACTAATAACCATTCAAGAAACAATTGTATTTTATTTTGTTTTCAACACCAGTAAATCCTCATCTTATTGATAGGTCCTTTCAATACTAACTTTTTTCCACCAACCAACACACCACAGGAACTGGTGTCAGAGAAGAGAGGAAGAGAATGAGGAGAGAGAAGAAGAAAGAAGGAGAAACTGACACCCAAAAGCATTCATCTTGTCTCTATATAATACATAGAACAAAATCCTAAAAGTACAACTAAATTCTATGTGGTACACTAAACAAAAATCTCTTCACCTCTCTGGTGCATTCAGGCTCTCCCAAAAGTGGAGGGAGCTTCTCCAAAAGCCTAGGTCGCTGGCTAGGCCACTTTTGAGGAGCTCTGGGGCTATAAAAAAACCACCAGAGGAGCAGGAGAAGCTTTCAGGCTTCCCTGGACTCCGACAAGGAAGTATTTGTAAGAGTTTGAAAAATGCAGGCTGTTATATTCAGAAAGGAGAATTTTGCCCTTAGCTACCATAAGAAACTATTGAAGTTGGGTGAGGAATGACATCTCTGTGTCTCCTTATTTTTTTGGTATGAGGAAAGCTAAATAGAAACCAAGAAAATAACACTGTCAGTAGCAACAAACCCCAAATTCAAGATCTTTGTCCTGAAGTTTCTTGCCTATTTACAGCTCCCATCTTAATTTCTCAAAGTTTTCCACCTAACCCACATGATATTCTCAGTAGTTCCTACAGGAAATGTCATCTAGATAAATTAGATAAATTGTGTTGAGGTGGGTGCATGGCTTGTTTAAAAAAAAAAGCTCCACAGAAAGAGTAATTATTACTGTTTTGCTACCAAAATAAGAAGTCAGAGAATATTTTCATTGGATCCTATGAGCCTATTTTGAATCTCACTGTGTTTTCACAAACTTATGACCAGAAATATGCATGAAACTATGTAGGATTTCAAGCTATGAGGAATGATGCACCATTTGGATATTGGGTTTACAATCTGCAGTTTTCTTGTGTCCATTTGTTGCTATGACACTGTGGCAGCTGTGACATTTCTTCTCCCACAGTTGCATTTCTTATTGGCAGCCTCAGAGGAGAAGCCAGAAGCTGAATGGGTTGCCATGACTGAAGCAACAGATCCACAGATAAAGTCGTCATTGACAGATGATCCAATAGCCATAGATCATCCATTCCCTCCAGAATGTTGCTGAAAAGAAATTTCCTTTAATTTTCTCCATTATTTAGCCTCCGTGTAGTATAAGTTTAGCAGTGTTAGGAGTATTACAAATGGAAGAGATTTCTGTCAAAGTAAGAAGAGCAGATTTACATCTTAATAAAGCATTTTCAAAGACCCAAGTGCAGAATCATCTCAGATTTTGGGCCTATCCCATGTCAAACAATTACAGTTGTTTTCTACATGAAATTGCTTTTGTTTTTGTTTAACTACAGAAGATAAACACATCATAGGATGACTATGATCAGTTAAGAGGCTGAAACTCATATTACTTAAGACTTTCTTTGGAGGTCTTTATTTTTTTGCAGCATTTTATTTTATTACCTAACAGCAGCTCTGCCTTCAATCTATGACATCATCCACACCACGCACAATTAAAACTGTGTGTCTTGGGACTTGTTCTGCCCATGTGTACCTTCAATATTAGATGTGGCCTGTGGATTGAATCAGATTATTTCTGGATGTGCAGTGTTTGTAACATCTTTTCCACACCCTGTTTTATGTGGGTGACCATTACCATGTGACTGAAAGCAGAGCACCTTTCCTCTGCCAAGAAAATGCAAAATGGCAAAGATTTTTTTGCAGTGTAGTTTGGCTGATAGGAACTGTATCATTGGTGTTCAAGCCTCAAAAAAAAAGGCCTTTTCCTCCTGCTTGTAGGCAAGGAGATTGCTGTACTGCAAGCCAAGAAGTTATATGCTTATATAAACTCTCTCATGCTGGCTGTGTAAACCAAACCCTGAGATCTGGACCTATGTGAACTCTCTCCTCACCACTAAAAGACCATCACTGGTAAGTATTAGATAAAATAAAAAAGGATCCAGGGACCTGGATCTTCCAGGAGTGGGTTTTCTTTGTATTTGAAAAAGACTTAGGTTGTAATTTCTAAAGCATAGAAAAGATGAGTACAGCAGCATTATCATCTTTACTCCAGGCTTGAATGAGCTGGGAGTAGAATTTTAAGTTTTTACCTCCTAAGGTTTCACACTTCTCTGGTTAGTACAAAAAATAAAACTTATACAAGGCTATGGTAAGAACCTTCCAATCATGTCTGCAGAAGGAGGATCAACTGCTCACTTTGGTCACTGGGGAGTGTCGGATTCCAGGGAAGCCTGAAAGCTTCTCCTGCTCCTCTGGTGGTTTTTTTATAGCCCCAAGCTCCTCAAAAGTGGCCTAGCCAGCGACCTAGGCTTTGGAGAAGCTCCCTTCACTTTTGGCAGAGCCTGAATGCACCAGGGAGGTGAAGAGATTTTTGTTTAGTGTACCACATAGAATTTAGTTGTAGTTTTAGGATTTTGTTCTATGTATTATATAGAGACAAAGATGGAGATTTTTTGGGTGTTGGTCTCTTCTTTCTTCTTCTCTTCTCTTCTCTTCTCTTCTCTTCTCTTCTCTTCTCTTCTCTTCTCTTCTCTTCTCTTCTCTTCTCTTCTCTTCTCTTCTCTTCTCTTCTCNGTTCTTGGAGGTCACAGTGCTGGCTGTGCCTCCAAGCTTTTGATAAGAGAAAAATAAACAACCTTGAAAAAGGCAGAGAGAAGCCTCATTTCATCTTTCTAGGACATGGGACATCAAAGAAGCAAGAAAGCTAAGCTGGAGACTGTCGGAAAAAAAAACAAACACCGACAGGGAGGAGGGGACAAGGAGGAATCACCTTAATTTGCAGCAGAGATTATTTAGGTGGGCACTGAAGAAGAGCTTTAAGGTACTTTTTCAGGAAAACCTCATTCCACAAGTGTTCACTAGTGAATGGCTTAGGTCAGCTTGATCATACCTTTATGTGAGGACACAAACCAGCCCACTTGTGGTCTCTTTCAGACATCTTCTAGGATTCTAGACACAGTTAAAACTATGGAAGCCTTTTCTCATTCTTTGCACAGCTGTGTTTGAATCCTTGCTTAGTCAAAGATTTGATAATATCTGTGCGAATCATGTGCTGTTTCCACCCTCTTTCTCCTGGGACATGAGTCACTCATGAAGTGAATTTCATCAAAACTATTTCACCTTCTGCCCTGTGAAATCATTGATGGCACAAAAGATTCTATTCCCTTGTGACCAGTGGGAAAAATATCCAGTCATAGTTTACAGTGGTTATGCCAGTAACATACACAATATTTTGTTTTCCTTTTCTGATGGGCAGAATGTTTATTTTCTACCAGCTGCATTCACTTAGTGTCTTATTCATCTATTTGATTTCACTATGTGTATATTTAACAGTTTGCAGTAAAGACGATGCACTCTTTAAACAGCTTTTCTGCATGCAGTTATGATTTAAGTGAGTCTATATTGTTTGAATCTGATATTATCACATAGTGTAGATGAATCTTGGACTTATACCACAGATGGAACAGATTCAGAAATCATTTGAAAGTCATACAGCCCTAATTACCTTACAATATCTACCTAGAAAAGTTGAAAGGAAGACAATGAATGCACATTCCAAAATAACATAAACCAAAATGTCAAGTGTACCATATATATCTAAAGGGACAGAAATTAGCTTAGGATATTTTTCTTCAGTCTTTTATGTCAGAGTGCACCAGGGATTAGAATTATAAGGGGTTTTTGGGTTTTCAAAACTCAGTACAGACACAGAGACTTCTGGATCCAGGGGAGATATTGACTACTTTAAAGTGGCTTGAATTCCATCCCTGATGTATGTGTCTAGATGTACATGGATATTTGATTAGATTAAATCTCCCCATAACTGTTATTACAGTTCTCTACACAATGCTTGCAGCTAAATCAAAAAGGAGTCATCAGTCATTCCCTCTGAATTTCAATGTCTGAGTTTGCATTCAAACTCAACTCGTCTTGTGCACATCCAGAGTCAAATGCAGATAAAAGACTGAACAGGGAAGGGAGTCTCCAAGTACTACAGAATAATTTTACTACAAGGTGTCTTGGTTTGAGACAAAACCCAGGGGAGAAATATCTCCCGATAGAAAGCAGGATTTCAATCACCCCTCCCCCACTAGGTTCGGGAAAAAGAAATATTTTTTCGGAGGAAAATGAAGAGGGAAAAACTATTTATTTAACAAAACACACAGAGAAAGAAAAAG
>VZTN01028267.1:38215-53070 GCA_013400515.1 Erpornis zantholeuca
ACTGGGTGGAAGTTGAGAGCGTTCAGCACCTCTATAATTTAACCCTTGGTGGAAATACATCCTGAGTCACGAGTTTCTCTTATAATCAGGAGCTGGCACTGGAGCTGAATGCTGAGTAGGACATTCATGCTTATCTGCATATCTGCCATCAAGCGCATATTTGTCATTCTCATTCTCAAAAGTCAATCAGCTGTGCCTCAAAAAAATGGTCACTACCCTGTCCTCTCCTGACNAGGAATATGAATCATAAATAGAGGGCAGTGCCAACGCATGGCCTCCTACAAAAGAAGATTCTGATGCAGAGCAAGAATTTGATATTACAAATCATCCTTAAGCTGTGTTCATCATGTTGCACACAATCAGGTTAATGAGGTCAGAAATGTCTGTGTGCTTATACTGGGTCCATCAGAAGGAAGCTGCAATAAAAACTCTCATCACTCCTAAATCCTCTTCATTAAGAGATTTTCATGTGAGTTGATTTTGTTCTTAAAGGAACAGTAAAAAATTGTCTCCGAATTTTTCCTACCCAGTGGCATATATCCTCTGATTTATTTGATGGACTTAGTAGCCTTAACTAAGAAGTAGTCTATTTTCTGATTTACTGTTTGGAGCACAGAGAAATCTAACTATTCTCCCAGCCATTAGGAAGTCTATTTTGACAACTCATGGAATGGTGTTTTTTAGTCAAGATCCACTGCTTTTTTGTTGTTCCAGAGAACAAAGCTTAGAAACAAGTACAGAATATGGTGGCTTGTCAAAGAAATAATTGTGCTTTTGATTTTTTAGATTTCTTTGATCTGAGTAAACTCCCAGACAGTGGACAATGGCATCCTGAATTCATTCTGTATTCTCCAAATCAGAAAGGATTGATTTGCCTTTGTTTTGCATTTGCTTTGAGGTTATTCCACTAATCCAGTTGGTGTGGCATTTTAATATTAATATTTAGACATTGCTGCCAATATGATTATGGCATAATTGAAGTTAGGCAAATCTGAAGAGCTATGCAGACTTTTTCTCTTCCTCAAACAAATTGTATTCTCTAGGTTCAGATTATCTGCAGATGTACATCCATGTAGAAAGGCAAGGGTTGTAGGGAGAAGCAGTATCCTCTATGAGACAGGTAATGAAGTTGGTACACAAAATCTAAATTATTTGTCAGACAACCCTTCAGCTTTCAGTCTGTATACAGGGAATGGGCAAGACTCCATCCATTCTACATAGCAGCACCTTATGTGGGGGTTTGAGAACATTTCCAGGCTCCTAGAAAGTGCAGTGTCCTTTTTCATTATGAGGGATGGTACTCGCTCTGAAATGGCAAAGGGCAGCACAAGGAGTTCTGTGGTGCAACAGCCTTACCAGGAACTGGATTGAGAACAGGGAGACTCATTTCACTGTTTGCTGGATTGTCAGGGAAAGTTAAAACAACCCATCAACCTCAGTGTCAACCCATGTCAACCAACCTGTGTTCTCACAGGAGAGCATCCATTTCTTATAAGTGGAGCCACTTAGAGATATAAGGCTTGGCTGAAATCTTACACATGAACAGACTTAGCTAAATGTATAATCTCACCATGACAGTGATGTGTAGACAACTGTAGAGCAAACATCTAACTGTTCTTTTGCCCGGAGTTTGAAAACTACAATAAATTACTAAGTTTCATAGCATTTTAGGCAACAATTTTTTTCACACTTGAGACTTGGAAAAAAAAAGCAATGGCTGCAACTCCATTAAGGGTTTTATAAAACAGGGTAAAAGGAAAAAATAATTTTCTATCTGCTGCTTTGTATGTTCAGGAAATGCAGAAAATGCCGAAGCAATGCTAAAAAGCCCCACTGCCATGTCTCTCTGGCTGGTTTATAATGTTCCAAATGTTTCTGAAATGGTTCATTACAAACCAGGTCAGAGTAGGACACTTGGTGCCCTCCTCAAGTTCACTTGCCAGGGATGGGGTTGCTGGACTAATCTCAGTCTCAGTCAGTTCAAATTCCCTTCAGTGACAAATCCTTGAGCCCCTTAATTCTTCCTCCAGGGAAGCAGGGCCTGGCAGTGCTATCAGCTTGTTTACACTGCTGGTGTTAACTGCTTCCTCCCAACTTGCCTCTGCATTCTATCTGCTCTGCAGTTCGAGTTAAACGAAATGCTGAACAGACAGCCCTAGTCATAACAATCAGGCACTTACCTACACTAGTGACTAATCCCTTCTAGAATCCTTTTCAGCTGGAAGTTGGAATAACCCAAGCATCATGCAACTTTCAGAGGCCAATCCTGATGACTGTTGGATAATTCACTGAAGTGCAAGACCCTGTCTTTGAATCTCAGCTATTGGGAATTCAACCTTGTGATGTGCTGAGCAGGTTTCTTTCCAGTGACCCCACTGCTGTATGAGATCAGAACTCTAAGAAGTCACCGAAGCCTCAGTGGTGACCTCTTGAATTATTGATGTTGCCACTTAATGAGGGATGTGGGGGTGTGTGTGTGCATAGGGGATGCTTCTTTGTTTATCAAAAGGTTTGGCATGAATACAGTAAAAGAGAAGCTTGAGAAAAGACAGCAAAAAATGTAGGTTCTTGGAAGAGGATCACATACATCCCACACAGAGCCTTGTCCCTGGCCTGGATCAGTGCTTGGGTACAAGTGGTCTCTCTCTGCCACAGCTATTGCTCAGGAAGTCCATGTGGATGAAGAAAGGCAGCAGAGGTTTCAGTGTCAGTGCAGAAGACCTTCCATAGAGTTGACTGTGGCTTCTCTCTGAACAACCTGGTAGCTTTTGAAGAGACAGAACTGCATCCAGCACAACCTGTCTTGGTCTAGGCATTCACTGAGTGGAGTGTGTTTAGAAGACTGATTAAATGTCTTTTAGCTACAAAGAGGGTCCACTCATCTTTGACAAAAGGCACTGCTGGGGACTTCTGTCCCTAGAGAGGTCACTACAGGATACAAAACAGAGAATGAACAGGTCTTCTGTACAAGGCACACTTAACATGTTGCCATAGGAACCAGTTACTTAATTCAGGCATACACAATTCTTCTAGCCCCAAGTGAATTCCAGTAATGGGTTTATTCTATCACACTTCATTGGTGTCATCTGTCACACAGACACTCACATAAATGAACCAGTCTTTGATTCAGAACTCCCTTACACTAGCTAGACCCAGTAGGGGAAGGGTCTCCTGGTGGCTATGAGCAGGTCAGTGTTCCACCCCGCTTTGCATGCTAATGTCTTCCTTTCATGCAAACATCATATTCAATGGAGGAGAACATTTGTTTTCATTTCCTGATATTCCAGTTTATTAAAAACGTGCTCTTGATCTCTCAGATCCTTGAGTGCACGTGCTGTCAGGATGCAGGTTCAAACATTTCGGTCTCTTTTCCCCCACATGATGTTTGAACTGCAACTCACATTAATGTCTGATGCAATGTTGTGGTAATTTCTATTTTTGTTTGGGCCAGAGTTTCAATTTATATCAGCTGATCTGAAGGCTCATTTTGGCTCCATGGCTATATCGTAGAGTGTTTTTAAGTTAGAAAGACAGATGGATGAACAAGTGGGCAAAAAAGGTCTCAGATGATTTAGAAGACTCCATGCCAGTGTTCCCTGTATATGCACTTACAGATGATGAACACACCTTAAAAATGTAGTGTTGGTTTTACTTCATAAACTATTGGTGAGAATCCTAGGATTTCAGATAGATAGATTCTATCTATTGAACTATTCTGGATCTGAACAGGAGTAAGGGATTTAACAAATGCTTGAGTAAAAGAAAATGGAAAAGATATATTAGAGAGTAATCTTGCATTTCCGTATAAGGTGTTCCCCAATGCCTTCTGTCTCACTCATTACTTATCTGAGATGGAATGGAGATATGCGACCCTGTCAGAGGTGAAAAATAAGGAGTAATCTACCATAGGCAAGGGATACACCTTAACATTGTGTTCTGCTGTGACATTGTCACATCACTCATGCAAATGTCTTTTGCACCACTTTAGTCTCCTAAAATTTTCTCTTCTGACAATTTTTTTACCTTGCTCTCAGGAAGAAACTCTTTCAGTGGTCTTGGAGACCAGAGTGTGCTGACTGCGATGCATCTCAGTTTATAGATGTGTGTAGGTTACTGCAGCTCTATCACCCTCTCCTTTCACACCTACATTCTCAGTTCTGGAAGCCAGTTGACCTGAAATCTTGTTTCGTGGTGTGTCCCAGCATGGGTTTTAAACCTAATTGTTCTCAGTTAGCCATCTTTTAATATTATTATTATTATTATTATTATTATTATTATTATTAACTATTACTATTATTATTATTCCTTTTGTGCCCTGTTAACGAAGGAATTCATGTTGGTTCTCAAAATGAATAGGACCCAAGAATAACCTGAGTCTCATGTGGTGAAAATTACTTCAAACCTCTCAGTAACGAAAACTGGCATTTATGTCAGAGCATTAATTAGCACTTAAGTTGGAACAGTTTTGATCATTTCAGAAGTGCTGTCAGCTTGTGATATGAGCCCCTCAGCAATCTAAGGCTTAGCCAGAATGAGTAACTTGGGTAGGTCATAGTGGAGGTGAAAAAGAAGCAGAGAACACTGAAGAAAATACTGGTGAGGATTCAGTCAGCTACCTTCAGAGTCACTTGAGTCAGTGCTTGAGGAGATGCCCTGGTGACATTTGTGGCATCTTCAAAATAAGGTGTAAAATTGCAGTTCTGAGGTGTGTGGGCAAAGCTCCCAGGAGGCCTGTGGTAACAGTAGCAGTGTCACTCAGGCAGATCTGATCAGGTATCACTTTAAATAGCTGCACTCTGCCTTCTTTTATTTCAATGCACAAAAGAATTTGCTGTGTCATACTGCTGACCTGAAAAGCCTGGTGCTTCTGCACCCTTGCCACAGGGACATTTCATAGATTGATTAAGAGGTCTCTGTAAAGTCTGTCCAGAATCTGACAATCCTTTTGGGTTAACGTGCTGTGAAACGGTATTTGTCTTGTCCTCTGTTAAGTTGCCACACAGATTTCTGTGTGCTGCTTTAAAGCACTTCTCCCATGGAGGAAGTGACATCTGCATCTACTCAATTCATGTTCATGAACATATTTGGGATCTGCAGGGGTAACCTGTGAATATAGGGCTGTTCTTATTGTTACTATTGTTTTCTGACATCTACTACCACAGCATAGATTGATTAAGCACACACATTCGCATTTCAGTGTAGCTGCTGCCCAAATTGACAGAATCACTTTGACACTTGTAATCACAAAGGTTTGAGTTGGATGAATGTTTTATTATTTTATTTTCTGCCATCCGCTTCTCAGACTAGTTGTAGTAGCAGCACATGGTCTTAATGATATTCCCCAAGGTTAAGTAAGCACAAAAGCCAACATAGTGCAGGGGATACTGTACTAGCGATGGAAGAGTTGTTTTGTATTTAAGGCCGAGGCATTTCCCTCAGACCCTGTATTTTGTCCTTCACTCAAACAGATTTGTCCTCTTTTAACACAAAACACTTCACCTTTCTGTGCTGCTCTTCTCCCATCTGTGAAATGGCAGCAGAACCCTTGTATGTGTGCTGAAGATCATTAACTGGGTCTTGAAAAGTACTTCCAGATTTTTGATTGGAAAGGCACACAAGAGTGGAAAAATACATTACTTGCCAAGATTCTTGACGTGGCAAACTGTAACCTCTCTACGGAAGACATTTGGATGTATTTGACTTGCATTTGACTTTGACATGAAATGAATCATGGTAACTGACCAGCAGAATTACTACTCCAGAAGTAAGACTGTTTTGTAGTCGGATGATCTGTTCCAGGTTTCTAATATGCAGAGATGTTTCTTAGCCTGTTATAGGCAGATGAATTCAATCTCTCCCTACTGCTGTGCCCCTGCCTCAGATATAGTACCTGAGTTTCTTCTCATGTGCATTTTGAAGTGCACTGCTGAAACAATGGGTTTTTGAAGCCTATCTGGACCATTCACCTCACTCCTAAACTTAATTTTCAGCCAAGTGTTACTGCCGAATCTGCTGATCACCTCCAGACATGGAAATCAAAAGGATTGTGACTTCTCTGAGGAAGAGAGAAGGAAGTGAAAGGACATTAAAAGACTCAAGCATGTCTTGGGACTATAGGAATATTTTATAATCTTGCTTTGTGCCTTTGTCTTCTCCGTAAAATGGTACTGATGATGTTTATGGTCTTTCCGATCTGAACCGTTTCAAGATTGATGGATGTAAAAAGTCTAATCAGTAGTTAATGTTCTTGTCAGAGGAATTTATCAGAGCAATTGTACATTTATTTAAAAAAGCACTCTTTTGCATATGCTTGAAAACAAATCAGAATATTCATACCAAAGGAGGGCTTTTCCCACTGTTCAATAGTGAGGCCTGGCTGCTCACTCACACTTCCTGCTTCCAAGCAGTTTCATTTCTGAAGCCTATGGCTTGGTACCATCAGCCATAGTCACCACCAGCAAGAAAAGTGAAAGCAAGAAAACATTTTACTTAGAGGAATGATGCATTTAAGAGTCAGCCAATCATCTAAGACTTTTTATATGGAGAAGAGAAAGAAAGGTCATGCAGTAAATGTCATCCTAAAGTGAAAATGGTTTGGATAAATCAGACTCTACATATTTTATTTCTCTACATCTACTTTGTTAGAATTCTAGTTCAGTTTTGGGCATCTGCAGTGTAAAATTAAGTGATGTTAATATTATCCCATGGGCTCTCATAAAAGAAATTTATGAGAAAGCATTTCTATTAATGATTATTTGCTTAACACAAAGCCTTTAGGGATGGGCTATCTTTCTTAATTTATATGCACAGTATCTCTTTGAGCATACACTGTCTGTTTTTCTGGCAGTCTTGAGCAGTTTGACATTCAACATAGTCCAAACCTCAGTTATTGCTTACCTCTCCTCGGGTGCAGGGCACTGCATCTGAATACCTGGAAGTGCACATGGAGCCTTCCTCAATGAGATCATCCTGGAGCCCAAAACTAGATGTACAGTTGACAGAGAAATACTTGTAGGGCCTCCAAGTCTCCCCATAATCCTGGGATCTCTCCAACACCATCGCAGCCGGGCGAGGTGACTTGAACACAGCAATGATGTGGGTCAGGTAGAATTCTGTTTCAAAGTCCAGTCGGATTTCTTCCCTGTGTACCCCTTGGGCAGACTGCCACCAGGACATGGGGTTTGCAAAGAAATCATCTGTCATGTCGGCAGGGAGGTGGGAGTTATCAGGCTGGTTGGCATTGCATTTGGTGCAGCGGGGCTGCCCACAGCCAGGGGAGATGTCATGGAGGAGGTTCTGGTCTGGGTAGAAGCAGTATAGCTCTGTGCTGTTCTGGCCACACGTGGTGGTGGTCACTGGTGTCCTTCCTGTGGCGAGGTTTCCCACAGGAGGGTTGCAGGCACGGCCATTGCAGCGGAAGACTCGCAGCCTCGAGGGATCTGAAGGACAGGGAAAAGAAACACAATGAGTAGAATTTCTCAAGTAGTTCTCAGGGCATAATGTAGGTGGCAACACAAATGTTTGGAGCCCTCATCTGGGAACGGACATCCAAGAGGACACCTTCAAAAGAGAGCTGCTTCACCTTTTCACACAAAGTTTTGGGGTAGTGTCTCAATAAACCTAGTCCTTGTGTTTGGTGCCTAATTCAGAAACTGATCTTTAGAAAAACCTCATACTTATCGTGCTTAACTTTGATTTCTGTTGAAAATGCAGTTGTGCCAGTCTATTGAATTTTATGGTTAACCAGAGAAGTCTTGTGGTTTTTACTTCCGCTCTAGTAAAGCTCCATATTGAAGGACTATGCAGGACTCCATATTGAAGGCCTATGAAGGCAATCTATTCAATGCCTTTATTTTCATGGTTATCAGAGAAAGTCAAACCGGACTGGATGCTGTAGATACATTAAGAAAAGAGATGATTCCTACCCAGCAGCTTACAGACACTAATTACGCATATGAGCACATAAAGAAAGCCTGGATTTCTATAGCTGAGTGTTGAGTTTCTATTGCTTCTAATAAGATCAGGTGGAGTTATTAATTTGTAGGAACTGAAAATCAAATCTCTCTTTTGTTTAAATATCTTGACATGGAGGTAGGTGATTACATTGTTTGCCAAGTTTGCAAATACTGAAAAAATTTTGGTATCTACAATGTATATATTTACTTATTTCTAAATTAGGAAAAGGTAGAGATAACTACAAAGTCTTAAGGTTGTTTGAAAATCAGTCGTGTCTTGTGAACTGGAATTAAAAGTCATTCCAAAACCTTATTAATGCACTGGAGAAAACTGCATTTCTAATGACATACAATGTCCTCTTTGCAATTTAACACTCTAGAAGGAGTTAAGACTGACCTTGCAAGGTCATAAATCTAATCCAAGAGGTCACAAGTCAGATGACTGGATTTAGGTCCTACAGGAAATGACCCTTCCAATGAAACATAGGATGACCATAAACCCTGGGTAATCTAGGAGCAGTTCAAAGGTCAGCTATAACTTCTACATTCTAGGTCAATTTTTAAATTCCTACTCCATTTATATTCAGCTTTTCCTCAGGTAAAATTAGTTTAAAAATCACGTTAGGTCAAAGAAAGGGATCTCCAAATCAGCCTTATAAAAGTACTCTGATTATAAATGTTGTTGAATGAAATGGACATCCCTCTTTCCGAAAGGAAAGTTTAAAGTGAAAAAATGTGTCCAGCTTGCACAGTTTTGCTTCTGAGTTGGTTCTATCCTTTGTTCCTCGCTGACATCTCTGCATAGGCCAGGAAAGAAAGGTCAGACATTAACACTGTTTTGGAAAACATCTCATGCATTTTGCATTCCAGGGTTAGGATGCAAAATATTTATTGCATGTCCACTGAATCCCATTGACAGATGCTTACATACAGGGTAAGGTAGTCTAAAACTTCAGAGAGCAAGGAAGCAGATCATCCACAAATGCTCTTGTCTGCTCTTAGACACAGGTGGAAGCCACCTTCAATGTGATTTGAAGTGTGTTGGCTGGTGATTTTCTTTTAGTACGGCAGTGAAGTCAGTCCCAGGAGCCTGGCAGAGCTCAGAGGGCAGCAGTGCCTGGACTACAAGGCCACCCAACAGCCCTCAAAGGAATGGAAGTGCCCCTCCCCAGTCCCACCTCCACTCCTTGTGCCAGACATGAGGAGCTGGAGAACCATCTGGAGAGGAATGAAGATGGGTATTTTTGGCTCTATTGGTTCTGTTCTGTGCTCCCCACCTTCAGTTGAGCAGGTAATTACTAGCACCACCAGAAGTAAGCAAACATATAATGAGCTACAAGTGCACATCTCAAGAATGTCTTTTCAAGTGGCATTGTACCAAGCAGTCCAAACTGCTTGGTAAAAACTGGAAATAAGGAAGGTAATTTCTGAGTTTAAAGGAGATTTGGTATTAACTGGTTTTGCTCAGTGCTGCATAAATGGGTCATCTTTGCCTCCAGAGAATTTCAGTGAGACTTGTCTTAAAATTGAGCTTTGAACAAGCCTTAGTTCTGACTGATAGTCAGGTTACTTAGTTTTGATTATGAATGGATCCATGTTACAAATGCTATTGGATTATGGATGATTATGTATAAATATACCATGTAATTAAAAGGAAGTTCATCTCTATTGTAGGACTATGCCAATAAAGCTTTCACAGAAAGAAATGGGATGCTGGAGTTCTAAATCAAGGAACTTTTATAAGGAGGAGCTTTGCAGACCGGAATGTGAGAAAGCAGAAAAGGAAACAGTTTTTAAAGGGAATGGCTGCTTTTTTGTATTTCTCATAAATGGGCTATTAGATTTGCATTGAATTTCTAGCTGATTTTCTTTCTGAAGCTTGAAAAGAAAGCAATCCTGAAAAGCAGTCACAAGAAGGTTTATCTGTTCCGCCTGCTAATGCAGCAATATCAATAAACAGTTCCTGTCTGAACTGCTGTGTCATTAGGAAAATGGGAGAAGAACAAAGTGCAAATTAGCAGAAGGGAGTTTGAGAGAAGAAGAGAGATTGGAAAACAAAATGTGCAGTCGATTAAAAGCTTTGTATTTAAAGAAATCAATTGGCAGAACATTGCTTGGCCACAAGGATAGTGCAGCCTGTCCATCACTCACTGGTTCTGTGGAAACAACACGAAATGTTGAGTCTGGACAGCAAGGGGAAACTGCTGCAGGAGAGAAGCAGCAGCCAGGCAAACACACAACTTACCCCAACTGCCGGGAGGACTCACTGAATAATTCACAGAGAATTAAACAGTTTGATTACTCATGGGCACTGCATGTTACTATGAAGTTGATTAGCTTTTACTCCATGGAGGGTGGCTTGGCTCCATAAACAGTAAGATTAATTTATTATTTTGTTTTCTTGTCCCTCAGAGCTATGCCACAAAGTGGCAGGTCAATGGCACATGCCTAGCACGTGTTATAACAGTGGTGTTATCTGATGATTAGGGAATCATACAGTTCAAGGGAGGTCATACCATTGATATTCCTGGGACACCATTTCAAACTGAGCACTCTTACTTCACAATTTTGTAATGCACTAAAATATTCTAGACATTAACTAAAACCAGGTTCCATTTTTTTTTCATTTTTTCTTCCACCCTCCATTGGATAGTCAACAGAAGAAAAGTCATATGGCAGCTCATGCAAAGCCTGCTGATGTAACTGGAAACATGCCTAATATTTTCAGAGTGATTTGAATTGGAATTTTTATTTCTTTTCCATATGCAGATTTATGATTTTGTGTATTCAAATCTCCTGCAGTGAGTCAGGACAGTAAATTTCACATATCTCAGAAAGAGCAAAACCTTTCGGCATCTTCTGCAGTGTGTTTAATGGAGGAGTTTCACCATGTATGTCCAACCTGGATTCCACTTATTACAGATTTCTTTAACTTTTTTCTTAATAACTGAAACCTTATAAATATTATTCTAAATCTAAGCACCCTGGGGACTTAAGTTGCTCAAGTTTTTCTTAGTCAGATCTAGAAATTTTACACTTTAACACTGGTTTCAACAGCTGCACAACGCTTTGGTTTGTCTGGGGCCAACATGCAGTAAATTTGGCAGGTCTTCATCCCATTATGAGAAGCCTGGTGTATTTCTGCACTAAAATAGTCCTGATAGCTGGAACTAATGAACCAGCCACCAAAATACCTCAGAGGTGAAATTCAGAATGTGCTATGAAACCAAGCTGCCTCCACAACTTGAGGGATGGACAGAAGAGTAAGATCCCAGGCTGGGGCTCTTTTCCATCGTGCCCAGTTGCAGTCTGCCCATCTGCATCCCTCCTGGAGCAGCAGCAGGCTCCAACACCTGCAGCTTCATTTGCAGATGAGCTGAGTAACCTCACTCCAGCTGAAACCAAGCACTGCTAGTAATCTGGTCCAGCAACTGATTTTAAGTTTGCTGGTGGAAATGGCCATTTTTGACCACATCACACCTTTTTCAGGGCTCCTACTGGGATGAGAGCTGGCCCAGGTGCTGCTCGCATTGGGAGATCTGGGGCAGAAGCAAGAGCCCAAGCTGTTGTCAGTTCCACTAAGTGTCCCTTATGCAGGAGTTTTCAGATCACTGCAGAGTTTATTTGAGGGGAATAATGCCCTCCACCTGCATAAGATAAGGGGAAGGATTATCCAAGTGTCACACCTTACAGTATAAACCCGAGCTGACTGCTTCAGTGTAAGTAAGGTGTTTGTTTGGTTTTTCATTTGGGATTCCCCCCCCACCATTATGTTTAAAGATCTAAGGAGTCAATCTCAACAACACAGACTGTCTTCTCTGCACAGAGATGGCAGAAAGCAAATGTTGTACTCCTCACAAATATTATGTGTCTTGTATTCCTCATAGGCTAATCAAGTATGTCAAAAACAGACTTCTCTGTAAATGTCTCAGCTCTAAATAAAGAATCAAAAATTAACAGGTAACCCCTGTGCTTTCATGGGCTGATAGTTTGTGCAAACTTTTATTCAAGCACCAAATATTTATTTAAAGGGACATTGAATCCTTAGCAGCATCACCTTCAATATACAATTATTTTTCTGCTATTCACTATGTCCTACACTATTATTCTGAATGAGTTTAGCTCCAAACAGAACACACTCCCTGCCTGCAAATTCACTTTCCAAGCAGCCAGCTGGGAGCTGTATTTCCTTGAAGATTCATTTTCACTTAGTGAATTGGATGCAGAGCAAATTTAGGCTGGTCTGTGACAGGCTGCCTTCTGCAGCGGTGTCAGCAACTTCACAAGAGATCTCTGTAACCCTTCTGTGCTGAGTGTCGACATATGTATCCTATAGGGAGCCTACATCCTAGCTCGGGGAATTAGTGAATACCCAGAATAAGACACTAAGAGAATTAGGGCACATGTGCTCCCTCCCCTCATATTCCTTGCCATGTTGTGACAGACTGCCTTTTCCTTCAATGAGTTACTGGGTAATATGATGGGATGGTAAATTTATGAGCTGTTTTCAGTTTTTAAGAAAATAACTCTCACAGTTATGGAAATCTGCTGTCTGTTATCAGGGGGGTTCTAGCTAGGGAGTAATCTGAGCTGAATCCACTTGATCTGCCTCTGCCTTCACTGGAACTTGCAGGATAGCTGAGCCCTTCAATTGCTTTCAAATCACCATGTGAAAAATGTTGTTCATGTCCTAATGCTCTGAGCACACGGGTGAAATTTAAACCACTGATATGCTTTCCTGTACAGGAAGAGAGATTCCAAGAGAGTATCTGAAAGGAAAAGTCATTAAGGGTGTACTATTGTTTCATCAATAATTATTTTTATTTTTCTGACCTGGTTCTTGCAATTAATCCTTTTTAAACTTAAAGATGTATTAAACCACAACAAAGAAAAAAATAAACAAACTCTAATGCTTTGCTTCCTTTCCTGTAAGGAATTTGTCTTCATCCTAATCCAGGTATTTTTAGAACCCCATGTACATACCATTACATCTGTATCATTCCTATATATGTTTATTTCTACACCCACATATATACACATAACTAATCAGCTCCTCTTTCTGTTTTAATCCATTTTTCTTTAATACTAATTTAATCTTGTCCTTTGCATGTTAACTATTGAGTTAAGGTTTCCTAAACAGCATCTCTGATTTTTAATGATGCAATATTAAGTTAACAGAGAATAATTCAGATTCCTACACTGATGCTTTCCAAGGATGTTGTCATTTCACTCTTGTCCTGCCTAGGAAGGCAGTGTTTCAACCTCAAAACAAACAACCAGCATATCTCGCTCCATCTACTTCTTTCTTTCTCTCTTACTTTTCTTTTGTTTGCAAAAATGACACACTCCTTCCTTTTAAAGATGTAGGAACCTATACATCCTATTATAAGTCTTTGGAAGGAGACTGAATTATAAAGCTGGGTATTGCAGGGAATAAGCATTTGTATATATTGACTAACACAGATTCCTTGTAAAAGTCAATCTAATATAAAGATGTTGACACTTATTTTTTCCCCCCCACAAAGAGACCCGATTTTTATCCCCTTTCCCCTTGTTAAATTTAGGATAAAATTTTCAGAATGACAATATTTATTTATTTTTCTTACCTGCTTGCCCATGTCCAGAAATAAAATATTCGAAGAACACAATCAGCATGATGCCTTTATGCTGCATGGCTGTGAGTAAAATATTTGTCCTCAGTGAAGCAAAAGAGACCTGCAGTAATCTACAGGTTTGGTGCTTGCATGGCTTTTCTGTATTTCTTTCTTTCTTTCTGCTCACCTTCCTCTCAGTGTAGGGGATCAAGGCTGCTGCCTCATTCTTCTTGTTCTCGTTTGGGTTCAGGGGTGGTTTGGTTTTTTTCAGTGCTCAGATGCCTTCTGGGTGTCAGCCATACATTGCTTCCAATAATTAAATAAATAAATAACGAGGGGTTTCTGTGCCTTTACCCCTCTCCGTGCAGCGGGCAGGGGACGTTCACATCTCTGGCGCAGCCCCTCGGATGCACCATCGAGGGCTGATGCGAGGCGGGGAGCTCTGCTCGGTCCGGTCCTTGGCGCTTGTTTGGATGCTATTTCGAAACTTTCATTTCTGCTCCTTGCTTTTGGTGGACCTGCGGCTCGGCTGTGCCCGGGTTCGCCCTGGCAGCCTTCCCGTCGCACCTCCCGCAGCCGCCTGGTCCCCGCGGTGGCGAGGGGGTCCGGGCAGCCTGAATTCTGCTTTGTTAGGAGGTGCCCCCCAGTACCTTCTCTCCCTTTGCTCCCTGAAGCATAGGGTCATAAGAAGAACAGAGTTGGCTTTGGTCCCTGAGAGATGATGAGAAGCAAGTGCTTTCTTGGCTCTTCTCTCTTTTTATTTTGGTTTGTTTTATTTAAGTTTATTTCCCTCCGCTGTCACGGAAGCCGCTTCTCCCCCACCTCCAAGGGGTTTGCTTCACACGGCGAGCGCCAGGGGAGTGGAAAACAAATCCATCGCCACCTCTCCGGTGCCGGTGCCCGGGCAATCCCCGGTCTGTGCTGCTGGACCGGCTCCTGGCCGCGACACGGGGCTGCGGCTCCCGGCGGGGGCAGGCGCGGGCAGGGGCTGCGCTCCGGATGGAGGTGCAATGCCCAGCGCCCAAACCAGAGCGGGGAAAAGGAGACGGGGCTGGAGAACCCTTCCTCCCTCCTGCCAAAGCAGGGCTCTGGGCGGGGGTCCTGCCCTCCCGAGGGCGTGTTAGTTTTCTGCAAGTTCTGTCTCTGCTCCCTTCGGCCTTTAGCACATCTCTCCGTCCTAACCGGCCACTTCTCCTCAGTTCTCCTCCTCTCGTGTCCTGTCTGGCTGTAAAGGGGATTATTAAAACATGTGATCTTTTCCCTGGATTTTATATGTGCCTTTTTTTTTCCCTGCTTTTTTTTTTTT
>VZTN01028267.1:53185-97933 GCA_013400515.1 Erpornis zantholeuca
TTTTCCCTTTTTTTTTTTTTTTTTTTTTTAAGGTCGGTTTCGCACCTCCTCTCGGCTGGGCTGGTCCTGGCTGGGCTCAGCTGCGGGCGTTGTTTTCCAGCCGCATCCTCTCCTCTCCTCCCGCTGCCGGGCCGGGTGTGCGTGTCCCCGAGCGTGTCCGTGCGCGCAGACTGGGTCTGTCCCTGCAGCACCCTCTGCCAGCCCGGCCGGCACATGACACTGCCCCTGTCACCGCACAGCCAAGGGTACCAGTGGGACTATGGCTGCCTGCATCTGGGGTGTCTGCGCTGGCAGAATCCCCGAACCGGGATCGGTGACTCTTAGCACAAACCCAGGGACACGGAGAGACTCCAGCATGCAGCGATCAGGGGGTGAAAGTGTCCAGCCGTAGGATAAAACCTAATTCAGGGGGTGTGTTCCCCACATTTTCTTTCTCTCTTTCTTCAGATTTTTCACCAGTATAACGCCGTTAACTTCTGCTGATGTCATGGGGAAGGCAGGTCTGACGGGAGTGCAAAAGCAGACAAGGTTATCCTTGTGCCCCTGTGTGTGCAGGATCAGACCTTAAAGGGATTTGAAGAATGCAGGTCACACAAAGAAGAATAAGGAAAGGTTTATTTCCCTTTGGAGTGGGAATATTTATGTAAGGCAGGGTTTTCTAGCTAGATTTCGGGATAGAATTTTCTGAGTTTACCCTTCCTTTTTTTTTTTTTTTGTGTATTTTTAATATGAAAACTCAATAGAAAACCTTTAAGTATAGAGGCTTTTCTGTCTCCTTTCTGTCTTTGCCTTTTGTTTGAAAGCAGCTAAAATACTGTATAATCACAAAACAAAATTCTCCTGCTGTAAATGACATTATTCTTCAGAGGGTCTGAGTGCTGTGTGCTTAGCTCCCCTGGGATGCTCTGAGTTCTTTCAACTTGAGCATCTTCACTAGGAGCTTGGGATGTGCAGGATGTCCTAGAGCTAAAGCAGATCTGACATTAATGAGAGGCTGTCATTTAATAATTGTGCTTTGTTGTCACTGCTTGTTGATTGCTGCCTTTGTGGGGAAATGCTGTATTTTTTCATTCATTTTTTCATTCAGCAGGTTTTAGGCTCATTTCTAACAGAAATGCTTTGCTCAGTTAATTTCACCAGGCTTAAAATGTGGCACCTGTAGTTCAGGGGATGTAATAAAGGTCAAGAAGCTTCTGTATCATTTAAGCAACAAGCCAGAATGAAGAGCAAAGTTCACATTGCACTGTTAAGTGGAAGATCAAAGTTAAGTACATTCATTTACCTATGATGTCTGGATAGCAGTACCACAAGACTTTCTAGTTGTTGTTGACTTAGGGTATAAGAGTGACATAGGACTGAAAGCCTTCATTATTCCTCCCAATTAGTGCCTGTCTTATGAAATCCACTACCAGTGCTAATGAGTACATTTCCAGTTCAATGCTATGAAAATCCATTCATGCCTGTGAGCTGAGAGGAGCTAACACCTAAGGGGGAGATATTGCTGTTGTGATGACCACTGCTGTTTTCTAGAAGATGAATTGGTGAGATCTGAGGGACTGCCCGTACCAAGGGGTGTCAAACAGAGAACGCCCAACTTAACTGAACAGTGTGTATGAACAGTGATGTGAGTAATTCTTAACTTTCATTAGTTCCTAAACTATAGTAACATAAATGTGCAATTCTTGAGGTCTCAGTCAATGTCCCTGTTCCAGACCATGACTCTCACTCGGACCTTGGGGGAATCAGGTGACTTGGAAAGTGACTGAATTTTCTCTAGTGGCCCAACACAGCACCAGTTGACAAAGCACAGAGGGAATAATCGGCCAAACTGTGAATCATTCATTTTGGGGGAGGAAGGAAGAGCCAATGACATGGCACACAGTGGGGAGGTGTGTCACTTGTACCACCTGCCCTCTCTGCCTGACAGCCCTGCTTGCAAAGGCCTGGGGACAGTCTGTCCTCTTGGTGATCACCCTGGAGTGGTGGTGCATTTGAATCGTGCAGCATCTTGCTTTCCTGCACCCTTCCTTGTACCTCCCTTTCCTCTTACCTCTCCAGTTTGCCTTGCCTTTCCTCCTCCTATTTCCTCAGCAGCTATGACCAGCCTGAAGGAAATCTGTCGTGGCCTTCCTCTAAACCCTCTGCCTGAAAACAAAGGTCGGAGAAAAGGAATACCCCATGCACCCATGAGAACACCCAATCTCACTGCTCAGGAGAAAAAGGTAACATGGGGTCTCACAGGGCCTCATTTATCTTCCTTTCAGATAAAGGCAGCTTGCAGCAGCAAATCTGATTGCCTCAAATGTTTTTCCGAATGTGAAGCTAACTTTTTGTCAAATGTATTTCCTTTGTGTTATAATTCACAGTGTAATCGTACAAAGGACTGTAAACTCACTTCCTTTCTTCCTCCTCATGAATAATTGGGTTGATATGAGGGAGATTTGCTGCACAACTCCTTCCATGGCTGTTCCACACCTTTAAATGGCTAAACCAGAGGCATTAGACTCCAGTGCTGTCAGTCCAGCATTGTTCCTTGGAGGTGAAATTCAGAATGCTGTTGCAAAACCATTGCATATGTATGAGAGTGAAAGCTAGCCCCTCCAATACAATAAACATCAAAGGTGATGAATCAGCATCATGGTAGCAGCTACACATCTGCACATTTGCATAAAAAATCCTAAGATGATTTATTTTAGCCAGTAGTCTGGGCATCCTGCAATTTAGGCAAGTTTGTAGGGAGTTAAGTTAATTGTTTGCCTTCGGTTGCGTAATTACTTTCCTGTCTCTTTTTGTTTAAATAGTCTTTGTACAAACCAAAGTAATCGTTGCATTATTTCATGTTCAAGACTAAAAAACTTGGCAGCAGAAAATATTTGTCAATAGGTGGAGATCCTCAGGAATTTGTGTGGGAGAGGATAAGGTGAGTTCCTTGGTTTGGAAGTCTGTGCTTCATCACATGTAACATCACTTACATTGAGACATTCTGGTTAGAACACAGAAGTTCCTTCCCCAATAACAAGTTGTACACAACTTCCTTGCCTTCGTGGGGGTTCCCCACTGGCATCAGCAGTCAAATTCTTTCGAAGTCCACTTCCACAAACAGAGGAGAGTCTAGTCAAAGGGTAGAAACAGGAACAGCTGTGAGACATCCAAAGAGGACTTACTTCAATGTCAGGAGCATTCATGGCTGAGGCATCCTGTCTGTGCCTGGGACAGCTCAGACCCATGGAAATGTGGTTACTGAGTGTGCAGAAGGGCTGTAGTGATGGCTGTGAAGATAACGGAGTGGGGAGTGAGTTTCACTGCATGTCAGAACATTGCCAATCATCTCTGTTTTATTCCTTACCTTTGCTAAATCACTCTTCCCCAGAAATCTGATATAGCAGGAGGGCGTCCATGTTGCAGGAAGGGAGATGGTATCTCTCAAAAGGATGCCAAACCTTGCTCTCTAACCTGGAGAGGGGAAGGCAATTATAAGGTCTTCACTCCCTGTATAGAAACTGGAATACTCTCCTGCCACCTTTAAGGTTTGGAGCAGTAGACTGTTTTTTTGCCCCCAGCTGACTGTGTAACATCAGTTTCTCTGTCTTTCATCTCTCCATTTTACCTACTACATGTGATAAGAGGTCATGCTAGTAGAGTATTTCATTAGACTATTAGAGATTTTAAGGCTTCCTTTATGATTTACTTTATGTTTAATCCTCCACCCTAAACTCTCAACAGAATTAGAGGCTCAGCTTGTATTTGTTTAATATCTCAAAGGTCATATCTCTTTTTTTAAGAGGTGCTCCATGCTTAGAATAGCATGTATGTCTACAAGGGCTTTTTAAGTCTTGAGACAGGCATCCAGATTTTGTTGACACTGTGTAATGCTGAGCACATTATGAGACTTGTCTTTATGTATGACTTTGTGTTCACTTTCTAATTGAAATATTCAGAGAAAGATTTGATAGTAGTGAAGTTGATAATGTTCTGCTCATTTCCTCTGTATTTTTCTCTCTTTTCATATGCCTTCATTCAAGTTTTATTTCTTGTTACAATAATAAACCTTACCACTGCCAATGTTTTCTTTTCTTGGGCCTCCTTTTGTGGTTATAATAGAAATCCTGCAAGTGAGATGTATAAAGAACTGTGTGTTTTGGGACTTGCTGAAGAGGTATCTAATTCTTCTTATCATACCAACTTTAATCTTCTTGGATAAATTGAGCCATATCTCAGAACTGATTCTGATTATATGTTTCCTGAGTTCTATTTCTTCAGCATTCTTTGCCTGAGGCCTGAAACAGCCACATCCTCTCTCTTCCCCTCTCTCCACAGCTCAGGAAACCCTAGCTTTCTCTTTCTCTTTATCTTAATGTAAATATGTCTCAAAGAAACTGCCCTTAAAATCCAGGTGTGGTGTGTGCTTTGCAGAACAAGGGTGTTGCATGTTCTCTATTACTGACGTACCAATAAAGCTGGAGGAACTTGGGAAGAATGGGCACTTCTCTGTGTTGCTCAGAATCAGAGAAATGGTATAGCTTCATCTATGCAGAGCCAAGTCATGCTACAGTCCCCCTGCCACCAAGCAGGGTTCTCTCTCCTCCGCTTGCAGTGTCTTGTGTTTCTGGGTGGGGCACTGAGGTCAGTAATGGGCCTTGATGATCTTGATGGGTCTCGCCTGAGGTCTCCTCCCACATCCTCAGCCCATAGGCTTTGGGGCTCATTTAAGCTGAGGCCTGGGGTTTCAATCTTGGCTGTGCTGGAGATGCCTTTAATTCTGTTCAGGGTGTCTCTGTACTCAGCCATGAACCTCCTGGGTCTGCTCTCCCACCTGTGGGCTGATGTCTCCCTCTGACCCTCTCTGGGGATCTCTGTGCTCTATCTCTCCATGGTATCTATCACCAGACCTGGTCCTGACTTGCACTTTCTGCTTGGTCCTGGACCTGCACAGCAGCCTGGTCTTGCCTGATGACCAGGACTCCTGGTGGAACCTGGCTGCCATGCCTAGGCTGCCCTGCTCTCTTCCCTCAGGTAGCACAAGGCTGGGCCCTGGCTGGCTGTGTTGGTTCTGCTTGGCTCCCTGTTCCTTAGGGAGCAGCTGGGACCTTCTGCCTGGGGACATCCTAGGATGAAGAGCTGAAAATCAGAGCCTGGGAGCTCATTCAGCACCTGAAGCTGTTCTTTGACCTTCTGGTGAAGAAATGGAATGTTTGACCTTTATGATTTCTTTGCACATCCAGAAATGGGGCTACTTTAATGAGTTTATATGTGGTTGGGAAGGTTGACTCATTAGCTCCTCTTTTGGGACATCTGGATGAAAAAGAACTGAGTTAAACTATCACAGCTCATAACCCATTTATGGCAATGGCCAGTCAGAAATCTCCATGTTTGCTTCCCAGCTGAGCTGATTGAAACTGGGATCTATCAGGCTGAGTAATAAATGAAACAGTCTGGCTTGCTGCTTGGAGAATAGTGCTGCCAGAGATGCCAGGTCTGGATGTCATCAGGCAGAAGATGACAAGTGGCAGGGAAGCACCATCTGCACTGGAAAAGGGGCAGAACTAAGAATGACATTGAAGAGTTAAGCTAGTCAGTTCCTCTCCTTGTGCTTCCCTTTCCCTCACTAAACAGGGAGGCTGCAAACCTTAATGCTTGATTGTCTCCAGGGTCTTAAATTGGAAGTCCTGATGATCCATTTCAGAAAATGGAAATGAATTGCATTCCTTTGGAAGAGGCTTCCTTCTGGCTCTTCAACAAACACCGATTAACAAACAGGCTGGTTTACTTGATTTCTCAAGAGAATGCCCCAGCAAAGAAATTTACAGCTGATTGATTGGAGTAGGATTTCATGGGCTCTCTTGACTATTTTAGCATTGAGAAGTCTAAATCTTGATTAATAGCAGCAGAATCCTCTTAAAATATATAAATTCTAGGGAGTATTAAAAAAAAAAAGACACCCTAATAGTGATTAGAGCTTAAACACAAGAACCAAATGTTAGATCCAGCTGGGAGATTTAAGAGGAAGAGTTTGCATTTGCCTACATTGCACAGAGTTGAATTAAATCAGTAACTCAGCAAATTCAGAGCAAATTCTTTTTTTAAACAGCCTCTCAAACTCAGGATTATAACTGCAAATAATATTTTTAAGACAACAGCAAACCTCCTTTTTCAGAGGTACTGAGCATGCTCAGCTTAACTTTCTGTCTGGAAGTTATGGAAAGGAAGAACACCTAAATATCAAATACAAAAAAATATTGAGAATACAAAGTGTCAGAGGTAAATCCATCCTTCTAAAAGGCTAGGATAATTATTTTTATGGTGCTTTAATGGAATGTATCATTGTCCTGGGTTATAATGTAAAATGTGTCCAGGGGGGTGTATTCTATCACCATCTCCAGGTTTCTGTTAAAACCAGGTGGGACAGTGCTCCCTGCCTCCTCCCTCTGTGTTATCTTTTGTTAATGGGCCCATCAGTGCCTTGCCCATGACTCAGAGGTAACTGACTCCTGGACTATCTCCTGTTAATGGCCCATCAGGCCTTATCTCATGACTCACCATCTCATTGTGAGATACTCCACCCAGGGGGAGGAGCCAAGCATCCCATCGTGGATATAACTGAGGTTTTGAAGACTACAGTTTAACTTTCTTTTCCACTGGATTCCCAGAGGATAAGGGCTACATACCTACCATTGGACCTTCCGAGGAAGACCAGACCATTTTACTGGATCACTGCCTTAACTGAACTACATCCATCATTTCAGGAGGACTGCAGCCACCATCCCTTTGGACTGCTACTGCTACCCTGACTAACAGGGTGTCAGGTTGTATCTGGCTCTGTCAGTTTAAACCAGTATGTTTATTTTTTCTGTTTTGTTTTGTTTTCCTTTCCCTGACTTTTATTCTAATTTTCTTAATAAATTGTTATTTCTGACTTGGTGCCTCCCACTGGTTTGTCTTTCCAAACCAGAACAATCATCTTCCCACAAAAGCATAATGATCAACCTATTTGAATTTGCTCCTTGAGTGTCTTTCTCAGGTTATTCAGTTTATGACTCAATGAATATGTAAAATTCTTCCTGATGCACATGGCCATTGCCCTTTCATAAAACAGTCAGGCTTAATCTAAGCAATTTTGAGCACCCCAGCTGTTTTTATTGAGATTGTTTCACAATCTCTTATATTTAAATTCTAATTTCAAGACTATGTTTTTTACAGGTAATTCACAACTATTTATTAATTTTCCAGCATTTCCCTGAAGCTTCTTCCTGCTTTGACATTTACCCTGCAGTGACACAGCAATCAAATATCACCTTTATTCAGTTAAGCTAAACAAGCCAGTCTTAGTCCCGTTTATAAGGTCTATATTTTCTGTGCAAGGTGCCCTTCCTGCATTTCATGTAACATTCAAGTTTATGTTTCATTGATGTTTGCATCATCAAAATTCAGGCTTCTGCTAAAGTGTAGCATTAATAGGATAGAGGTTTAGACTAAGTGAATTTTGTGGAAATCAAACCTGATTTTTCTTGCTTGAATTTAATGGTGAAGAAAAATATCTGCCCCTCAGGTTTCTTTTAATATCAATAATGTATTGAGTGAAGACTGTGGGTGATCCTTGCCACAATGGAAGCCTTATAGTTCTCCGTAGTTCTCAAAGGCAGCCAAAATACCAGTGTTTGCCTCTTGATTTTTTTGGTTTTAATGGTGCAGGTGATTTTATTTTTGCTTTAGAAATTTCTTATATCTAGAACCCACTGTGACAGCTGCTCATCTCTGAGCCTGACTTTGGAAATCCCCGTATATTTGTCATTGTGTGGATATAGCTGGGATTTTTGTGTTTATTAATAACATGCCCTTGAAAAATGACTGCTTATCTAACTGGAGAAGAATGAAGTGGTACTAGAAGATGGAATTTGCATTTTCTCATCTGGTAAATAGGTTTTCCCCCTTGTCATTCTCTGTGTGGAATGGCAAATCTAATTTGTAGGATTTTACTGCTCTGATCCTCAGGTGGTGCCAGTCAGCACAGCCTCACTGTTCTTGAAGCTGTGTGCCTGCTCAGAAGCAAGTGTGCCAACAAAAACCTCTCTATGAGGCATTTTAGATTTAGAGGTGCTGTTCCTTTAGTGTGCTCCAAGGGATGTGAGGCCAAAGTGCTCAGATGGAGGGGCTGGAGAGCTCCAACCATCAGAGGCAGACCTTGGACAGTTTGAAGGAGTTTTGTGGAGCTTTTCAGCACTGCTTACCAGGGTGGCAGAGAATGATAATTTCACTGGATGGCTCCAGATGCCTTTGCTCTGGATATCTGCACTACAGCCCTTCACCCCCTCAGGAGGTACTTGCTTCCACAACTGACCTGCCAGTGGCTGGTGTCACAAACTCTCTCTCAAAAACTGACATGTAATCAGATTCGGAAGCAAACTTGATCCCTTTCTATCCTTTCCACATATATTAAAAATCAGCCAAAAGAAGATATGAAATTCCGTATGTTTTTTGAATCTTTTCAACTGAAAGTCCTTTGGATGGTGTTGCCATTTGCCAGGGAACTTATAAGATCTTTGCATGAAACTGGCTCTTTAAAGATGACAAAATCTTTGTTCTCTTCGTGGTCTTAATCAAATGAAATGCAGAATACAGAGACATGACTTAACAGGCTGTTACAAAAGATAGTGATTTATTTATGGATTCTTTCATCCAAAAGGACATATTGTACTTTGCAAGCCATGGGTAATGTTTTTGAAGGCAATAGGGAGTGTAAGCCATGTAGCATCATCTGCAGAATTTAGCTGAGTGCCTAGTAATCACTTTAGCTAATTTGGAAGTAATACATTGTGGTGGTGTGGTCTGGACTGTTAATGTTTGGTTGCATTTGGTTTCTCATTTGTATACAGTGTTAAATTTAAGTTACTGCTTAAAAGTTAGTATGTTCCGATACCCCCCCTCCTCTGGCTGCTTCCACAATAAATTGTTCTCCCCAAACTCCTTCCCTCCCCCCTCCCACCTCCACCAGATAAGGAAGAAACCCCTCCTGTGTTCCAGAGAGATCCCTGTCAGTCACCCAAACCCTTTTCTCTCAGGCTTGTCAATCCCCAGAGTCCCAGACACTCCCCTTGGGAATTCCCCTAAAACCTCAACGCCCCTGTGGTTCCCTTAAGTGTCAGTCCCCTTGATTGTAACCCTGTTGGTCCTGAAAAATGTAATCCCTCCCTGCCCACCGCCCCTAAGATAGCCGGATTGGTCCCTGTATTGTGAACACCCCTTGTTTTCCCCCTCTTTAAAAAGCTATGCACCCCTGTTCTTTTGGCTCTTTTGGCGCGGTTGTGTTCTGCTCCCTTCGAGACAATAAAACCCTTGGGACATAGCAGCAAAGGTGTCCGTTCTCGTCTCTTGCTACTACCCATCGGCGCAACTGGTTTGATGTGCAGCCTCCAAGGGCAGTTGAGCTAAGGCAAGCTGAGAACAGTGCCGGAGAGAAGGAACGGAGAGATTTCCCCGAAGTGGGAAACCGCGGGAGAACTTCTGACGCCCGTGATCGGTGCAGCGCACTCTCCCCCCAGAGCTGCCGGGCAAACCCCCGAGGACTGTAAAAACCGCGTTGCGTCAATACATGAATAAAATAATGTAACCCAACACCCTTTGAAATACATTAGGATGCTAAATGGCGTGAATCTTCAATAAAACTTAGCCCATGAACATCTTCATCTGGGAGTATGTCACAATACTCTGGGTTAAGATCCCTTTTTGAATGGAAAGTACAGTAGGCTCTTCAGTGTCTTGGAATTTATGACTTAGTTTTAAGGATTTCTGAACAATGTTTCCTCCGTAGTTCAGTGCCCCCAGCACTGTGAGAGAGAATTCATCCCTGTCTGATAAGACTGAGCACTACTTACCAAATCTCCAAGGTCTCTCCATGCAGATTTGGGGAGGTAGGTGGGAAGGGGATGGTTACGTGTTTACTGCTATTGAACCTACAAGGAAAGATGCAGGCAGAAACACTTCAATAGGGAATCAGGAATGAAGTTCCCCTGGCGTGAGCTTCGTCTTCTGAATTGCACTGTCCTTGTAACAGCTTAGGCAGGCTTCCAGCTGGGTCTGGTTAAAGTTCAGGCCACTCACCTACCTCCATTTCTTTATACCTCTTTTTTTTCTCTTGTTTCATTTATTTTCTTTTGTTTTGTTTTTTGGCAGCTGGCTCTGCACAATGCCTTGCGTTATTTCCCACCTGAAATCCAAAGGAAGCTGGCACTAGAATTTGCTGAAGAACTCAGGCTGTATGGCCACATCTATATGTACAGATTCTGCCCAGATATTGAGATGAGGTAAGGACTGGATGGTTTACGTTGTATTTGGCTGCCATTTGCTTGCTGGCTTTCACCTGTGGAGCTGACCTTTAAATAGTGGCATTGCTGCATCCTAATTTGCCTCTTATAGAAGTTGCCATAACATATTAATTAAGCTCATAATCTGATAATTTGGATATTCTGTGTATTGCAGTGATTTCATTTCCAGGGAGGGCCACTTCATATTTTGGGATGCTCCGTGGGACTGGGAGGGAAGTGGTGTGTTCCCTTCTGGATAGGCTGTGTCTATCTCAGCAGTCTCACTGCTGGAAAGCTCGGTCAACACAGGGAAAGGACTGAGCCAGGCTGTGTGTGTGGCAGTGCCAACTTTGGGATCCCAAACACTCCGTCCCATGGTAGGGCTGAGCTTCTAGGGGCCAGTCATTACTCAGACACCTCCAATGACAACCTTGACAGAAAACTTGGAATAGTTCTGAGCTGCTGCATGTCAAGTCCCAGCTGAACCAAGAAGTAAGGCCAGATGAATTGCTAGTTGGATTATCCCAACTCTCTGAGTACTCTCAGGGCAGAGGAAGCTTTCTGGGCTTTAAAGGAAAGGCAGTACATTTTTTCCATTGGAACCTTTATGTGACCCTGGTGTGTAATAGTCTGTGCCTGTTGGTCTTGGATCATCGCTTCACTCTAGGGCTGCTGGGGCTAATGTTTGTGAAGTAGAACAGATTTAGTGAGGGCTGCCAGGGGCTAGCTGCCTTTTTTTAGACTGATTGATTCCTTTTTGCATCAGCAGGGACCTGGTTAATGTCCATACAGAAATCTGAATAAAGCAAATAGAGAGCACTCTGATTTTCACAGACAATCATGTTTCTATGCTGTTCATATATTAGCCTGGGGTCAGATCTCACAGAATTCAGCTGAGTATTGAACAAGTGGAAGACTATCTGAAAGATTTTGCAGAGCTGGACTTCAGAGGACCCTGTACTAAACTACAGATGATGACACCTAAGTAGGCTTGGATGAGACAATCCAGCAGCTTATTTCCATCACTGGCATCCATGACTCTGATAGCTCCAAGTATTTTTTATTTTGTGACCATTTCACTGATCATTTTCTAATAAATTACTGCAGTCTCAGAATGATAAAATGCCTTTTGATCTCTGTAGTTGGAGAGTATTTGATTTCTGTTTTGTATGTCCCAGGGACCACAGCTCCATCTAACAGTCATGTTCCTATGCCAGAGCATTTAGCTGATACCTGAGAGTTGGGTTTCTTATGTTCTGAGTAATATTATGTGTAAATATATCCTCTTGATGAATTGGTATCATTCCCCAGAAATCCTCTTTTATCAAGTTTAGTAAAGTAGAAATCCCTAATAAAAAAAGTATTGTGGAAAAACTCAAAGGCTTTCTCTCCTGGTTTGGCAATGACTACAAGGCATTTGTTTTAGTACACTGATGTAAAAAAGCCAGGATGAAGTGCATGGGATCATGGGAGGAGCCCTTTTGCTGAATCTGTAGAATAGGCATTCCAGATCTTGGCTCATGAGCTGGACAGTGGATGTCCAATTTTTTTTTTGTAGTTGGCACTCTTTAGCCTGACCTTTTCAGTGTAACTTCCCCTGCATAAAGCAAGTGTCCAGCCATTTGAAGATCTGTGGTCCAATAAAAGGAAGATCATTTAGAAACCATGCCAAAAGATCCCATCTCTCTTCAGGAATTTTCAGTATTGGTAGTGGTGGTGTTGCTCACAGAAGAGGAAGGAGTAAAATTCTTGATCAGTGGTGCTACTTCCTTTAGGCGTCATACCTTAGAGGCCTCAGCACAATTGTACTAAAACCTGAGCAAACGCAGCAAAGGAACTGTCCCTGCCCTGAGCAGCTACAGTATAAATCCAAGAGTAGAGGTTTTAGAGCAATTTGGTACACAAACATATGGTGGAGGAGAAGATAACAATGAGATGATCAGAGCAGGTGACATTAAGGACATTAGTGCCAGGCAACCTGAGCTGTGATCACTTTAGGAGTGTTTCCCATACCTCACCTCTCAGCTTGTGGATGAAGTGCATCTTAGTAGAAAGGCCCATATTTCTCCTAACTAGTTCTGTTTTGAGAGTTTCTTGGGGTCTGAAACTCAAGGAGAATGGTTTTTTTCTTAGATACTATCTTAAATAACAAGGGTGGATGAGCCTGAAGGCAACTTTCAGTGAGGCTGTTTTCCTTGGTACTGCAGGACTTGGCTGCAGTGTTGGCAGGACTGGCTAGCAACTGTGTTGCAGAGGCCAGTTCCAAACCCCGCTCCCCCTCAAACTGCAGTTAAAAAACAGTGAGCATTCTTAGCCACCATATTTATCAATTTTGATTAAATAATTCAGCAAATGATAAGCTGAATGTAATTTCTTATAATGCAGTTAAAAACCAGTGAGCATTCTTGGCCACTGTATTTATCAATTGTGATTAATAATTCAGCAAATGATAAGCTGAATGCAATTTCTTGGTTTTGCTTCAGTCTGATAGTAGTTAAAACCTGATTTGCCTCTTAAGGAGCACATGTAACTTCATATTTGTACTTTTTTTCTCTTTACCCTTGTCTCTTGAATAAAAACCCTGCAACCCAGACGAGTTTGAGTATCCCTGGCAGGCAGAGATATTCCTGTGGGCTGTGTTTTGGTTTCTCTTGTGAGCTGGAGTGTTTCTTCCAAATTTGTGTGCCTCCCCTTTCAGAGCATACCCCATAGGAGAATACCCTTGCAAGACCAAATCAGCTGCTGCCATCATGCTGATGATCATGAATAATCTGGATCCCTCTGTGGCTCAGGTAAGGTACAGTAAAAGGAATCTGGATTCATAGGGAGCAGCAAATTGGCAAGATACTTCCTGCATGTGTTCTCACATAAATACTGAAAAACTTAAACATACAGGCACTGTGTACAGGAGCTTGGTCGCTGCCTGAAACATGGAGCTCAGCTCTTGCTTCTACAGTTTATGTTGAAATATTAGTGCTAGTGCTTCCTGTGTCTTTGGAAGCTCATTCCAGTGACAGTGTTACAGTAACAAAAACTTAATTTTGAAAAATAATTTTTTTGTTCTTAACTTATGGCTTTTACAATGTTATTTTCTAATTTCAAGAACATAGAGAGTTTTGGTGCAGTAAGCTCTAGAAAATATTTATTACTGAGATGGCAAAAATAGCTTAGAGATACAGTAAAAGGTTTGAGAAAAGTGCTTGCCTTAATATTAAATTGCCTTTTTCAGTTTCCTCAGGAGCTTGTCACTTATGGAGGAAATGGGCAGGTCTTCAGCAACTGGGCACAGGTAGGAGATTGCTGGGTTTGCAACTTGTTTCACAGAGCCAGTTTCACTCTCCCCCATGCACATTCTGCTTAGGCAGTTGGGGTTAATTCTTGGCAGTCATTGCCTTAAAATACTCCAAAACATCCTGTTTGGATAGGGGAATGCTCCGTTATGAAGTGCATAGATGGAGAGAGCTTTATTTAGTAGGGAGAGCACAGACAGCCCAACAGAAATTCTAAACATGATACCATAAACACACCAGGATGTGCAGGATGATATAAAGACCAGTTCTTTGTTTTTCTCTGATGCATATGTATGTGCCTCTGTGTGTGGGACAGATTAGAGTCTAAATCTAGGAAACAAAAAAATGTATCCTCTGTTTGTTTTGTATACTTTTGCAATATTTTTCACAAGTAGTGGCATAAAAAAAGGGCTTTGATTGAAGAATGTGCAATTTTGAGTCTTTTTCCAAGCAAATCAGATTAGCTGTTAATATTTGGGCTAGGTGGCCAGTTCATGGTGCACTTTACTATGAATATCAGCCCTTATCTTCTAAGAAAAATGGCAGGGGGTTAAAAGCCTCTGTAAAATCAGAGAATGTTTTAAATTGTGGTTGTAAAATATCTCTTCTCTTATATTAAAAAAAAAAAAGGCCAATAAATATACTCAGTTTATTCTAAGTGCTGCAAAATGCAGGTAGGAAACATTTTCAGGAGATCTTTGGAATCAGCAACATCTTTAGAGTTTTGTTTGCAGTGCAGGACAGAATCAGAAGCTACATTCCCCTGGAGAGCAGCATCACTCCTGAAGGCTGGGAAGGTCTTGATTGCTGATTGTGTAGCTGGAATTAGCAAAAGCTAACCTAAGAAGCCAGCTTCTGTCATGAAGAATCACACAGGGACCTTGTTGTGGCTTTACCTGAATCTGGCCTCTTGCTTATTAAAGAATCCAACAAAACTAATGCGTGAATGAAGTTCCTAGTTAGGGAAGAGGAATGGATTCCTCATTGTAACATGGGACTGAGTGACCTCAGCTTTCTTCCCAGTTTGGGATTTCTCATTTGTGGTTGAAAGAAAATTTGTGTTTCAGTTTCCTAATCTGGTGCATTTAATCTAGAAGTTAAATGGAAGCCTTAGGCAGATTTTGAGGCAAAGCTGTTCTGCCTTTTTTTCAAAGAGAGGTACCATGGTGTTCTGGTTTGGAAAGACAAACCAGTGGGAGACACCAAGTCAGAAATAACAATTTATTAAGAAAATTAGAATAAAAGTCAGGGAAAGAAAAACAAAACAAAACAGAAAAAATAAACACACTGGTTTAAACTGACAGAGCCAGATACAACCTGACACCCTGTTAGTCAGGGTAGCAGTAGCAGTCCAAAGGGATGGTGGCTGCAGTCCTCCTGAAATGATGGATGTAGTTCAGTTAAGGCAGTGATCCAGTAAAATGGTCTGGTCTTCCTCGGAAGGTCCAATGGTAGGTATGTAGCCCTTATTCTCTGGGAATCCAGTGGAGAAGAAAGTTAAACTGTAGTCTTCAAAACCTCAGTTATATCCACGATGGGATGCTTGGCTCCTCCCCCTGGGTGGAGTATCTCACAATGAGATGGTGAGTCATGAGATAAGGCCTGATGGGCCATTAACAGGAGATAGTCCAGGAGTCAGTTACCTCTGAGTCATGGGCAAGGCACTGATGGGCCCATTAACAAAAGATAACACAGAGGGAGGAGGCAGGGAGCACTGTCCCACCTGGTTTTAACAGAAACCTGGAGATGGTGATAGAATACACCCCCCTGGACACATGGCAATGCTCACCATTCCTTTATTCTGTGTGTTAATTAATAAATGCCAGTTAACTATTGTCTGTTGGCTATGAGTGTTACAGCATTTCTGAGGTGAGTAGTGCCAGCAGTTTATATTGTGGCCTTCATTGGTCTCACATTCCTTAGGCAGATGCTGGGCTGCAAGGTGAGGCAGAAGTGCTGCCAAAGTCAGAAATGTTCTTTTCTCTTGTTCTCATCCAAGCCAGTCCTATGACCTGCAGTTGTTTCACAGCAGAACAAACAAAACCTTTTTATTTTTGTTTGCTTAGGGTAGCAATCACATGAATGATTCAGTTACCACAGAACATTTTATTCTTTTTGTAGCTCGAAAACAACATTTCTTAAAAAAAGGAATCTAGCATTGCAAAACTCATAGTGAAAAGGTTCGGTTTGGTTTATATCACCCATGCAGACTGTGCTTTCTTCTGGATAATTTCGAATGAAAGAACTTTGTCCAGAGTTAACTTTACAGGTCTGCAGACACTGTAAAGACACCCCTTTTTAAGCTAGGAAAGGCTTTTCCTTTCTCCTTGCTAGTTATGCCTTTCGATGCAAAAAGATCTATTTATCTTACAGCTTCTAGTTTTATTAGGATGTTTTTCCCAGACTGCTAAGGAGTTGAGAGTTCAGCTAGTTCCCTGTTCTGTCCTATGACATTAATTCAATTATTCAACATTTTTCATAAACCAAAATGTAAAAAGCAAGACAGTAACTTCACAAATTCTTTCCTGTTCAACAGAACTTGCACCTGGGGTAATTGGCTGGGTTAGAAGGGACTGGCTTCAAACCTGTACCATTTTTAATTCAACCAAAGCCACAACCACAGAAATTAAGTGCCTATGTTTATTTGTCACTGATACTGCTGCCTCTTTAATCAGCAATTCTGGGCGTTTTTTCCTCTCAAAATTCTTGACACTAGAAACTCTAGTGTCAAGTAATTGTTGAATTCCAATTTTGCATGGGCAAGTTTTTCAGAGGCCTAGCTGACACATACTAAAAATTCTGTTGAACATAATAGGCTTTGTCATAGACAGTGACCAATTAAAGTTTAAATTTAAAGTCAGCTCAAATGGTCAAAGTGTACTTTTTGGGATTAATCAAGAGTAACTATTGAATTATGCAGACAAAGCTGAGATATATTTGTGTACTCCAGGGTACATCAAGGATTTTCTTCAATGTCCGCAATGAAAGCTGATTCTTTTTCCTTGAGAAGAAAAGCCATTTCATTTTAAAGTGCACATTGTCAAAACCATTTATTGCACTAGAAGTTATTGAATTTCAGGTTAGGATCAACAATAAGCGTAAGTATTTAATCACTTCTAAAGAGAAGATTTTGCAGTTTGGCTTTGGAAGGATTACATGAAAAGCACCAAATCCAAGTGGTTAATCTCAAGATAAAATTAGAATGGCTTTAAAAGTGAAGGATATCTGGGCTTTGTACTGGAGAAATGATTCTGGAATTTATTCAGACTTTTGCTAGTTGATGATTTATGTTTCCTGGTGATATCTCTTAAAGGACTTTATTAAAAGCAAGAATGTGTTGAGAGCTCTGTTATGTGAATGCACCTCATTATCTCTATAACTGCCTTCATTCTCCAAGTTTAGCAGCTTCATAAAAAATCATACGTGTAGAATGCAAACAAACTCCCTCTTTTCCTTGCTTTTCCTTTCAGTTCTGGTTGGTAATGCACTATTTGTCAGAGATGACAGAAGAGCAAACACTGGTGATGTACAGTGGGCATCCCCTGGGACTCTTCCCCAGCCACCAGCATGCTCCTCGTTTAGTCATTACCAATGGCATGGTAGGTATTAGCATCTTGTTTTCTGTTTCCTCCTATTCTGTTTCATTTTCACGTGTTGGCTGAGTTAAAATATGATTTATACTGTCTGAACTTAAACAACGCATGGGAGAATCTGGGGTCCAAATTCTGCACCATTTATTCCAGTACAGCTGCTGTCACCCCACGTGTGCTGATCTGCAGTGATGGAGGAAACAACCTTCTCCTTATTAGAAAACCTCTGTTCTGACTGAGTCCGAGACACTTTTTTGCCCAAAACAATTCAGCTAGGTTCAGTCTGAGAGATGTAAAAGCCCCCAGTAAGCAAATACAAGTATTAATCAGAGGCTCAGATATCTGGACTGCTTTGCTTGGAAGGCAAGATAGACAAGTGAAAATACTGGTTCATTGCCAGTCTATTCCCCTGCAGGTTTTGTGGCCGGGGTACTGCTCTCCTTAAAACTTGTGTGGCAGTCATAGTGCCAGGAAGAACAGACATCATTTTTTCTAAAAATAGAATACATGAAATAAAACACTGTTTTACTTTTCTTGTTTCTACTGGTTTTCTGTGTGTGTAGCCATAGTTAAAGAAATTTAGGCTAAGCAATTTTTAGGCTAAGAAAGACCTGCCTAAGTCTCTAACTTGCTTACGTGGGTTTTATTTTTGTTGTTTTCTTAGGTTATTCCCAACTATTCCTCCAGAGATGAATATGAGAAGATGTTTGCTTTGGGTGTAACAATGTAAGAAGATAGCTCACCATTAAAATATATCAAATACTTGACTAAAATATAATTCAGACATCAAGCAGTGAGTGATTAAAATTTCTAATGCAGATGAATTTCAACTGTGCTGCATAAAGTCCTGATCCTGCAAAGCATTAATGCACACTTAAATGGAATTACTTCGGAGTTTGTTATGTTCAGCCACATATATAAGGATGTAATTGAGGTCTGTTAAGAATTTAATATTAGGTTTATGTGTGAGGCTTGGCTGAACAATAGCCAAAGCCTTAATCATAACCCACTTAAAGCACTTGCTAGGTCTAATTTTCAAGGAATTGTTTTGCAGTCTGTGGAAAACACAAGTTATAAAACATTTTTTCACGCTAAGAGAAACTTTGACATGGAAAGTGATCATTTTAAAATGTTTTTTACATGCTCTTCTACTGTTGATGAGCACAAGATTATTATTCTTTTGTGTACCATAGAGAGAATAAATTAAAACAGCCAGAGAGCTGTCCTACTTCTCTGGGAATTTAATATGAACATGGTCAACCATTTTGGGCTAAAAGCTTCCAAAGTGCTTATATGTCTGAGAAGCACAAGTGCCACTGAAAACCGATGACACAAGGATTCTAATGAGGTGAAAAAGAGTGTCCTTTTGTGCCAGTCACTGTGCTAAAGAACAAGACAAGTTTACACTTGGGTTTTATCCATGCATTTTTGAACTCAATTTAGTGAGCTAAGCACTTCTCTGAAAATATGTTGGTGCATTACTAATGATCAAACTCTGAGTTGTGAATTTGATAACAGCAAACCTTTAACAACAAGTTGAAGCACAGAGGGTTTTTTGTTAAACTGGAAACACAAGTGCAAGTGCCACGTCAGCCTGACCAATGTGTGATCTCACTGTCTTCCTTGATGTCCCCAGGTATGGTCAGATGACTGCAGGGAGCTACTGCTACATTGGGCCTCAGGGAATAGTCCATGGGACTGTGGTAAGGAACTGCGGAAGGGTCTCTGTCAGTTCCTTTTGGAAGAGGCTTTCTCCCACAGTGGTTGGTGATGGGAGTGGATTGGATTGCTGTGAGAGGATCTTCTGGCTACTAAAGAAATTCTCATTGCCTGTTCCATAAAAAAATTAATGTCTTTTCACTTAGATATGTGTTATCCAGAATACAGACTTGAGGGGACTTGCAATCAAGGTCTCAGTCTCAGCTCATATTTAGCTACAATATGTGAAGTATGAATTGACCAAATGTGTTATATAAAAACATTTGCTTGGCTGTTTTCCTTAGCTGTTCTTTGCAGCCACCCTTAAGTCTCTTTACCACAAGAGCAGCATGTTCGGAGCCACTGATTATTCTATTTGATGGTGACAGAAATAAGCATAATGAGGACAGATGGCTTCACAACATCATTCTGTAGCATAGTTCCTTCTTAAAGGATTAAAGTATTTCAGGGTGTTGATGACCCTAGAGTTTCAAACTCTGTTCGCTAAAGGGACCGAGGATTTTTAAGGGAGTCCAGTGAAAACGGTTCCTGGTGATGGCTGTGCTTGTTGTGTGCAGCTCACAGTGCTGAATGCAGGCCGTCGGTACCTGAAGGCAGAGGACCTGTCCGGGAAGGTGTTTGTCACTTCTGGCCTTGGAGGGATGAGCGGGGCTCAGGCGAAGGCTGCAGTCATTGCTGGCTGTGTGGGCATCATTGCGGAGGTGAGAGCAGTGCTGCTGTCATTCTGCGTTCTCTCCTCCTTGTGCCGAGTCAGAACCCTCATTCTTCTGATCTGACAGGTTCCTGAAATAACCCTGAAAAACCAAACTCAGAAAACATACTGCTTTCTGAGATTTGTCTCTTTTTTTCCATTGCTGAGCATTTTTCACTGCTGTGCCACTCTCTAGTCATTCACTCACCAGATCTGACTGCAAAGATAGAGACTTGTAATTGCTTCACAGATGATGCAGTGTGATGCTGTCATATGAGCCATTCCCAGTGTTTGAACTACCCTCATTTCGTGTGTGATAAACTGTAATCTCCACAGCAATTCCCATGAGAACTGCATTCTCTTATGCTAAAAATAGTCCATGTTAAGAAGGTGTTAGTTATGCTATTTAACTTTGATTAATGTTTAAAGCCCCCAGCACCCTTATCAGATGCTATAGGAAGTACCCATTAAAAATGTTGGCATGGTTCACTCATCAAGACTGGTACTAATTAAGTTGATGTTGTGTTTCTTTGAAGTCAGTGGGACTTTTTAAGTTGACTTCTGAGGTTAATCACAAGCACTTACGAGAATCCCAGTTTTTAGTCAATGATGGTAAGTTCTGCTGAGAGAAGATGCTGATGGGGGAGAAGTTCTGTAGTACAATTTTCCTCTGTTCCCAAAGCTCTCCCACAGAATATCTTTGTAGATTCTTTCATCCTGTGGAAAGTTTCCCTGTTCCAAATACGCTAAAATAGCCCAGTTATTTCTCCCCATAAACAAAGAGAATCTAAAAATGGTTTGTGATTCTGTGACTGTTAATGGCCATGCAATTAGAATAGTGGATGATAGCATCCATGGATCCACAGATATCCTTAAGTATCATCCAATGTAGAACACAAACATCATCATTTGAGAAGGTATATATGCCTGCATGTTTTGAGTGAAATACATTTCCATATAAAAAGGTAGCATTAGGTTGTCCCAATACCTGACCTTTTCAGCTCTTATGCTTATCACAGGATTTAGTTCTAGCAACCAGATGGAAGGAGGGACTGCACAAACACGGCAACAACTTTTAAGAGAGGTGGTTGCTTTGCAAATCTGTGAAAATGGTAGTGACAATCTTTAGTGACATTGAGTACTTAGAAACATTAAACTTTTAAATGTATCTCTTTCCTCATGGCCGGCTTTGATTTCAATACACTGGGGAGATATTCTTGGATGAGCAGATACAGGACTGACCAAAATGCATTGAGCTCTTCTGAGCATCTGCATGCGATGGGCTCTTGTCACTCTGCAGAAGTAGGGATTTTTGAGAACTAAGCTCCAGTCAGAGTTGACTGGAGTGGGAGCTTGGCCTTCTTACCTTCTTACCTAAGAGGTTTACCTGGGAAACCTCTGCTGTGGGCATATCACACTGTAGTGGAAAGAATAAGAATATCACAATCTGACCTATTTTAGTTACAATTAAACTTCAAAACATAGTGGGTCAGACTGCCCATGTGGTGTGCAGTAAACCTGAGTGCTCTGGCTACCTCAGGTCTTTCATGAAAGGGATGGGCTTCATCAGCTTTACAACAATGGTGCAAAGGTGGTTTTGTTAGCAGGCGGGGTTTACATGTATTTGAGATCTCATCAGGTACTCCCTGCAGATGAAATAAATGTATTCAATTTACTATTGAATAAATTGTTAATGAATAAATTGTCTTTATTCAGACTTCTGTCATCATGATCTTTCAAATGCTGGAATACAAAGGAAAGATTCCAGTGAAAGCCATTCACAGCCATCCTTTGCCCTTTTCATCTCTACAGCTGCAGATGATTTTGTTCAGGAGACTGAATATTGCCTGGTTTTTATCTCCTGTGAGATGATCCTTGTCGGAAATGAGTCTCAGGAGCACATGTGGATAGCTATATATATGTACATATTATTTATTTAAGGAACTATTTATGCAAATGACATTGAATTGTGCAAGAGATCATTTTGTCAGCCAGGGCTTCCGAAGGTCCAACAGAAGGGATTAGTGGTGCAAGTCTTTTACCTCTCCTGTTTGACAGAAAGCTGACTGTAATTTTATGAAATAATTGTGTGGAGCGCCAGATATCTCCTCTGAGCTGCACTGAGCTCTCTGGGGTTACACTCGAGGTAATTTTAACTCATCATCTTTCTGCAATTTTTTAAACTACTGAGATGCTGATCCAAAAAGGAGCAGATTTTTGAAAGTGTGGTTCAAAGGAAGCTAGTTTTCTTGAGCCAGCAAGTCTGAAATACTAAGAATGTCAGAGGGAGCTGAAGTAAAATATATGTAGGATGTGGTAACATTTAAATAGATCTGATCTGTGTTATATGGGGATTTAAATGAACCCAATTCCTGTAATTCATACAGACTACTTAATATTTTTCTTCCTGTGCTGATTTAAATATCTCAGAAGAAGCTGTCCCCCACGGCACCTGACTTTATTGAATAATTCCATTGGCAGTGACACTTATTATCATAATCTGGGGTTTTGGAGGACTAGTCTTTATTACTGATGTGTAAAATGTGTAAAAGGTTTTTTATGCTAGGAATAATTAGGAAAGAAAAGATTTCCTGGTGATCAAGCAACTCCTGAATACAGAACTTATTTAATTTACATAGAAATACTTCCTTGATGAGAAAGAATTAAAATTATGGGAAAAGATTATAGAGATGGAAAAAATGCTTTAATGAAATACTAGAAGATATTCAGGTTGTCTGTTCTCATGCACACACATCACTGTGGGGGGTTTTGTGTGTTAGCTTTTGGCTGAAACATATTCTATATTGCTACCATAGAATATTGTCTTAAATTAATTTTGCCACTTGCCTTATGCCACTGATAACTCATTATAAACATATTAATGATGTGCAAAGCTTGTACATTGAGCCATTAATATGGAATCTGTGCCGAAGCCCCCATGGTTTGTCCATCCATTTATATTTTTATCCAGCTGTCCTTAGGTACATACACACTGGCACACACACAAGCTGAGCCCAGAACAGAGTACAGATTTGGGATTGAGCTTGTTTGGAGCTTCAAAGTTCAAACTTAAAGACATAGTTCTGTTTTGCTCTGTGCTATTTTTCGGTGGCATTAAGCAGCTGGGACAGGAAAATGCTTTCCTCTTTTCTTTCCATATTTGGTGGAGATTTTCAACCAACAGGCCAAGAACAAAAGTGAGGGTTAATTTTATTCTGCAAACCATATCTTCATCTTGGCCAGCCTGGCAGAAATGTCTCTCTGGGCTGAACAAAGAAGCTAATTCCTTAATTATTAAAAAAATACTATTTTCACAAAAAATAGCCAGATTTGAAAAATAAATTGGAAATGTTTTGGCTTTTTAATATAATCATGAAAAGAAACAATAGGAATACTTAAAATTTACAGAAAAATATTACCTCTTATACAATTTTAATGATAAATTTTGATTTATAAACTATTTTGGGAAGTGATGTATCAAAAAAGTCTATTTCTTACTTTGAGCCTGGAATAAAAGAGAACAGAAAGCTTTAAAAAATCAGAGGCGAAGAACAAGGATTTGAACAGTAGTTATATATATATATACTTTCTATAGCCTTATTATACAGATGTATAAGTCAAGGTAATTGTAGGGCTATTACCTTTATGTTTTTCTTACTTTTTCCTGCAGAGTAATTGAAAAACTGAAGGTAAAAGTGACTGCATAGGGGAAACAGGAGTTTTATGATCTCTCCTATTTCTCTTAGGTTGATGAAGCAGCACTTCTGAAGCGTCATAAGCAGGGATGGCTGATGGAAATCTCTAACAACCTGGACCATTGCATTGCTCGCCTCAGGTATGACTTGAAACATAACTCAGTGAGTTTATCTCTGCTTCCTAACCCACCACGCACATCTTTCTGCACTGTGCCATTGTAGTCTGCATATCGGAGGGGTTGAGGGACACCTCTTCTTGTTCCAGGTCTGCTTTGGAATGTGAATCCAACTTCCCAAGCTGCAGCAGTCTTTATTAGTGACTACTAATGCTTCACATCATTTTTATGCGTTAAGCGTGTCTTCATTTAGTTTCATGAATATGCATGGAGCAATTACAACTAATATTACACTTGCAGCATCACTCAAGCTTCATGGAATCAGTGATTAACAATTATGTAAATGTTTCTGAGATAAGTGTTGAAAACAACATACAGACTTTTTTTTTTTTGCTGGGTTTGATTCTGTGTGTGATTTGTACATTTCAAGGTACATTTTCTTCAACCAATCTTTTTATTATTTTCTAGAGAAGCAAGAAAGAATAAAATTGCTCTCAGTTTGGGTTACCATGGGAATGTGGTAGATCTGTGGTAAGTAGTACGAGTGGATAATGAGTACATTAATGCTCTGGCTTTTTGGTCAATCTGGAATTAGTTCCCAAACTTGGAAGAGACATTAAATATAGTGATGAGTACATTACTCTAGATGCTCATGAAAAAGTGCTGTCAAAAGGGGGATCTTCATCCTTGTGCCTTGTGTTCCATTTGCCGTCTTCCCCAGGGAGAGGTTGGTGTATGAGCTGGACACAACAGGAGAGCTGCTGGTTGACCTGGGGTCTGACCAAACTTCCTGCCACAACCCGTTCAATGGAGGGTACTACCCAGTGCAGCTCAGCTTTGAGGAGGGAAAGCAGCTCCTCTCCACCAGCCCAGGGAAATTCCGGACACTGGTACAAGAGAGGTAAAGGTTTGGACAATACATCTCCCCAACATTTAAGTTTAGTTTCTCTGCAAGTGATGGAGTCCCTGGGTATGATCCACTACAGGAAAGAAAGGGCAAATTGGGCATTTGGGCCACAGGAGAGGCCAGAACAGTGGTGTTCAGCTATTTTCAGTTTTTTCTCTGCCTATTTTGTGAACTGCTTAAACTGTTCTGCGGTTTCATGCATGTTGTTTTTCACAACAGCTTCCATCCCCATTTCATAACAGCTTCCGTCCCCAGAGCTCCCTGTGTTGCTTGGCTGAAAGATGTGACACCACCTCTTTGCTATTTAGTGGAGTTTCCTCAATGACTGTAAATCACTTCAAGATTTGGGGATAACAGGTGCTATAGAACCTGAAAGCATATCAGTTGATGTCTTGTGGGTTTATGTCTGAATTTATCTGTGGTCTTTCCCTTCCCTCTGTCTCCTCCTACCTTTGGTTAGTTAATGATATTATTCTTTTTTATATTTCATCAACCTCAAGAATAACTGTTTCCTTCTTTATTTCAGTCTGAAGAGGCATGTGGCTGCTATTAACAAACTAGCTGATAAGGGCATGTTTTTCTGGGATTATGGCAATGCTTTCCTCTTGGAAGCTCAGAGAGCTGGTGAGTAGATCCTGGAGTTGTAGGTGGAAACAAGGACAATCCTGCATGCATCTTCCCACCTGTGTAGGTTAAGTAGGATAGGGTTGGCCACTGTAATTCTAACTCTTCAGTCCTTTTTTCTCTCTTGTTTTTTGAGACCCCTGGCCCTCCCTGGCTGAGGTACAGTCTTCATAGGAACTTGTGTGCAGTCTGGTTTTGCATTTTATAGTTTTCCTTCATCAAGTGATTGACTATTACAATTCTTTTATAGGTGCTGATGTTGCAAAAAAAGGAGCAAATAAAACAGAATTTCGATATCCTTCCTATGTTCAGCACATCATGGGGTATGTCGGGCAGAGTTGGGAATATGCTCTCAAGTACCTTGCGGCTCTCTCTGTTCAGAGATTAGTGCAAATTGACAGTGCACTGTAAATAACCAGAACGAGGCAACTGCAGTAAGAAAATTAATCTCACAGGTGTTATGACAGAGTTAGTGTAGGCTAAAGCATTGTCAAATCAACACTCCTCACTCCTTAACATGAACAGTTGCATTCTGTCTTTGCATGACTTTTCCTTAAGCACTTCTGCTCAAGAAGAACCAGGTCCCAGACTCAAACTGTAACTAGAGGCAACTTCACTTCTAGGTGCTAAGAGCTCAGAGCTTGCCTCTTCAGAGCAGTGGAGCTCAATTCCAAATTATCCAAGCCTTATATCTGCACTGAAGTTAAACATATGATGGAAACAGGACACTCTTCTGCCCATGTCACCAGCTGTGCCTCTTACCCACACTGTACATGCTGCTCGTAGAAACAGCTGAGCTCAGGAGATCTGTAGAGGGACTAGATTTATAACTGATTTTTCCTCTGACTCATGCTTAGCTTGCCTATGCCATGTGAATAAGAGCCTGAACATAGAGTAAGGCCCCGACCAGATTAGATCTTTCCTTCCGGCCCTCAAGTGAAGCGTGTCTCACTATTGTACATAAACAATGTGGACAGCAAACGAATCTGGACTCGGGCACTCGGTCAGAACCTGCACTTGTCTGACAGAGCAGATGCACTCAGGGTTAGCCTGGGCTAAGGACACAAAGACCAGGCAGCAGGGAGAGTATATTTGATGAAACAGAAGAAAAGCTGCATTTCATCTCATTGATGCACTTGCTTGAACTGTCCAACATGACTATCAAAATTCTGGCCTGACTATACTTTCATATACCACTGGATGGCCGCATGAAACAGCACTTTTTAATTTTTCAATTAATAGTCCTTGATGCTTCTCTTTAGATTTGTTCATTGAAAATGTTTCAAATTCTTTTGTCTCCAGCTAATGAAAGAAAAGCACTGCTAGCAGCCAGGATAAATAAGGAAAGAATTTCAATTATCTCTTAATGAAACATGTTCCCTTCCCAGGGACATTTTTTCCCTGGGATTTGGGCCATTCCGCTGGGTTTGTACCTCAGGTGACCCACAGGACCTTGCTACAACTGACTCCATTGCCATGTCAGTGCTGGAAGACTCCATACGTCAGGGAGGTAAGACATCATCACATGCCCCCTTCACTGTGGAGCTTTTGGAGAGAAAAGGAAACCCAGAGTTCAAATGCATGTTAGCTTTTGGCTGAAAACATGGAAAGCAGGCTCTTCCAGGTTCCATGTCGGCAGGAAGTTTTCTAGTCTGAACTCCTGTAAGGTAAAACATAAAAACACCATGGATGTTGATCCCAAAGCAATTTTGGCTAAGTGCCTTTCTTTTAATTTGTTACAGGTGTTTTTAAACTTTCTCACCTTGTATCAGTATCAGTATCAGTATCTTTCACCATCAGGAGTAATTTAAGGAGTCAAATTGCTTTGCCCTTGTCTCACAGGTGAATGAGGCATGAAAATCTAGGGAGGCTTTCAAGAGGTTAGCAAGGAGATCAGGAAACCCAAGTTTCCTGGGTGTGGTGCTCCATCCAGTGTCATTTTTTGTGATTACAATGTTGATATCTTTTTTTGTCATTTGTTAATAGATTGACAGCTATTTCTACTGACTGGTGGAACCAGTCTGGAGTACCTGCATGGCTCTGTGTGCTACTCTAGGAATTGCACTCTTTCACTCTTCCACATCCCTGAAACTGGGCTGTTACTGATATCCCCTGTGTATGAACGGGAGCTGAGACAAAGTTAATTTTGTGTCAGGAAACATTAATCCTGATCTCCCAGGCTGGAGGGGAAGGCCCCACCCCTTTCCCTTTCTTTGTCTACCTTTGCAGTTACCAGACAGCAGGCTCAAAGACTTGTCACTGTCCCCAAGCACTGAAGTCCTCAGCTCTTCTGTTTTGAGTGCCAAGGTTTGTGCTTTCCAGAATCAAGAAAAGAATCTTCGAATTCTGGGGAACTCCTCCAGATCAAAAGAAAATTGATCAGAAATCCAAAGCATATTTTGAGGAGGAGAGGATAATAATTTTTTTTCCTGCTAATATTGAAATATTTGTTGCTTTTTAAATGAAAGACCTTGAAATACAAATAGAAGTGTGAAAATTTTGAATGCTGTCCTGTTTGTTCTGGGACAATGAGCACTGGGAGGATCCTGGGTGGTATTTCTGAAAAGGATATACCATGATCAGATGTCTCTCCTTTGGAATAAAACTACGCTTGTCTGCCTATAATGTAAAGCTGGTGTCCAGCCTCCTTTTCCTCCCAAGAGGTGAATTATTGGTAGAGCAGATCTGGCCCTGCAAGGTCTTTGGTTCTGTCTATCCTCTTGATGTTTCCTTAAGAGTCATTTTTAAGACATAGCACTGGAGCATGAGTCATGTTTTATGCAATATCCCAGAAGTGCCTACTCTTTTCTGTGGGAATTGAAACTTTCATGTTTTTAAACCTGGTCCCTTGGCTTTATTGAAGGGAGGGTGAAATCCATTACTACACTGCTGGATCTGTCTCCAGAGATCTGCAGTAGTTTTTCTGCTGTGTACTGCAGCCTCCAGAAATCTTCTCTCAGGACTGAACCATTGTGTGACCTTTGGGTGGTTTGCACTACAAGGCTGGGAAATTACTCAGTTCTTTTGTGTACAAGCATGTGTGGGTGTTCATATAGATGTAATGTAAAGCTGGGGAGAGAAGTCTCTTGCACAAACAAAAAGCATTGAACTATTGCTTGTATATTCTTAATTTAAATGAAAAAAAAAAGACATATAAAAAAATCCCAACAGGTAAAAACAGGCTTAAGGGCAATTCAATTTGCTGTTCAATTTGACAGGACAATGGGAATTTGATTCAAAGAGAAAGAAAACAGAATTTGGCCAGAAAATAGACAGCCATTCATGCATGCATATTCTCGAATAATTCACTTGCTGTCCATGTTCTATGAGACCTGGGTTTGGACCAGATTTTAGGGTCTGGATATCCTTACTCACATACACATCTGAAATCTGAGCCTTTGATATTTATGAAAGGATCTGTTCTAAATGCTGGGTGAAAACTCCACAGAGCTGAACTCTGTTGCATTCAAGGTCTAAACTTTCACCTTGGCCTTGCGTCCAATGTTAACTGTTCTTCTTCTTTTGTGGAGATTAATTTCTTTCAGAGTTTGTGAGATTTATGTAGTTTTATTATCTGCTTCTACTTCTAAGGTACCTGAGCTTTTAAGATGGCCTTTGCATGAGAGATGCAGCGCTGATGATTGGGATGTAACTTGGATTTATGACCTGTGTGGTAGTTTGAAGGCTGAGCTGATGCATAACAATGTAAATCTCTCCAAGGGAGCCAGTGTCTGTGTTCCTTGGGACAATTTCTCTGAGTTCACAATGCTTTCCAGTATATTTTAAACCCTAGATGTGTACAAGGGCCTATGAAATACCAGAAGCAATCCAGTTGCTTGCCTGACTTCAAAACACATTCCTGTTGGGGTGGGAAGGTGGAGGCAGCAGTTTAGCAAATGAGATACATGGAGTTACTCTAAAGTTAAAATCTTTTGAAAAAAGTGGTGAGATCTTTTTCAATTGCAGGACATGAGACTAAATAAAAGAGAGGATTCCTCACTTCCCAGGGATAACTGATGAAATCCAACTGTTTATTGGAGCTGGCTGGAAGGGACATTTGTGCTGTGTTGAGATAGGTCCTTGTAGCCAGTATTCTCATGACTTCTCTTCTGGTTATGTTCTGTAAAACTTAGACAGTAATACCTTTTCTGTAAGTCTGTGCACTGTGAAGTATAAAATATGGTAAGTATTCTCTGATATAGCTCATAAAAGTGACAGAAAGGAACACATCCTCTTTTTTTGGTTTTGTTTTGTTGGGTTTTTTTAGAAATTCCACTAAACTCCCATTACATATCTATAAGTAACCTAAGCGAACATTACCCATTACCTTCTAGAAGCTGCTTCCTTAAAGCTTCTGAGTGGCAGCACAATCCTATTAGGACAGCACTAGCAGCTGTTTCATCTTTTACTCCCTGCAAAGTGAAGTGCTGACATGTTAATCCTTATTGCAGAGTTTAGAAGCTATCACTTGGAGCCAGCCCCTCAAGCACTGACAGGTCTTTTTAGGATCATTAAAGCTCTTGGTATGGAAGGCCTTCCTCTGCAGGAATAAGCATATTTTACATTTCCCTTTAATAATGTGTTTAACACAGGTTCAATATGAGTTTCTTACTTTTCCCTCTTTTCTTTTTCTAGTTTTACCCTGCCTAACTGCTGCCATACTGCCTAGTGCAGAAGCAGTAGTCCAAACACTCTTCTCAGGGACAATTTCAAGTCAGCAGTGTGCAGTTTCTTGGGTTTCACTTTGAAACAAATGTTATCCATACCTTATAATTTGAGGTGAAAAGGACTGAGAGCTGGAAAGTAATGGAGAACATGCTGTCTTGGCATCTGCAGAGATGATTGACTTGAAGTCCCAATGCATGAGCAGCTCACTGTGGTTCAGCCTGTTGTCACAGGTAGCTGAGTATGACCCAGCTTAGCCCACAGAGAAAGAGCTTACAGGCAGTAACTTCTTCAGCCACGATACCCCAACTGAGCTGTAAAACCCCCTAAAAGAGGATAGTAAGACAACACTTCTGTCCCATTCCTCACCCTCTCTCCATTTTGTGACTCACTTACTACAGATGGTGCTGTGTCTTTGGAGGCAGGTGATTGTGCTGAGGTCACCATGTGTCTGAGTGATATGTGACACATTTCACTGTCTTTCACTTGAAATATCTCTATTCTTTTTCCTTTTTAGTTTGGCTGATTGAGATGGGATGACACAGATATAAATGAAAGGAGAATGCTAACCTATTATATATAATTGCCTTGTTAGATAACATATGCATCTGAACAAAGTGTAGGGTGGATTTGCACATAAAGTAACTACTGCATGATAAATTTTCCTGTGCAATTTTTGCACCACAGAAATGTGAGGCAACAAATCTCTTTGTTGGATAACACGTTGGCTCTCAAGCCAGAATCTTATATTCTGATCAGAAGGGTCGTGTGTCAGTTTTACCTTGGTATGAAAACATCCAAGGACCATGTAGTACAGAAAAGCTGCTGTGCTGTAAATCTGTATCCCAGATTTGGAGTCCATTGGTGTAATTTATCCTCAAGTGTGTGTTGCGAGCTGCTTTTGAGAATTTCTGCTGGCTGCTTCAAAGGAGTTATTCACTATGTAGTGAAATACTGGGTTGTAGTACCCAATGTCATGGAGTTTGAGAAAACTGCTAATTTAGCAAAGGCCTGGAAATAGATTGGCATTTAGTAGGCGGTAAAACAGGTGACCAAAAATGTACAGTACAAGTAAACCATATTTCAAGGTTTAGTTTAGCTTGCTGAAGAGCCAAATGGGAGCTACGATTCCAGCTGTCCCCTGAGTGGCATCTTGTACCTTTCTCTAAGTATATGCTGCAGTTACTGCAACAGCTGCACAGAGGACTCCACAGATTTCCTATATGCGTGTATCTGAGAGTAGAATGTGACTCCCTAGTGCTGCCAGATGAATTAAAGTAAATTTAGAACATATTGCATTAATTTTCAAACTGTATTTTTTCTTGTTTTCTCTTGCAAGTGAGCACATCTGTGAAGCAGCAGTACCACGACAACATCCACTGGATTCGGGAAGCCGGTAGGCACAGCCTGGTAAGTGCACAACCTTCTGCAGCAGATGTGCCTGCTTCTGGTCCTGAATGCAGTTCTTGGAATGCTGGAGTGAAAAGGAGGAAGGGGTGGGAATGAAAACATAGTCTGTAGCTTTTAGGGCTGACAACTGAAACCCCTCTCTCCTCAGCAGGATTTTAGATTGAGCTGAAGCCGCTCTTTCCCTTCACTTCCTCATCTGGAAATGCTAAAATAATCCAGCAATATCCACTCATGTATCTTGAGTGAAACACATCTGTGATCACCCTCCATCTCGGTTGTAACTACCTTTCTTTCACAGTGCTATTCAAAATATCCCTCTTGGCATTGCTGTGGACCAACCTCCTCACACCTGCCATTCCCAGAACCCTTTCCAAAACAGGTGATAGGGCTGAAGAGCTGCCATCCTTCTGCACTGGGGGAAGAAGGACACCGGTGGATCATCCTTTGTTTTCCTTTTTGGCCAGGCTCTCCCTGTGAAGCCAAGCGATGCCATAGAGCTCATATGTGCTCTCCTAATCTGGAAGCACAGCAGAGCGGTGCAGGACAGATGTTCATTGCCATTTCTCTTCTCTTCCAGCCCACCATCACCAGTTCCAAACCTCTGCTTCTCAGCTGTTCATAAGGGATTTGTTGATAGGGGGATTATAGCCTAGCAATCAGGTTGAGTTAAAAAGTGGAATTTACTGGACAGTAGCAGCTGAATATGGAAATACATCTCATGGATTGTGTGAGTGGAGATTAAACTAAGTTCAAAGAGGGATTTAAATTTTTTTCTGGAAGCTGGGTGTTGGTGAAGAAATAATCTGCACTTTCTTCTATAGAAGGGGTCACTCCTATGAATCCATTCATCTGGGACCTGAAGATAAGCCACTCGCCAAAACTGTCTGTCATTCTTCTCTTCCAGGTCGTTGGCTCTCAAGCCAGAATCTTATATTCTGATCAGAAGGGTCGTGTGTCTATAGCCATGGCTATTAATCAAGCCATTTCTGAAGGAAAGATTAAGGTTTGTCTCTTTTGTCTTGATATGTTCTGGTAATTGTGTTTAATATCGGACTGGGTTGGCAGGTGGGAAAGGAGAAAGCTTCAAACAGTGAGAGCAGAAGTGCCTGTCATTTACATGGGGCCAGTTTGTTTTAGAGTTCAGTCCTCTCTGCCTGCCACCATCGTTGTGCTCTGTCACAGGAGAGAGGTGGGTTTAAAAACTCTGAAATTTTGTTTCATGATGAGACTGCCTTATTTTCTGTTCAGGCACCTACAAACAAAACATATAATTCTGTGATTTGCTGAGAGCACAAAGCAGGGACTGCAACTCCTTAACGGGCCCCAAATATTACAACTTAAGACAGAAGTAAATTGAGCAGATAATGGTCCTCACTAGCAGTGTCAACCCATGAAGATTTCCACTGTCTTGTCCTTTGCTTTTTCCAGGCTCCTGTAGTCCTCAGCAGAGATCACCACGATGTGAGTGGGACTGACAGCCCTTTCAGGGAAACGTCAAACATTTACGACGGATCAGCCTTTTGTGCAGGTCAGTGGAACAGCTGAGGCTTGTCTGCCTGGGCCAGCAAGGAAATGGCTTTAAAACAGAAATAGCTTTTTTATGCAACATTTCTTAAATGTTTTTGTTTAAAAAACATCCTTTAATCCAAATTAATCAGATTTCCTGAGAAGCTTTGTGGGATTTAATAGTGATACAGACATGAATGTGGAGCTGATTACAGGGGAGAAATTCCATGAAAATGCATCAGATGTATCTGAGTGCAAACGGAGAGCAAGTTCAGAGGATTGTATCTTCTGTTTGATTTTTATTTTGAATTTCACCGTTTCACGCAGGTGATCTGATCTTGAAATTCTCAAGATCCAAATCAGGTCTACAATAGTATCTTGCTTAAAGCAAAGAGGTTCACAGTTGTTTTCATTCCATTGCCCAAGGACTCAAAAAAACACTCTGGAGTTTCTTAAAGGAACTTTTCTCGTCATAAGGAAACATTGATAGTAAAGGCATAAGAATAAAAGTCAGGCCTTCCGGATTAGACTACAAGACTTGCTACTTACTTAAAGTGTGACCGTGGGCAAGTCATGTAGATTTGCTCAACAAAAGGAGCCTTTGATTCTGGACACTCGACCTGAGCTAAGACTCCGCTTTTCAGTTTGTGAAACAGTCCTTTAGACTGAAATAAACCCAAGAAATATCAGAGAGATATTTCAGAGACCTGAAAAAATGAATGAAGCACTAAGCACTTTTTAACCCTAAATCTTCATCAATTTTCCATCTGTAAAGTGGAAATTGTGATAATAGCTTTAGCCCAGTGGTGTTTCTGTATGTCATGAACTGACAATCACAAAAAGGTGTGAGATAGGAGGATCTGCTGCTGTAGAAGGAGAAATTATGATAGAGGAAGCTGAGCATATTGAATTACTTCCATTATGAGAATTCATAATAGAATCAAATTATGGCTCAATTTTAAGGAGAAAAGTTCCCTGTTATCTTAACTGGATTTCTTAGTGAAATGAGGCTTTTAACTGTCCATCAGTCCCACTTCAACACTTCTTGAGTGTCTTGGTGAGTTCTAATAGGCCAAATGGATAGATGCCTTGAAGAATGTTTGTTTCTGACAAGCTGAGAGAAAATGGTGTAGCTGCACAGAGAACAGAAATCCAAAGTAATGTCTCCAACTTAGCAATATAAGTAATCATCAGGCAATCCCCTCAGAAGAGGGCAATAGAAACAAGGTTTGCTAGACCCCATTGCCCATCACGCTTTTTTTTGTGATTTACATGATCTATTTGCCTTCTCCAAGGGCTTATCTAAAGCCTGTTGTCCACTGATATCACTGGTCTTTAAAACCAGGTGTAAATCAGTTTTACCAGATGAGCCTCTGGAGGCAATAAAAGAACATCTTAGGTCTTCTTCTCTCCCTTCTATCCCATTGTTTTAACACAACGTTTGAGCTGGTTCGGGTGAAATTTGCTCTTCTTTAACACACAGGACTTTTCCAGAATGTTTGTTTTTCTCATTTTGTTTTAAAGTACCTCAGCCTGATGGGCCATTGCTGCTCTGCAAAGTGTATTTCAGCACAGACATTTGCAGCCAATCACCTTTATCAAAGCCAAGGAGCAGCAGGTTATCACGTTATTAGTTCACTCCTTGTCCAACCTCCACTCTTATCAGGCCATTGGCTGAGGAGAAAATCTGTACATTATAGAATATGGTGATTTGGATCTCTCCCATTCAATCTCAACTGTAATTATGTTAATTGCGTTATTAAAGTGACATAATGTCAGATAAAAGATGCCATAATGGAGCTTTTGACAGGGTTTGACAGATTAGCACTCAAGTAAAATCATTTTTTCCATCAGACACATAACTGTCGGTCTGCAGATGTGGCTGGTGGGGATATTGTTGTTTTTTTCTTATTTTTCCTGTTAAAAATATGGCAAATTATGAATTGAATCTTTCCTGAATTAAATATGGACAAATGTTTTCAGTAAATTTTACTCATCCTCTGTGTGGACCTCTTTCCACCTCTCTGGGTATATGCTTTAGCACAAATTGTAGTGAGTATATAAAATTCTAGTGAACAATTCAGTGGAAATCATGCATTAGTCAAATTATATTTGACTAATATATGTTTCCTTGGGGTTTTTATAGATAGACCTTCTTAGTTCCTGTTCATGGTAAAATTTCCACATGTTCAGAGAATTGGGGTGGATATAATTTTCATCCCATACTTGCCCCCAAAATGGAATTTCTTAGCTTTAGGCTGGCTTTCTGCACAGGGCTGAAGTAACTCTGCACTCTGATCTGAAAACATTTCAGACTTCTGAGAACTGCAAGGTGTGTAGTGTTCCAGGTGTCCTGCCTATTTTGAATCCATACACATGGATGTGTCCAGCCTTTTCTTCCATAACGAGGTATCCCAAAGGAGATATTGTATTGTATTGTACTGTATTTCTCTCCACCCTGACAAAGTATCTCAGAGCTGAAGAGTGGTAGATCCTTCAGCTGCTTGTGTTGGAGCACAAATGCAGGAATCACCAGAGTCCTCATAAATCACAGTGTGAAACTGGCGTGTTTTTCCTCCAAAGTCGAGGCAGAGAGTGGGAGACAAACCTCCCTTGCCTGTTCCTCCCAGGAATGAGATGCTCATTATATATCTGCTTGTATATATCTGTGAGAGAAGCTGTGAGTAAAACCTGCCTTCACACAGCCGCAGTGAGGGTGTCAGAGGAAGGAGGGAGCAGCACAACACAAAAATGAACATGGGCCATGAGTAACACCTTTGCTCTCCTCCCAGACATGGCAGTGCAGAACTTCGTGGGAGACTCATTCAGAGGAGCCACCTGGGTTGCGCTGCACAATGGGGGTGGAGTTGGCTGGTAAGAGCTCTCGTCCGTGTTCCTAAAGCTGGGCCCTGAATCCTGTTCCTGCTGCTGTGTCTGTGTGTGTGGAGGAGAGAGAGGAACTGCTCAACAGACGTGTCATACTGGAGGAGAACTTCATGATGGTGGGAAGAATGGGTTTGGAATCAAGGACTGAAAGGACAAATTATAAAGTAAAATATGGTGTTGTATGAGACTTTTTCTAATTAATGGTCATATGTCCAGAAAAAGTGTTTTGAACACAGGCCACAGCACAGTTTGAAGAACTTAATTTGATGAACAAAAACAGTCTGCTGTGGTCTTTTTGAATAGATCCTGCTTCCAGCGTTGTCTTCACACATGCACAGCCAGAGTGTTAGTGGATGGATTATGTTTAGGTCTCCTCTTAGGCTGTATTTAACCCTGTGACCTTAGGACCCCAATATAAATGCTCCTGTGCTGAAGTGCAATGAGGGGTTATTGAGACAAACCAGCTCAGGTGCCAGTAAACCCATGGTCTTTTTCTCCCTGCACATGCCTGGTAGCATTAAAGACCACAGCCAAGTAAGGACTGAATTAAACACCTCCTTCATATGACATGTAGAACTAAGAGACATGCCTAAACTGAGAAGTAGAATGGAAGAAATATTCTAAATGGAGATGGAAACTAATCTCCTCCATATGCCACTGACAGGCTACCTGGATTGGCAGAGGTGTAGGAAGTAGGAAATCCTGGCCACACTGCAGTCTTCAGTTCTGGTTTGTTCTTTCCAGCATATTCCAGCAAACCCTCTCCCATTTTACAGTCATGTATTCATTTGGTGGTATCAGCAGTCAAAAGAGGCACAACACTCTGTTAAATACTGTGGTGAACCCTCATACTTCCCTGTTTCAAACAGTGCTGGAATACGCCAAAAACACCAAGCCAAAGAACTTGTAGCAGATGTTATCCTCAGAGACATTTTATGATAATTAATTGTTATTCATCTGGATAAGCTGAAGCTAGAAAATATCCCTTTAGGTCAGCTGAAGAACTCCTTCACTGTACTCTTAATTCCTTTGATTTTAGTGACATAACTACTGCATAGAAGGGTGCATGAGAGCAGAACTTAATGATGGGAAAATAAAGCTTTCTGAGGGCTTAAGTACAGGGAGTGAAGGTTTTGCTGATTTCAGTGATGAGGACCCACAGCCATGATTTCATTCACAATTTCCATAATTCTGGAAGGAAAACACATACCAGAATGTCTCCCTACTCTGGACATCTCAGTCTGAGGCTCCAAAGGTGGGAGCAGACAAGTTCTGCCTAAATTTCCTCAGCTGAGTTTAACCTTTTAAAATATCTGCTTAGGAAATACAAGCAAAGAAAATAACTTTTCAAAATTTATTGCACAAAGTATTTGGGATATTTTACGGTAATTGAAATTATTAGAATTGCTAAAATAACTGCTTGTGCCATGAATGTTCTGTGCATTGAAAATGCTTATTCAAAGGATACAAATGATCCTATTCCTTTCTGGTCTACAGCTAATCCTTCCAGGACACTTTTAGCCCTCTGTGCCATTCAAAGACTGCTTGTCTGAATAGTGAGACTGCCCTTAGTTCTGGAAAACTGGCCCTGACCACACTGCAATTTCAATTATACTATTTTAGTTGTTTCATAAGTGGAGTTAAATCATTAAAAGAAATGTTGCCACAAGGCAGATCAGATTTATGCTGTAATTTATGTAATGCATCAGAAAATTAGTGTGTGGCTATTCACTGAAATCAAAATATCTCTGAAAAAACAGGGCTTGGGTCTCCTTTTTGTCGTTTCCTATGGCTGCTTGGGGGTTTGTCATTGCAGAACAGTATCTGCTCACCTTGTTCTCAGAGCAGTCATAGCCCTCCGCGATTAAATTACTGTGCATCAGTGAAGAATGCAGAGCCTGAAAATTAGGTGTGCCTTGTAGAGCCTTAACAAGCAACCATGCTGAGGCTCAGCTGCGGTGACCATGTCTTGTCATTAAGTGCCCTGGCCTGGAGAGCCCCCAAAGCCAGGCCAGACACATGGTTCTGCTTGGCTTAACTAATGTGGCACCACCCTGGCTGGGAAAAGGGCTGCACCCCTTTGCCTTCTGAGGAGAGAGAGGAATAATTTAAAGGTGGTAAAAGAAGAAAAACAACCCCCAGCCATAAAAAATTGCTTTCTTTGCCTGGAAGAGATAGAAGCCTTTTGACCCTGTTTTGCTTTTTCTCTGCAGCACTAAAAATCCACTTGACTTTGCCATAAAGAAATCTTCACATGCTTGACAAAGTCTTCTTGTCATCAGCTGATTTGGAAATGTAAAAGTGCAAGTGGAAGTTTATATTTATAAACAAAAATACATGTGATTAGAGAGAAATCCAGCTGTCATTGGCAAGGTTCTGCCCAGGGAGTTCAGAAATGGGTAATTGCACTGTGTTTAGCTGCCAGTCCTCTCTGCAGAGGCTGGGCTTGCCTGGAACTGCTGATAGATCTGCAGTGTCTTCCCTTTGAGACTGCAGAAGTGCCTTTTACATGCTTTATTTTCTGTTATAGCCTTGTGGGACAAACAGGAAAAGCAGGATTAATATTTATTTAGCTGGAATTTGCATCACATGTACTCTTGGAGAGACTTAAGATTAACATAGACCTGACTGTAATTACAGCAAATGATTGTTACTCATTTTTTGCTGCCTGTTTGTTGCAGGAGAATGTATGTTAGCACAGAGCCTGGATAACCTGTAGTAACAAAAAGGCAGAAGCAATTTAAGAACCAATCTGCACTGGTGACAGTGTGCAATCTTGATTGTGAGAGGGGCCTTGTTCTCTTTGATCATCTTAGAAGGAGACATCTGGAAATTATAGGAGTAGCTTGGGTCAAAATGCCACATGTTTCTTTAATTACCTGAAAATGTGACCCAATGCTAATGAAGGCAGAGCTCCCCTTTAAAAATGAGAAGTTTTGCTAGAAAATCCATCATAACAAACAATGACATTTAATGTAGGAGTGATTTTAGACAGTAGAACAGATTCTGGTGAGTGATTCTGATTTGCACTGGAGTAACTCCATGGAACATGGAGTTAATGCAAATGCAAAGGCTTTAAATTTACAGAGCACCAGTAGATCAGAGGCTCGTTTTTCATGCCTAAGCTTCAAAGGATGCTCTTTGGGATACTGTGGACAGAGGGAGATTTTGCCACTGGAGGAACATCATCTTCCTATATGGAATGTCTTTATAAAACACTGGTCCAGAGGTCTGGGTTTCTGTGGCTTCGAACTCTGTCAGTAAAGAGCAGTGTTCTGTTCTTTGGTCTCTGTACACAGGGGCAGCAGAGCATCGTGGAGTAACTGGCCCTGGCATAATGACATTTGTTGTCATCCAGTCTGCTCCCCTCTTTTGGAGGGGACAGTAACAACATGAGCTATTCAAAAAGTAGAACTTGCAAGAAATACAGATGTTTGACTGTTTGTATTCATTCCCAGAAAAGTCTAAGAGCAGAACTAGTGAAAGACTTCACAGAGTAAAAACATACTGGGAATTAAATTCCAGGCTGAGAAGAGTCGACAGTGTCAATCGAAGAGGATAATGTTATTTTGAAGACTCAGATCTTACAATATTCAAACATCTCAATTGAAAACATGACTTTGTTTCAAATTTCCCAGTTAAGAAACCTGGATGTTCTGCTGTAAGAGAACTGTCACTTTCAAGAAAACTGTGCCTTTCAACAGAAAATGCATTTGTAATAGTGACATGTCTAATAATGGAAAAGGGGAGGGAATTCAGAGAATGGTACTGTGATGGAGAGATCTGGAGCCCTGAGTTCCTCGCTGAGCTCTGTCATAGGGTCCTGCTTAGCACACAGGTCGTGTATGTAAGTAGTAAAAAGGGAATTAACATCACATGAGTAAAAATGTTCCATTGAAAATGAGAAAACCTGAGTTGTAGTTTCCGGAAGTAGATCTTAGGTCTGAGAGGCTCCAGTTTAGCCTCAATTCCCTATTTCCTCAGAAGCTCAAGTTACTGCTGGAAAATACACATTAAGAAACAATTCCTTCCTGGACTGGAAAACTCTCAACTCCCATCTGATTAATGGGCATGTCTGATGTTGTTCTATGTAAATTTTGTAAACTTATATTAACTAAAAAACTCAGAGGACAAAATCCTGCCTCCAGCGATTTCCATTAGTCTCTCATACCATGTACTGTTGTATGATATGCCCTGTCCCTCATTGCTGATGCTGAGCTCTAATGCCAGAACTCTCACAGATTTACAGCAACAGATTAAACTCCCAGCTGCATCCACCACTATTCACCATATGCCATGGAATAGGAGCTCAAGCAGGCCAGATTCTGAAGTCAGACAAGATATTTTGCTCTACGTGTTTTCCCTGTCCTTTAAAACCAGACTGCTATTTCTCCCAAGAATAATCTGTTCACTTAAACATATTTCTGTTCTTCTTCTGCCAATAAGTCTGCTTCCTGAAAAGTTGGCACTGTTGTCTTTAAACATCTCTGTGTCTCATATGAATGACTGTTTTGGAAATGATCAAGGCAGATGTGCATTAAGTGGTGGTTAACAATTTTTTAATAAAATGCTTACGCTCTGTCATTTGTCCTGAGAGAATATAAATAGATCCATCTGCCTGCTGCTGTAAGTACACTGTCACCCTCATGATCCTGTCTATATGGCAGGCTGCAGTGTAGCAAACGTGAGGAGCTCAGCCTATAAAAACACCCTGAGACAGGTAAATCTCTGGCCCATCAGATCTGTTAACCTTTTTCCAGCTGTTTTTAGAGCCAGAACAGAGTGCAGGACTCAAGAGATACAGAGCAAGCTTAATTTTTGGTAGCCCTGCTTAGAGCAGATCCTGACTGCTAGCTGGGCATTACAAGAAAGGTGGACTGGGTTTGCTGCAGGTCAGGAAATAGACCTTTGCCTGCTAAACACCCTTTTCCTTTTTTCGTAAGTATAAGAGATCACTGGTTGTCTCTTATTCAGAACCATTTCTGTGTTCTCATCCTTCTTCATGCAGTACAACTGAACAAATTAACTCCTGTAAATTCTGTGGTATTGGTTTGAATTAATTTTATTTCATTCTCTTACCTTTTTTCCTTTTTTTTTTTTCCTTTTTTCCTTTTTTTTTTTTTTTTTAGGGGTGAAGTGATCAATGGGGGATTTGGCCTGGTTTTGGATGGGTCCAAGGAAGCTGAAGAACGAGCTAAGATGATGCTTAGTTGGGATGTTTCCAATGGAGTAAGCAAAACTCATATATGTATACTTTAATATTATTTTTTTTTAAATCTGGGGAATCTTGCTTGTACACAGATCAAAACACAGAGTTTTGATGATGGAAAAGGGGTTTATGATTTCTCTAGCTGTCAGAAGAGTTTCATCCTTACATGCTGGCAGAGTTTTGATTTCATAGTTGAAAATGCATTGAAGTGACATTTTCCTTTTTAAATATTTATCCCACTACAAAAGTGTTGACTGCTTAAATGATGCTGTTATCTAAAGCAAGTGCTAGTTTTACAGAGCTGGGATGGAGTGCACAATGATTTTTGATGAGGGAAGTTTGTAAGTTTATAACGTACCTGGATCTACTGGTGTTTATCTGTCCAATGTTATGCAAAGATTTATTGTCACGAGTTGGGTGCCAGTGTTTGTGCAAATATGGTGCAAGGTGGTGTGGCAAGAGAAATGTCTAATTTTTACAGCCTTGGTTCTCTTGTCTGACAGGTCGCCAGGCGCTGCTGGTCGGGGAATGCCTTTGCTTATGAAACCATCCGCCAAGCAATGAAGGAAAATGGCACTCTGAGGGTGACTCTCCCTCACAAGGTGGTGGACGAGAACATCTTGGAGCAAGCCGTGAAACATTAGTGGTACTCCCAGGTGCAATGTCGCTCTTGCAGATATATTTGAAGTTGCTTCCTTGATATCCTGTTTTGCTCTCTGGCCAAATGATAAAAGCTTTGCAAATGTCTGTTCCATGTGAATTCTTTCTTTTCCCTCTGACTTATTAATGAGGCATATCTGTTTCTGTTTGTGACAGGTACGCCAGAAACAGTGTTTTCACCAACATATTCAGAACAATGTTTGCAAAATAAACTGTTCATGATAGGGAAATGAATGCAAATTTTGTCCCTGAAAATTAAATAGAAGAAAATCCCCAAACAAGGAAACAATCACTTATTCCTGATAATTCATAAATTAATGCGTGTACAAAAGTAATTCTTAGCTATTCTGTCTCATCTAAGCATGCCCCTTGCACAGCACATGGGCTTCAGTCTGACACAAACACAGTGCCAGCTGTCCCCTCCCCCAGTGGACTTGCTCTGCAATGTCACTCAATCTCCTGGCACTGAATCCATTACCTCTGGATTGGGTAATGGAAAGGGATGTTAAACATGTAAACCTGCCTGTGCTGCTGCAGAGGGGATGTGATGAGCTGCAGTCTCGGACAGCACACTGTCCTCAGGATTGTGAAACTCTACTCATGCTAGACCCCACAGGTGAGCACACTGCAGCTCTGCATTGCCTCTGCTGCTAAGAAAAGGGAAGTGTTTATTTTGAATTACAAGTGAGTTCTTTACTCTGTTCACATACTGTGCATATCTCCAGATGAACAGTGATAGTCTGGCATCTGCTTGAAACTGAGCCTTCTGTGAAGTGCAATCTGCAGTTGATAGGAATTGCTTTACATTATGGAAAAAACCCACCCATGTTGCCAATTTATACGATTGAGATGCGAGTAATTGCCAGGCAGATTTGACAGCCTTTGCTTTGACATATGTTATGCATTACCTTATTAATAATCACAATGAACTGGTCCAAACTTAGTGTATTAGTATGGTGCGAAACCACGCTAATCTTCATAGCCCCAAAACACTGGTGGTTCTTGGTTTGTCAAGAACAACCAGAAAACATACTGGCTTTTCTTGTACAAAGGGATGTAGAGCTCATCTTAATTCTGAGTTGAAAATACACTACAGACAAAATGTTCAAGAAATAGTTAGTATGAATTCTTCACCTTTGTATTTTAGTACTGGGGTACCTGCCAGCATGCTTTCCCTCACACCCCAGGCACAAAAGGAACCTTATTTTTGTCCTAGTAGCCTTATTGCCCAGAGGACATAACCTTACCAGTATAGCCATGTTTACTGTCACTCAAGCCCCTGGGAGTTTATAACTCTGGACTGCCTGTAGGGAGACACAGAACCCTCACCTATGAGTGCTATAAAGAGCTACAAGTTGAAATTCAGATGATGAAGTCTATTAATGAGTTAGCATGAGTTAAGGCGAAATGGGGTACAGAAAGGCAGTGAACTGGCTAGCAGTTGATCGTATTTATGGCTATTCATTGGTGTTTATTTTAATGGTGTAGTATGCAGTTATATGTATTGTATATGTTTAAATCTACTTTGGTCTTTTAACTGCATATCTCAAGCACTTAACAAATGTGAACTGGCTGAGGTTTACAATACCTCTGGGAGGGCACAGGGAAACACTAACCCGTTGCTGTCAGGGATGAAATAGCAGGGGGTTTCCAGCACACAGAAACCATAAATAACCCCAGGGGTAAGTTCCCTTTCTGGCTCCTGCTGAGCCTCGATTTATCTGTCATCTACTTGTTTGCAGAGAAGCTGAGACTGTGAACAGGCTATTGTTGTGTGGGGGTGCTGATGTCGTTTTTAGGTAGCTGACCTCACTGCTGGACAAAGCCAGGATGGAGAGAACAGTTTTAAACCCATCCATCTGTAGGAATTACATTGGATCTGATCTGGGCAGGAGATGAACAAGCAGTGAATTCCTGCAGTGCAGTGAAGTCTCAAGCTTGCCAGGCTGAAGCATCATTCCTATGAATCTTAGCACCTTGATGCTTTCCTAAAATGTGCTTATCCTGAAAACCTTGTGTGTGGCCGCAGATTGGCAAGAGCTTGGTGGCAGGTTTTACATCCTTCAACCAGGGATGCACCTTTGTGTTAAGCAATTAACTCGGGGGCAGACCAATCTTTTCCTGGGAACATGAAGGAAGGTACTGCAAAGACCTCCGTAGGAAGATTGGGATGGCTGGGGCTACCAAGGACAGGGAAGACCTACACCCAGTGGTACTCTGCCCAGTGGAGCTCTGGGTGTCCCCATGGCCCCAGCTTCCCTGGAGCTGAGTGTTCCTGGCCAGCAGTTCAAACCCTTACTGTAGGAGCTTTGATCCTCAGAAAGGAGGAATAATCTGAGCAGAAGGATCACAGCACCATCTGCTGGGACTGCTTGCCAGTCCCACGGCAGCAGTGAACTGGTAAATTTCCATAGCAAAATGGAAATTTTCCTTAAATGTTGGAGAGCCACAAGGCAGCTGAACATTCTCCCAAAGAAAGCTTTGCCCAAGAATAATTAAAAAAAAAAAAAAATCCTCCAAGTTCAGCTAATGTTGGTTTTTTTTTTTTTTGTGCTGGCTTATCTTGGGTGATGCTGTGCTATCGTTGTGCTTGAACAGTGACTTTGCATTGCCCAGGGTTGGCCCATAGCGTTGTTTTCATATTTCCACTGATGGTACACAGGGTGTTTTCCTAAAATATTTCCCTCTCTTAGCACTCTGAATGTGGCTGCACCCTTAGCATTGCTCCTGCATAGAACATCCAGGGCCATGATCCTCCCCCTCTATTTGTGAGGCCACATCTGGCGTGCTGTGTCCTGTTCTTGGCTCCTCAGTACGAGAAAGACATGGAGCTACTGGAAAGGCTTCAGTGGAGGGCCATAAAGACGATTTGGGGTCTGGAACATCTCTCTAAAGAGGAGAGACATGGGAGCAGGGCTTGTTTAGTCTAGAGAAGACAAGGGATCTCATTAATCCATATCAGTATCTCAAAGGCAGGTGTCAAAACGATCGTGCCAGAGTCCTTTCAGTGGTGCCCAGCAAGAAGATTTGGAGCAAAGGCCATAAACTAAAACGTGTGAAGTTTCACCTCAACATGAGGAAGAACTTTACACTGAGGGTGGCAGAGCATTGAAACAGCTGCCCAGGGATGGCGTGAAGTCTCCCTGGAGCCATTCAAACCCCACCTGGATGTGTTCCTGTGTCCACTGCTCTGGGCGACCCTGCCTTGGTAGGGGGGTTGGACTGGATTATCTCCAGAGGTCCCTTCCAACCCTACTCTGTAACTCTTCCTGGCCATTAACAGGGACACCAGTACAAACCCCAAGACCTGAGATGACTGTAGCGGTGCCACGCCTTTGCCGCTCCCCGCTGTGCGATTCCCACCGGGGCGGCCCTGTCCCGGGGCAGCCCCGCTCCGTCCCGTCCGTCGCGCCACTCTCCGGGTTTCCCCGGAGCCGCGCCCGCTCCGCGGCTCCGTGCTCCGTGTTTCCGCTGCGGCCTGC
>VZTN01028267.1:98507-143660 GCA_013400515.1 Erpornis zantholeuca
AGGCGGCGCACAAGTGCGAGGCGTGCGGGCAGCGCTTCCCCAGCGCCGCCCGCCTCGCCGCCCACTGCCGCCGCAGCCACCTGGAGCCCGAGCGGCCCTACCGCTGCGACTTCCCCGGTAAGCCGCCTCTGGAGCTGGGCTCCCTTCCCTCCCCTTCCAGAAATTGGGATCCCTGCTGTGAGGCCGTGCGGCGCTCGGCTCGCTTCTTCTACCTGCCGCCTCTCCTTCTCCTCCGTGGTACCCCAGAATGTCAAGGAAGGACCTCCTCCACGCCACCTCGGTTATCAAGAGGAAAAGTTTGGGAGCTGGAGGATGCTGTGCCTTTCCTCCTGCGAGTCTGTGCTGGTGCAGTGAAACACCGCAAGACACGGCGCCAGCTTTCAGCCGGTGTGCCTTAACCCAGGCTATACTTGATTGCTTACCTTGGCATAGCAATTTTAATTCCTGGGAATAATGTTTAGAATCTCACTGTTCCGTTTTTTCCATTTTCCCCTATGTAATATAGTGAAAAATTATCATGAAAGTACCTCGCTAAAAGCTGGGAGGGAGAAAAGAGTGCAGTTTTCCTGATGGAGTTTTGTCAAGTGGATGTGCTGTTTCCCTTTTCTCCCCAGGCTGTGAGAGAACGTTTATAACAGTGAGTGCATTATTCTCCCACAATCGAGCCCACTTCAGAGAGCAAGAGCAGTTCTCCTGCTCATTTCCTGGCTGTAACAAGCAGTATGACAAGGCCTGCCGACTGAAAATCCACATGAGGAGTCACACAGGTATTCACAGGGATGGCTTGTACCTAGAGAAGTAGATGAAACATAGTATATGGAAAGTGGACTTGAATGTGCTGGAAAAACTGAAAGGAAGGATGACTTGAGTTATTTGGAGTCAGTGAAAGTATTTGATTCTTGGCCTTCTGGGGGCCATTGAATCAATTTGTCATATGCAGAGTAGTTAGGGACATGTAAAGCTTTGGCTTTTGTCATTGTGCACTCTGTCCAGAAAAAAACTATCCCAGCTCTATTCCCAAGTTCATAGATGTTCCAAACATTGCATAAATTCTAATCTTGATACAAACAGCTGAAAAACTCAGAACATGTGGAATGTATGTGCCGAGGTTCGGAACAGCAAGAAGATAAATTTCAGCTCTGGCAAGCACTCCTGACTCACAAGGACCACTGCAAAGCTGAAATACAGCCTTGTCATGCCACTGGTGTGTCCTGTACTGTGCTTTCTTTTCCTGGTTTTACAGTTTTGAGGTTTTTCCAGGTGTCACTTAAGTTCATAGGTGTGATGGAAACCAATTTCACATACTTCACAGTCTTGTAATCAAGACACAGTGACAGATCATGACAACATGAAAAACCAGTTCAGCTATGTTTCTGTTTTGAGTAATGCTGTTACTGGTTATTGAAGCACCTTCAAGATAGGAGGTGAACTGATAAATACCTGTGCTCTTTGATGTAGTAGCCTGAAGTTAAAGAAAGCCCAGATTGTATGGGGAGGAAGGGACATGATGGTACTCTGCAGTGCATTGCAAGAGAGATTGGTTGAGTTATCTTAGATTAATTAAACTTTACAGGTTTCAATATTTTCTAGTAGCAGTATGTGTTTTTGTATTAGATTATTAATGTAACATTTTTTATTCAAGGTGAAAGACCTTTTATCTGCGACTTTGAAAGCTGTGGCTGGTCTTTCACCAGCATGTCCAAGCTTCTGAGGCATAAAAGGTAAAGAAAGCTTTTTTTGATTATACTGTCCTAAGCCGCTGCCTGTTTGTTTGTCTTTGTTTCTCTTCCAGTAGCTAAGCAGTAGTGGATTTAATCGTGCCAGTAGCAATTTCCTTCCCTTGTAGGAAACACGAAGATGACAGGAGATTCATGTGCCCAGTAGAAGGCTGTGGGAAGTCCTTCACAAGAGCAGAACACTTAAAAGGCCACAGCATAACTCACCTTGGTACAAAACCATTTGAGTGTCCAGTAGAAGGTATTGCTCCACTCTTGTATGTGCTTCCTGGTAACTGGCGTGTATTTTTGTCTAAAAGTTATGTGTGTTTGGTACAGGACTGGAACAATTTAGAGTGAGTCTTCTGACAGGGTTTGAAGAGGTAAAACTCAACGGAAGACATTGTAATTGAAGAAGTGATCATTCCCAGACTTAGGAATGACAGAGCAAACTCTGTTTTATTGTAGCTTGACCACCCTCACCACTTCAGAGATTTTTGGGTCTGATCTAGAATATTCTGCTTTTTAAAATAAAACAGCTCTACTTGATGATTGTTTCTCCTTTTGATGGTGTTTTCAGCAGTTGTCATGAAGAATTTCAGATGTCACAGTGTGAAAAGGTTGTGCTTTACACCAAATTACTTAAGAGTTCCATGTTGTCAGAAATGGGTTGTTGAGCTGTCCTACCCTTTGACAGGTTTATTTTCCTGAGATTCCTCTTGAGTGTATGCACAGGTGCTGCAAAATAGCAAGTAGAGGATACTCTGATTTTTGTTAAGATATTAAATACGAACACTAAATTGAAACTTCATTAAATATGAAACTTCAAAACCTTTTACATCTTCTTGTAGGCTGTTGTGCAAAATTTTCAGCACGAAGTAGTCTGTATATTCACTCCAAAAAACATCTTCAGGATGTGGACTCATTAAAGACTCGGTGCCCTGTTTCCAGCTGTAATAAATTGTTCACTTCCAAACACAGTATGAAGACACACATGGTCAAGCAGCATAACTTCAGCCCAGGTAAAGTGTTTGTCTCTGACTAGCAGAGGGTGAAATGGGAAAATTAAATGTTTTATTAAGGAAAATTAATAATGTGTAATTATTGATGTTGAAATCTGAGTCCCATTGATATGAATGACAGAATTTTCTCTGAGACTGAAGTTGGTTTCATCCTCTAAAATTTTCAATGGGATCTCTGAGTATCAGAAAGTGATACTTGAGCTTGACCTCGGAAATTGTGAGAAATTGCAGCAGTTTTCAATGAAGTAGAGCTTGTCCTTTTCCATGCCATTTCTAAAATATGAGGAAGGACTAAAAGGATTTCTCTTTTCACCCCTTTCACTGCTTTACAACCTGTACTGCCTTGGTGTTATTTTGTGGCAAGTGGTTTTGTAACTGGCACTTCTCAGTAAAGGAATAAACTTACTCAGTAGACTGCTTTTCCTTAAATCTGCTTTCAGGGAAGTTGGGACATATTTTAGTAAGCTGAGAATATAGAATTTTAGAGAACGTAAGCTTTCTTTTCTCCTTGTCTGTGAAAGCTCTGTCTTGTAACTAAACCCTTCTCTTTCAGATCTCCTAACTCAGCTGGAAGCAACCAGCTCCCTCACCCCCAGCAGTGAACTCACTAGTCCGGGGCAGAGTGACCTCAGCAACATCGACCTTGTATCCCTGTTTTCCAACGTGTCCGGTAACAATTCTGGAATTACAACGGACATGGCGCTGGTGAACTCTGGAATCGTCACGATTGATGTTGCTTCGGTGGGCTCAGCGCTGGGAGGGAACCTGCCTGTCAGTAACAATTCCCTAAGCCAGGCAGTTGATCCCTTGATCCTGGTGGCAAGCAGTGACATGCCCCAGAGCCTGGACAGTTCTCTCCTGCTGGGAACTGGTGCAGCAGTTCTACAGCAAAGCACTTTAAATTTGGATGATGTACAGACTGTCAACGCTGAAGCCTTGGGTTCACTGGCATCTCTGTCAGTGAGGAATTCCAGTCAGGATGTGCATGGGTTGACATCCAGCAATAATTTAACAGTAGACACAGCCACTTTGACTCCTTCCAGCAGCCTCAGCAGCACCAATGTGCCTGAGTTACTGACGCCAATTAAAGCTGAACGGAATTTGCATCCCAGCTCAGATGTGGTTGGTCAGCAGGAGGGCAACAAAGTAGTGACACAGTTCGTGTTCTCCAACCCTCCAGGGAGTTACAGTGCACAGAAGGAAATGGATCTTGGCGTGGTGACTGGCAGCTCGTTTTTGGTACGGAGTAACTGTATCTCTTTATCCCTAGATGAGACAGCCTGACTTCAGGGATATCTCTGGCTGCTCACACCTCATAGGGAGACAGTTCAGATTTTGCAGATTGTGCATTTTGGCTCTCTTTTGATGAAAGATGTAGAACAATATGTTGAGTAGTGTGTTTTCACAAGTAGATTCAGTGTGGTGACAAGTTCTCCTAAGAAATACTGAAATTCTGGTGGGGACAGTTCAGGAAGAGCCTTTCAAAATAAGCAGCCATCCACCTGAAATGGACTTTGCAAGAATACCCAAGAATACGTGTTGCATCTTGTTCATTGCATTCCAAAGAAAGATTTGGGCTGTAACAGTAACTGCAGCATTTTCATCTCAGTCCTCATTCCTGTTTGAAGCTCTCTTCCCTTTCTGCATCATTGTGTTACTGCAGACTTAACTTTTTGTTTACATTACAAAGTAAATGTTTACAGTCTTAAAATCTGAACACTTATAGAGGTGGAGCTAACTTCTTCTTGTGTTGAACTCCAGATATTTAATAGATACAGTGAATTTATTGAAACTTTAATCAGAAGATCGGGGGAAACTAGAATTCAGTGTTTTCTGCATAGCAGATAAGTGGATCTGAGAACTCACTAGTCTGTGTTCATTGTCTTGTGTTGTTCTTAATTCCAAAAACCTTGCATCTCTGGGCTTTTTTTTTTTTTTAACTAGGAGAGCAGTGGGTCTGCAAGAACAGACTACAGAGCCATTCAGCTAGCCAAGAAAAAGAAACAAAAAGGGAACGGCAGCAGCACGGGTGAGAAGCCATTAATTTTGTTAAATTTACTAAATAAAAATATTTTGTATTTTTGGTAGTGCCGTGGGAGCAGGTTTCCGAGTAACATTCTTAAATGTCCCATCCTGTTTATTGCTAGTTAAAACAATTATACATGTGGTATACCATCTGTTACTCAGGATAATCACATTGTGTGGAATATCAGATTCCCAGGAAGTTCACAAAGAAAGCTATGCCCTGATTCATGACAAGATACTAGCTGTCCATCTCTTCATCTGCTTCTTATTTTCTTACTAAAACAAACAAAAATTATTGCCACTTTCTTTCTGTTGTTCATGGTTTTGGTCTTATTTAGGGGCTTCTTTTACTCAGTACATACAATGAAAATATCAGCTGGATTTTGCTTCTGTGTTTCACTTAGTAACAGTTAAGGAATTTATTTTTTGATTGTCTAGGAATTCTCAAACTTTTCTCTTATACTTTAGCCTTGTAGAGAGTTCTTGTGCAGGGTAAGGTTTAGGTCATGATTCCAGATGTGTCCTCTTAGACTCAAAGCCATTTGATGTGAATAATGACCATTCCTTTGTCAGATCAAGAGTGATCCATGGCTCACTGGGCTTGCATGAGCTCAGGTGTTTGGGTTGTGTCTACCTATGGGGTGGAATATCATATGGTTATGATACATCAATATCATATAGAGAGTGAGTTTAGTGCTGCCTTGCTGTCTCTTAGACCTTCCTGTTCTGAAAATAAAGGCAATATAATTTTTGAGGTGAGTTAAGAGACTAGTTCTGATTTGAGAAGTGTTGGGTTTTTGCATTTGTGAAATGTACTGTCATACATTCTGTCTGGTTCAGCAAATCATCACATGGAAGGATAAGTGCTTTATGAAGCTAGTTCTTAGGGGCCTTGTATTATCAAACATGGGTGCGTATCACCAAACATGTCTTTTGGACATTAGTTTAAAAAAGATTATTGCACTTTGCATGTCTCCAAAGATGACCTCAGAAAATTCCTGTTTCTGTTCCTGCTCAAGAATCCCAGTTATGCACTTTTGACCAGCTGTTGCCTCAATGCTACGCTCTAAAACTTGTCTAGAGAGTCTTGAATTTCTGATTGGTTTAAATAGATTGAGTGAATACTGTAGAGGGAAGTTCAGTATTTAAAAACAGCCCTTCATTTGTTAAAGATTTTTTGAAAAATCCAAACAAAAACCTTCATTTGTTAAATCCAAACCAAGCCCTTCATTTGTTAAAGATTTTTTGAAAAATCCAAACAAAAACCTGAAGAGCTGACAGGACTGTATTACTTTTATTTTGATTAGGGTTTTGGTTTTCAGCTTGTGATACAGCAGCTGGTTCATCCTGCTTTAAACTGAAAAAAGCTTAAGGTTGTGATAGTTGTAGTTGTGTAGCCTGTTCTCCCTAGTAGTCCTTGAAATCTCTCTGTATACAATGATCTTCACTGTGCTTCTTTTACAGTTTAGAAAAATGATGTGTATGACTTGTCAGGAAATGAGTTGCAAAATTAAAAATAGAAAATGCAGTCCTGCTTCCTAATTACTTTCTATTAACACCACAAATACACTGATATTTCTGTGCTACCACAGGGGAGAGCCCTAAGCTTAGCAGTTTGTGGTTTTTTTAATGGTGTTCATGTAAAAACGTGCTCAGTCAGCAGCTGGAATTCTCCAGCTGAGTCCTTTCTGGTCTTTTAGCAGTTGTTAAATGGTGCTTAATTATGTCACACTGTTGTGGGCATTTGCTGTGTAGTATAAACAGCTGCAAAAAGTTGAAAAATGCTAGCTGAAAACTGGCAAATTCTTTCTGGACATTTAAATACTAAAATTGCTTTTGTTTAGGGGCATCTGGCTCTGGTCAGAGGAAAAACAAGAGTGGTAAAGTAAGCCCTACCAACTTTTCATCATCCACTCCTGGCAGTCGACTGGGTGGTAACATAGTTCTGCCAAACAGAGGGCTGACAATAAGGGACCCTGCCACTGGAGCCCAGTATGTCCAAATTCAGCTTCTTCAGGTAAGAGCTGAGGAGGAAAAAACATGCTCACCTTCTCTGTTATCCAGACTCACATTTATGGAAGAATTTGGGTATATGTGAATTCAGGTACTACTGCCCCTGGATGGGGTCTTGAGCTCTGCAGTATTCTTACATTATTCCAACTCTTATTTACAAGGTAAATGAGATGGACGCGAAAACATTCCTGCAAAAAGACGTTTCAGCCTAAACTGTTATTTCTCTAATCTGTTGAAATAAAGCTTAAGATTTAAAAAAACCAAAATAACCTAATAATTGTTGGGGACTGATTAGTGGAGCATGGCAGGTAATACTTTTTTGCCAAGTGTATCTGTGTAGTATTCAGAGAGAGGGTAAGTTTCTTCTCCTTTATTTCAAACAGCTCTGGTATGGAGAGACCTATGGGTGGAGTTCTCCATGGATTTGTTTTTTTGATGGATGTACACATTTGTAACTTTCATGTTAATATCAGCTTCACGGAAACATGATGAAACTTGTCGCATGTTTCTGAGTGTTAGATTTCTTGAAAGATGAAGATTCCTTCCTGTTCATATCTTGCCAGTTGATCCTATTACCCTGAGGTCAGGGTAGTAGGTTGTACACTGAGCTAGGTTCAGATTTAAGTTGTAGTTGGCTTTTCATATCTTTGTGGATCTAGGCCTTATTAGTGCAGTGCAGTGGCTTTATCAGATATTTTAAGATTGTGAGGCTGAGTGAAATTTGCCATATTGGGGGTTGTGTAATTTCATCATGTTTCTGCATTCACAGGATGATTCTCCAGGAGAGGGAGATCTACCCTTTCAGCTGAGCTCTCAGTCTTCCTCGTCACATTCTCAGCTTACAGTGGATTTACCTGTTCACATACTTCAGGTACAGCATGTCAAAGTAAAGACAGTTTACTGTGAGCACTCTATTGTTCTGCCTGATGAAAATACCTTGTGTTCCATTGGGAGTTGAATTTCACTCACAAGGAGTAGTAAGCAGAGAGCTGCACTCCACAACTTATCTCATGTCTGTTATCAACCTTTGATATGTCAGAGGTGGTTGGTTTTTTCCCTGTTACTGAGTAATGAATAACTAAATGTTACTCATTTTTTCTGAAATGCCCCATCCTTGTTTTCCTGATCCCATTCTGCACATACTGGGTGTGTCAAGAATGAGGATCAGAATTGGAAGGTGCAGGCTACAGGAAGGGTGGGAAGTGAAATCTTGAGCCTAGATTTCAGAGTGGTGCTCTTATGGGAGTGTCAGTTATGTTAAAAAGCCTGCTCGGGGACCTTGTTTTTGATAAACTCTGCAATGCACCTATTCCTGCCAAGCGTGCTTCTCCTGGAGAGAAAATAAAGCTTTTTCACTGAGGAGGGGCACCTTCCTCAAAACCTAGAAATACAAGAGGAGTGGGATTGTTGGCCATAGTAAAGAGTTAGCAGAGGAAAAACTGATTTTAAATATTTTTCCATTAGTATTGTTCATCTGAAGTGTTCATAAAAAAACTATGGAAACACTGGGTGGATCCCTAAAGTGGGAAAGCTTTGGGTTTCCTCAGAGCCATTCCAAGCATATCTTTGCTGTTGGATAAATGTCAAGATAATCTTGCTGATGATGCTGATAAGCATTGAAAGCATCTAGAGGTGAAAGTACTTCATGCTGTCTGTTTGCTTTAACAGGAACCACACAATTCCACTGAAGATGATGCAGGTTCTGAGACCTCTCAGTTCACTGGAAGCACAATAAATTTACAGGATCTGGAATGATGATTATTAAGAACAGTTACTTGAAAACAAACTGGGCAATCATGACAGAGTGAGATAACTGTGTGAGTCTTTTTCCAAGGAAAATACAAAAAGTAGGAGAACTGAAGTATGGTTGCACTCTGTGATTTGCTGAAGACAGTTGCAGCTGAAAGATTTTCTTTAAAAATGTAAATCCCACTTGATGTGCCTGTGTAAGATACCTTGTCTGCCTGGTGGCTGGGGAGGGTGAGGCAGACTGCTGTACAGTGTTGTTTCAGGGAGAAGTACTTTATTACACTTCAAACTGAGGTAATATTTACTGTTTTCACAGGAAAGCAAGTATTCCACAGCTAACAAGTGCAAGTTTATAATCCTGCCTACGACAGTTAACACATTCCTTCCATTGGTCTCCTGGAGCCAGTGGCATCAAGGAATTAAGAGCTAAAATTTGCAAGTGTTTTCCACACACAAAAAAAAAGGATTATTTCGGCCCCTGTGTTTTGTCAGAAAACTAGAATAAAGTGTCACATGTAACAAAATTAATGTTCTATGCCATGAAAATGAGATGCTCTAAAATCTTTGTTTTAGAAAGCTAGATTCTAAATGTTAACTTAGCTGTGAATCAGTTTGTAGCTCATGTTGAGTTTCTCTCTTTCCTTGCTCCTGCATCCCAAATACTTTGCTGAATTCTTCCAGCAAAACTTGAAAAAGAAAACTGCAATAGAACTGTACTCACTGTAAGTGATTAGCTAAGAGTCCAACAGCATCTGAGAGAGGTTTGTTTTATCTTTGTGTTCCCTTTTTTGGGAGGAATGTTGACTGTCATGTAAATTTAAGCACCTTGATTTTTATCTCATCTGTAAACTGCTGCCAAGTTACCTGTGACCTGGCCACTACCTTTTTATTTAGGGTTGTTCGGTGTTTTTGTTTTGTTAATTGAACACTGTTAACACATGTTCTTCATTGTTATCCCAGAGTGTCACATGCACGTGGAGCTTCCGGCTGGTTTACAAAATATGCAGTTGTCAGAATATTTTATGAGGGGGAAAGTTGTTGCCCAGGAAGAGTTGCCCCTGAAAAACTGCAGTTTCTATTGGGGGTGGGGGGAGAGGTTGTATGTACTCTACTTATCTGGATTGCAGACACCTAATAAGTATAGGGTTGTATAGGGAAAAAAAACACCTTTGGTTACATTTTAAGGTAGTAATGTAAATGTTTCTTATGGTGATGTTCTGAATGCCTGTATAAGTATGTGTAGGAGTTTGATAAAAGGCTGTTTGTACTTTTTTTTTATTCTCAGTGAGGTGTGTGTATGCATGTATGTGTATTTTCTTTTTTTTTTTTTCTACGAAGTAAGATATTTCACAGAGGAGAACATTGTGATCTTTTTAATCTTGCACATATTTATTTATTTTACAGTTATACTGATGTTAAATTCACATGAGGTCATTCAGAAATGCTTTTACTTCCTGTGCCTTTTGAACTATGTATGTGTCCATATAAATGCTTTTTTTGATTGGAGACTTGGGGAGGAAAAAAGCATACAGGTTACAATGAACTTGAGCTCCTGATTTGTAGGCAGTATTATATCACTGGTTGAACCAGCTTTATTTTTCTATCTTTAGCCTAACTAAGCATTGAGGTGTCTCTGTTCCTCTCTGAGTTTACAGTTTAGTCCAGGGAAAGTCTGAACCCTCTCAGGCTGGATTTCCAAACCAATTGGTAGATGAGATCTACCTGATGGCTGTGACTGCAGCTTGGAGTCGACTCCTGAGAGGTGGAAAGACTGAGGAGTAATTGTGCTGAAGGGTCTTGCTCTAGTGGTCACCGTGCTCTCCCTGGAAGCTGAGATGCCTCAAGCTCCCAACGCCTGCATTATTCTGTTCTCAAGGACCATACCAGTTTGTAATCTATTAAAATGGCCAAGGAACTCTCCATCTTTTTATGGGACTTGCAACCAAATCTTTCTACTTCTGAAAATGTACCTCACTCAGCTTTGTAAGTGAATGTAAAGTGCTAACCTCTTGAAGGTGGAAAATTGGATCACTTGGCTCGGGCTCCATTGCTGGCAGTGGATGCTTGAAGAACTGCTGGTGCAAAAGGGTTAATAAAGCTTTTTTTTTATGGTCAGTTTGTCACTGGGTATTGCTCTTTGCATGGGTGCATCTGACACAACACTAATTGCTGGCAGCTTGATTTCTGCAGAGAGCTTGTGGTTTTCCTTCAGTTGCATCTTCTCCATCGTAGTGGGGTGAAGTCTATAATGACTTTGGATTAGAGCATAGCTCTCAGTTTTTACAGTCCTTCAAAAGACCTGTGGTTATCATAAATGTCTGTGAAGTGCCTGGCTTAGCTGTGCCTTAGGTGGCCTTAAGATTGTCATCTAGGACTGTGACAGATCTCACTGCTCGGGTTTGTAGGTATAGTGCTATTGGCATCAAAAACTGAATGAGAAAAGCACTGGTGCTTAGCAGGAGCTTGAGAAGCAAAATGAGAGAATTTTTATTAGGTAAAATATCAGAGGAGGGGAAAAGGGGTTGCAAACTTTCCCTGGAATCTTAGGGTAGGAGAAGGAAATTTCAGGGGACAGTAAAGTTCAACTGAGCAAAGACTGACAAAATGCAGATCTACGAAAGACTTCCAGAACAGCATCAGCCCTATGAGCTGTGGTTAAGGCTGTGCCATCGAGAGAAAAAATACAATTGTTCTTCTTTCTCCTTATCTATTCCCCTGGCTGTTCTTTCTTCTCCTTCCTGGCAGGTGCATTGGAATGCAAGGCCATTGTCTCGAAGTTCTGCAGAGGAGGATGAGGTGCTGCATCAGTGCTTTGTAGGGTGTCTGACCTGTGCTGCCAGACTGGGAGGGGCTCTGGCCCTTGCCCTGTTCTCTGGGCAGGCTGCAGGGTGTCTGCTGAGTATGCTGTCTTTATTGGAAAGTGAATGTGAAGCACCTGAAGGCTGTGTGGGTGCTCCTGCTTCAGCTTCTACAACTCACTGTCCTAGAACTCAACTGTTGTAGCTACAGCTGCTTTCTGAGTAAAGCCTCACTAGTACTGTTGTCAGGAAGAGGAGAGGAAGTTGGAGATCAGAGGGAGGCTACAGAACTCTCTATTTTCTCTTTGCTAAAGGGGCAGGGACTCATGGCCTCTGTTCTCAAGTCACCTGTGCTGTCACTGCTTTGGTGTGTGACAGAACTGATGTGTCCTCATGGCCATGTTGAGCTGGAGAAGGTGTAACAGGAGCCATGGCAGAAGCTCTGCACTGAGCCTCCCAAAGGGCCAGAGCTTAGTTTGGCAGGATGTGGAACTTGTCAGAAAAGGTGTGGTTTGATGGTGTGGCTGATACCCTGGTTTGATCTAGGGCCTTGCTGCCATTATCAGGAGTGTCCTGCTGCTGCCCAGTTCCTCATTTGCCAATTTTCATGCTTTGCTTATTACAGCCAAGTTAATGACTTGAAATGAGCTTACAGAGAATGGCAAGCAGTGGAGGAGGCCATATGGCCAAGAGAAGGATGATGGAAGGACACTGAGTTGGAATAATGTGCACTGTGACTGACTTCCCAGCAGTGGCTTAAATTACATGACTCTTGTAAATTGGGATATACCTGGCTACAGGTGCCATCCCCACACAGCTGCAGAGGGGATGTAACACTTTTCCCTTAAACACTTGATATTCAGTGTACCCCGAGCTTCTCCAAAGTGAGCTGTTGAGGTGAGGCGTTTCCACAGACCACTGGACTTACCTTTTTTCCTTCAGATACCTGAGATCTTTCCATGTCCTTTTTCAATCCGTCATCTTGCTGCTGCTTCAGTTGTTTCTGCTTTTCCTCTCTGAGCCTTTTGAAGAGAGGGAATAAAGGATGGGTTAAATGCTGCTTGCAGCTACACCAGATATGCTTTTGACACACAACATCAACATCTAGCATTACATCACACCTTACATCTAACCATTGGAGCACAGGGGTTTGGGGATGGCTGCTGCTGGAGTTGGTTGCTGTGAAAGGGGTAAGAGGGAAGCACGGCCTGCAGTTGGTCCTACTTTTTCTGGTGTGATGGGTGGAAAAAGCATGTCAGGCTTTGAAAGAGATGTTGGACAGTCGTTACCTGTTAAAGACATGCTTTGCACCCCCTTCAGCAGATGACTTATGCCCTGCAGTTGACCAGGATGCTCACCAGCTGTGGGGGAGAGGTGATGCTTATTGTATCCCCAGTTCTCACCAGTGCAGCCAGGTCTGTAACAGGGGTGAGCAGGAGGGTGTTACACCCATGGAGCTACACTGGGCCCAAAGGGGCACAGTGGAGGCCAACACTATTCCTCCCGTTCCCTATGGAAATGAAGTGCTGGAACAGAAATGGGCTCAAGCTATGGAACACTGGTACAGAGAAACTGCAGTCTTAACTGTGTGATCTTGAGGAAAACATTTAATGCTCTTTGAAAGGTTTGTTCTGTTTTGGTTTGGGGGTTTATTTTGGGGTTTTGTTTTTGTTTTCTTTTAATTGGTTTTTGTTTTTATTTGGGGGGTAGGATGTGTGGTATCTTTCCTGAATTATTCTCCTCCATCCCCAGTGCAGAATAAATGTGCGTCTTATTTATTTTTTAATTTAAGAGTGCAGACCCATTCACAGAACATCAGGAAGAACCACCATACATTTTCTACTACACAGCAGAGAAAGAATAAGCAGAAGGGAAATGTCACTGTTCTGGCTTTAAATCCTCAAGCTAATCTGTCTGATTCACTTGAGGATGGCCAGATGCAGTCATCAGTTCAGTTATCTTCGTTGTTTGTGTAGGGAAATTTTGTGTAACTGGGCCTAAAGGAATGTGTCTCATCTTGGGACTTACACTGATTGTGTTAGTTGCTACTGTTTAACCTAGTATACAAGTTAAAAGTTTTGTAGAAGAAACATTTCAAAGCTGGAGTTGTTGACAAATGCCCTTAGGTACATATTAAAGTGACAAAATATCAGGGCAAGGCAGATTGTGTTAACTTGAGGTTTAATTTTCTATTTATTCAGTTTAAATTTTGTTACTGTAAATTGTTTTCTTAAAATGACAATTCTCACCATAGAATCTGTTTTTATTTGTGGGTTTAGTGTTTTCTTTTTTATTCTAGATTTTTCTAATGTAGATTGCAGGTCTTTTCTAATGTAGCTGTGGGCTGCTGCTCACTGACAAGGAGATGCAAGTTCTATGAATGTAGAACTCTTACAGAAGTAAAATGGAGTGGATTGGTCACATGGGATTTCAGATTGCTGTTAGAGTTTTTTGGGTTGATTTGGTCCTTTCAGCTGTCAACACTTAAAAATAGAGACATTTTCCAGAAGAGAGTCTTGCCTTACCTTGCCCTTTGTTCCTTTCTTATGTCTTTCACAGCCTTTTCTATCCTTGCTGCTGGGATTCTCTCCACGCTCTCCAGTAAATCATTGAGCTTTTTTTCTATTACCTTTAACATCTCTACTGTTGGCAGGTTTGTCTCATTGTCTCCAGTGCAGTTCAAATAGACTTCCAGCACCTTCTTGTTCAGGCTTGTGAGAATTTTGTCCTAGAGGTGACAGGAGATAGGGTGAGTGGCACAGCTGGGTTCTGCCAAGTAGAACCATAATATATCCCTCCAAAACCGAAGGAAATCCGTAAAAGAAACACTTTAATCCCCTCAACAAGGCTCAGTTGCTTGTTTCCTGGTTGGCTAACAGCAATGGCAGGGACAGATGGCTGTATTGAGCCATTCTCCTGGTGGTCTCATCTTCCCAGTTTGGCTGTGACTTGGGACAGGTGGCAGCTGCCCACTTGTCTCTGCGAGCCCTGCTGCCACCTCACAGCAGCTGCATGGAGCAGACATATTTGCCCCAGTTTGCTGCTTCAGCAGTGCCCCAAAGCGCCCTTGCTGTAGCTCCATTGTTGGGAAACAGTGCTGATGCCTCCCCAGTGCAACCCTTTCTGCTCTGTTCCCAGGATGGACGTGGCTGCTGGAGAGGAACCACCTGTGCACATGTGAACACCCCTTGCCTGGATCCCAGCGTGTACCTGCTCATCAGCTTCGTGTTCTCCGGAGGAAAAGCATTGAACTTTGCGCTTCAGATCGGCTACTTTCTCTTCTTCCTTGGCGACAGTGGCTCGGAGGGTGTTTACCTCCTGTTTCAGCGCTGCCAACTCCTTCTCCCTAGAGGAGAGAGAGAGAGAGAGAGAGAGGAGGTATTTGGAAAGAGCACCTCTGAACACACGGCTCTGCTCTCCGCAGCCTGGGCTGGTACCTCCTGCTGCCGGCAGATGGAGGTAACACTTCAACCTTCCCTGGGAACTCGCACCCACAGCCCGAGAGCACAGGGAACTTCGGATTTTTTCTGGAAAAGCAGTTACTGTGCTGGTGTGAGGGAGGGAGAAGTAGCATAGCTAAACATTCAAGGTTTTTTTAGTAAGTCAATGGGGGATCCAGATTACCTTTAAAACTTCCCGAAGGAGATAAACTACATTTTAAATAGGAATATATATGTCTACCTGCAATTGAAATTGAAGATTACAATGACACTTGGGTTGCCTGTTGTCTTCCTCTAGGAAGGTTTTGCACTGAGTCAGCATGGGTGCTGCTCTGGATCACTCCAGGAATTGCCTTGTTTCTTCCTTTGGTCTTCACAAGAATTACACTATACTTATATCCACTCCAGGATGCTTAATGCATCAGTTCCCTAGCCTGTGCCTTGAGGACTAAGGAATTAGTCCCAAGCTCAAGTCTTATCTCCTAAATTAAGCATTAATGGGACACTTTCCTAGGAGCTCACAAGAAAGACCCTGCTGTGTGAACAGCATTACTGTGCTCTGGCATGGTGAGGTGTCTTTGGGGGCAGAGGGGTCACTTATGTCTGAAAGGTGGAGCACAGGGACCCCTTCCCATCACTTGCAGGATCACACTTACATGCTTTCATGTGTGGTGATGAAAGTGTGTCGGACCTTGTTCCAACTCTCCTCAATATCCTGGGAGTTCTGCATGAAGGATATGTTCTCATTCTGCATCTCCATGAAAGTAGTCAGCAATTGTTCAGGATCAGTAAAATAGAGCTCAGGCTCCTGGAGTGGAAAACACATATGATGAGATTTTCCCCTTCTCTAGCTTCCATTCCACTGAACTACATGGAGGTTGGGCTGCACCAGCCCTGGCTGTTCAAACGCTCTTCCATCAAGAGAGGTCCATGTTTGTCCACATACAACCATCCCCCACCATCCTGCCATGTGTATAGCTTTGCCTCAGTAGCTCACGCCCAAAACCAATTGCATTTTGGGGGATAAAAAGTGTTGCAAACAACTGTGAGTGGGAAAACTTCAATTTCAGACCTAAGCCAGTAACTGCACTAATTTAAAAATCATCATATAATGATATGATGTTATATCTCACTGGAAGATGACAAACATAGAGATTATGGTAGGTTTTTAGAAACTGAAGGATGAAAGTTAAACTAAGGTATTTATAATATGTGTTGCCAAAACATGAACATTTATGAATGTATAAACATACATTTATAATTTGTAACTACAGTAACTCCTCAATACTGTAACTAATGGTTAGAAGGTGAGGGAAATTAGTAACATTGGTAAATGACGTGGGACAAACAGAAAATTGAAATATTTCAACATAAGACTTCTGACCTCATCTTCATCCGAGCTGATTTCACTTTCTGCATCCTCCAACGAACTTCTGAAAAAGCATTTTGTGTGTTAGGCCCTTAGAGAAATGACAGCTCAGAAGAGATCTTGTTAGTGACAAATGAACATTGTTAGTGTTCACTGTCACTGTTTACTCCTGAGTTCTTTGCACCTTCCCAGATTTGCCTCCTTGCAGCTGTAGGCTGTCTAGGGGTCACTAGGGTCTAAGGGTCACTAGGCAGCACAGGAGCTACTTTTGTCCATGAGCAAGCTGCCTTTTGTGCTGCTCTAGGTTGTGCTGCCCAGTGGGACTGGAACATGACAAATGAACCTGAACTGAGGTTGTTGATCCAAATGCCTTTAAACTCACTGTGAGGCTTTGTTTAATGCTTCTTCCTCTACACAAGAGCTGGAAGAGGGGGGGGAAGGGGTGCCTGGCTGCCGTGGGCAGCTCAGTCTGTTCATCACTTTCACTTATACCTGTCATCCTGTGCCATGAAGGGTTAAAAACCTCTATTTGCATCGTCTTAGTGTCAGCCCCACTTGGGGCAGGCCCTCAGCAGAGGATTTGAGGACGGAGCTCACTTGGAGCAGGCATATAGGTACTGACTTGCACACCTGACAGCTTTCTGCTGGCACTTGAATTTGTTCCAATAAGCCCCAGACTTTGGTATGCCCAGCAAAGGCAAGCAGTGGGATTCCCCTGTGCTGACTCCCAGTCAGCTGAGTGCTCTTTACAGTACTTAAGTCTGTTGGTTGCATTGTCCTGGTACTTACAGTTCTCTTGACAAAAGAGGCTTCAGGAAGTGTTTGAGCTGTGGCGTGACATCATGTGACCTAAAATCCAAACTTTCTCCAAACAGCAGGGAACTTGGCAGGTCCCTAAAACTGATGCTAGGGGCACTGTTTGTAGGACCCTGGTCTGGAGACAAGAGGAGGTGCCCACTTAGAGCCTGGGGCTGTCCCAGGAAGGAGCAGCAGCACTTTCCTGGTACTCACCCTGCTCTGCGGTGGGGGGAGCTGCAGCTTTTCCTTCATTAATGCTGGATTCTGTTTTCATACCCTTTTCTTTTTTGTGCCTTTTTCTGTGTTCCTCCTGCCACTCTTTTGGAGATAGCTGATAGAGGATGTCCCTGTACATCTTGTACTCCTGCAGACTGTCCTCGAATCTGGAGATATCACTGGGTTGAGAGAAGGGGCCAAAGTTTATTAGCAGGGAGGGATGCTCCTGTTTGAACAAGTTCCTTCTCACTCTTGATACTGAGTTTCATCCAAAGAAGGGGAGAGAGGGTACATGTTTTCTTGGACATGCAAAGGCAAATGGGAACCTGCCCTCTGTGTTCCCTGTGGTTTCTCATGTGGAGACTGCCTGGTCATATCTCTGGCTAGACCCTTGCTATGGTACTGAGCTTGATAATTTTTTAATTTTTACTCGAAAAGAGATGAGATGAGAAATTTTTCCAGCTCAACTCATAATAGTAATTATAGTTATTTCTTTTGTTTTTCCCTAGGTCTCCCTTAAAATGCATAACTTAGTTTTGTTTGGATTTTAGTCTGATATTAGACATTTAATTTTGGGTTTGGTGTATTTATACTTTTTTTTTTTTTTAATGTCATTAGAAAACTAGATGAATTGTTTTAGAAACAAAGCCAGCATCTGGAAAACAAAAGCCAAAGCATTTTGACTCTTAAAATTGAACATTTTTAGAAATCTATCCCCTACTAGGACTGTGAAGCTATAGCACTGTAGGGCCTGTTAAAGGTGAGGCAGGAGTAATGAGCAATGTTACCTTTGGATTTTCTTTATTTGGGTAGTGATTCCCTGGATCTCTGTTATTTTCTTTGTCTTTGCTGATGTTTCTCTTTTGGCCCTAGGAAAGAATGCATAAACATAAGCCATTAAATAATGCAGTAGTGAGTAGTGAATTGAGGTGCCTATGAAGCAGTGAAAAAGATGTGATATGAGCCCTACAAATCTGTGTTATATATGTATTCCAGGAGATGCTTGGCTCCTGCCTGAAGCACCTCTTTCTCTTGGCAAAGTATGGCATCCCAGTGTTCAGGCCTCCCTAATCTGCCTGCTGCTGAGCATCAGTTGCAGCTCTGCCTTTGTGATACCTGTAATGGGCCAAAGTGCTCAATTTGCTTCACTGAGCAGACTGTGAGGGGCTGGGTAGAGACATCTCCCTCCAGTACGAGTGTTGTGAGAAGAAGTGGTGGAGTCACCAGCAGGTTCCTTGCTGCCACCAGATCAAGGGCTTTTGCAGTGAGGGTATTCCCTGGGTACTATTCTCCTTCCTGTCTTTTATTGAATGTGTGGGAAGAAACAACCATCAGAACTGTAGCTCTGGGAAATTCAGAGGGTTCAGCCAAAACCCTGCAGGGAGGTCAAGCAGCAAATCTCCCCTGCCCAGAATGAAATAGCACATGGGTGGTTCCTTCAGCATTCCTTACATTCTCAGTGCTTCAACAGAGCTATTATGGTTCTTCTTCAGGAACTCATCAAACATGGCAACATCTTTCTCCATCTTTCTCTCAGCCTTTTCCAATTTCTTTTCCTCATCCTTTGCTATGTTCTCCATCCTTTCAATCTCCTCTCGCTTTACTGCAATGGTATACTGAAATGAACCCCAAAGGCAACACAATCACATCAGCTGGTTGGTTTAAAGGTACATTGGTTTAGCCTGGTATCTGGTTGCCAAATACCCGACAGTTGTGGGCAGAGAGGGTGAGGATTTCCAACCGAGGTGTGACTTAGTGCAAGTGAGGTACATGGAGGCCAGGAGTTATTTCAGAAGGAACATAGCAAATAATCAGTGAATCTAAGGACAGAATTCAGAAGTCCCAGCCCTGCATTAACTCCTGGCTGACAAAGATTGATTCAGTTGTGTTACAGCACAGTAACAGAGGTGAGTAATGGGGATATTCTAGCACAGTTACTCCATTCCCATATTTTGAGTTCAGAATGGCTCCCGGCTACAATTTATGTATAGGACAGCAGTAGCGAAAGGTCGGTGTATCTGTGCATCTCACAAATGGAATAGTTTCATGGTGGCTACTGACCAACATTCCTTTATTTCTTGGATGGGAATTGCTGGGCTAGGGACTCTGAGTGACTGTAACACAGGACTTGGACAGTGAGTTCATGAGGTCTGATGCATACCACCTTGGGAAGATCTCTAGGCAGTGCATCTTAGGAGAATAAACATCAAAACAAAGCAACACAGGGAAGAGTAAATGAACAGAATGAACATACTGAAAGCCCCATACCTCAAGAAAAAAGATCTTTTTTCTGTCCTGTAGGTAGCCATGGAAGGTCTCCCTGTCTAATGCATAATCTGAAATTTGAAAATAAAGTTGCTTAGACTATAGAGGGGGAAATATGGCCAAGGCAAAACACAGTGAATATGTGGGCTGCCATGAGCATGGATCTGGCTGGTGCTGGAGTCAGCAAAACTGATTATTGTATTACAGTTATAACCTTGTTTAGGATCAGTTTTGTATGGGTTTTCATGGAGTAAAACCAGGTAGAATGGAGTGGAGAATCTGGTCCTTGTCCTCTAGACATTAATGGCAAATCTACTCCTCACATCAGAGTCAGAAAATCTAGACCTGTATCCATTGAAATCCAACTTTATGTTGGCTTAGTAGAAAGGTTTCCGCAACACAAGACCCTGCAAACTCTCAGCTGGCTGCCAGCTCAGCTGCTGCAGAGCCGGTGGAACCCAGGCTGCTGTGAGGGGTGGCCCTTGCTCTGTACGTGAATGCCTGAGCTGGAAATGGCTCAGCCACACAGAGGTTGGCAAGGTACAGCACAGAACTGTCTATCTGGATGACTTCACCAAACCCAGCCAGAGACAGCTGCTCCTCCCATCCCCTCTTTGGCCTTTGTTTTAGGCTGTTACTGAGCTGAGCAACACCACTGCAAAGACACTGACTGTTCTCCACCTTTTTTCATGGCTAACTTCCGTGAGAGCAGCTCCTGAAGAACTTTCAGTCTCTCTTCACATGTCGCCTCTTTTCTGCTGTCCTCTTCTTCCTCCCTTTTCAAAGCTCTCCTCAACCCAGTTTTTGCCTTAATTTTAGTGGAGTAAGTAGTTTTCTCGTGGACTTTCATAGTCTTCCTCTTTTCACGTTCCTGTGAGAAATCAGATATGTGGACAGTTTGATCCTGTGCTTTGTTTGCCATGGTTTTTAAAGAGTAAGTTATTCACAGCTTAGAAATTTGCAGAGTGCTGATGCTGATGCACATTTGCCTGGTTTATCTGACTAATCCAAATAATACTCTCTCTTGAGGCAACTGAAACAGTATATTTTTTAACACTTGTTCTCATTAGTTTGTTGATTTGTATGCTGCATCCATCCACCAGCTGTGCCAGTTTGTACCACTCGGTGTCCTCATGTTTCCTTCCTGGGTTATTCCTGTGAGTGAATGGAAATTTTCTGAGAGTCATCCTTTGAGTCATCCTTTGAGTCTCCCGGTTAAAGTGGGACAGCCCACACTTAACCAGCTCAGTCCAACTTCCAACATTTAAACCATGAATTTCAGATTGAGAGGATCAATTCAAACCCACTACAGAACCTTCTGGAGGGTAAAAGGTGTTCCTGATCAGTCCTTTCACATGGACTGAAGTGTAATTCAGCACTGTCTTCACAGTTTGGGCATGGTTTATGCTGAGGACATCCCTCATCAGACATCCTTTGTGTACTGCTTCCTAATCTCTTCCCCATAATTGTATAGTGACCTTCAACCCAAGCAAAAACCAGACTGTATCAGTCACCACTGTGAGGTGAGGAGGGCTTGCTTTAGACCTCTTGTTTACTTCCATGCTATGCCAGGCTGTGCAACCTCATGCAACAATCAGACCTCTGAGAGATGACAGAAAGGTTTGGGGTGGGACCTTAGGGACCATTTAGTTCCAAGCCCCTGCCATGAATAGGGACACCCCACTAGACCAGGTCACTCAAACCTCGTCCAACCTGGCCTTGAAACGGTTCCAGGGATGGGGCATCCATAACATCCTTGAGCAACCTATGCCAGTGTCTCACCACCCTCACAGTAAAGAATTTCTTCCTAATATCTGATCTAAATCTCTCCTCTTTTAGTTTAAAGCCACTCCCCCTTGTTCTATCATAATCTGTGAAAAAAAGTTGCTCTTTTTTTTTATAAGCACCTTTTACGTATTGAAAGGTCACAGTCAGGTCTCCCTGGAGCATTCTCTTCTCCAGGCTGAACATCCCCAGCTTTCTCATGAAGAGGTCTTTTGATCTCTCATGCACTAAATTTTGGTATTCTCTTGGGCAGGTGCCTGCCTCAGTAACTGCTTGTTATAGAGTTTAGCCTAAAACATGTGTACATACCGCCTGTGCCTTTTTTATTTCCTTGTCCCTCATTGAGAAAAGTTCAGTATCTGGTGGGACTTTAAATGGATTTCCCATTTGGTTTCCTTCATCTTCATCTGTGTTTTCTAGGAAAAAAAAAACAACACACACACACACACACACACANNAAAAAAAAAAAAAGAAAACCCCAGGATGAGAGGATGAGGAGGTAGAAGATGTGAAGCTGAATATCTGGACCCAGTGCAAAGGGAGTGGGATGTGCTGTGTCACACATGGAGGGTGGGTAGTGCTTCCAGCTGCAGATGTCTAACAATGCTGGATCAAGAGCGGGGAGCTGGATGGGGCTTCTGAGAAGCCAGTGACAAAACTGAGACCTCTGTATGGTTTATGTCACTTTTTATGACATATGGTTTATGTCATATCTGATGATCAACAACAGGATTTCAGCCAGGGATTTTTCTAAGTCTGTATCTGTATTACCCATTTCATCTGTTTTGGGGCAGAAGAACCTGACTTCAGGCCTCTCCTCTGACCTGACAAGGAAAGGTTGCTGGAGCATTATGTCCTTACCTGACAGCTTAAGCTGGGTTTCCATTTCAAGTTTGTAAGAGAGATTTCTAGATGTTGATGCTGTATGTCAGGATGGTGTCTTCAACCCTGGCCCAAAGAAAATAAACAAATCAGTCAGCTGGAACCTGCCAGTAATTGATGTGATAGGCCTAGAGGCTTTATGTATCTTAACCACTGAGCCTTTAGTGTCTGTAGCAATTAAGAAAAAGCTCCAATAAACTGGAAAACATATATGTTCTGACCACCAGAATGAGATGTTCATCCCTGGCTTATATGAAAGCTGTGTAAAACACAGTCCTCTTTACATGCACTGATGGGAAAGCAACAAAACGAATTTGGAGATAACAAGCAACCCAAGTCCCTTGTCTCTTCTTCCACCCAGTCACCAGGTCTGATCCACACCCATGCTTTTTCATCCTCCTGTCACTAGTTCACAAGCTACATTTTTACTCACTAAAGCTCTTCCCAGTAATTGCTTCAGCATTGTGGATTTCTTGCAATAAGTCTAAATGATTTTTGGACAGCACGGACACACTTTACAGAACTCTGTTGCCTTTCATTTTAGGTTGGCAAACTGTTGAAGGTTACTTTTTTGTTTCTCTGACTCCAGTCTTTTTGTAGTTTTGGCTATGGATCCTAAGGGACAAGGCATAATTGGAATGATCTCACTTACAAAGAACAGATAGATCATTGTTAAAGCTCTCCTTTAATCACCAAAGGCAGCAAGCTGGGCTCAGTGAGGTATTAGTTCAATTGATGCAATTCTGCTCCTGGCACCATTTGTGATCTGCACTGCTATAAGATGCCATAGAAAATATCCTCTTCTGCCTGCACTATTTTAAGGCTATTTTAGAGCATCAGTTTTTGTTCTGAACAGCCTCCAGTCTTTATGTATTTTGAGCTAGACTCATCTGGCCTAATTTCCATGTCTGTCCTTGGTGCTTTGTGTCTTATCTGCAGCTGCCCAATTAGTCTTTTATTCTTTGGAGGTGTCAAACTTTCACTGCTGATGAGACACAGAGGCTGAGATAGAATTTAGGCTGTTTGAATATATCCCAAATGTTTTCCCTCTCTTTTTCAGTTCTTGAAGGACCTTTTACCAAGAACCTCCTTGACTGATTATTTAGAGTTCAAACCTCTCTGAACTTTGATTAATGTAAGAGAATATTTTTCTCTACAGGTCTCTCATCTACGTCCTGGAACAACATTACCCCTGCTGTGATGTGAGTTTTGGAGAAAGCCCCGTCAGGATAGGGTTGGGCAGGCAGTTCAATGCCTAAATACAGTTTATGAACCTCACAGAGCAGTTGCAGCAAACACCTGGAGCTTCAGCCCTCAGTACACACCTTGATTTCTGTAATCTAAAACCTTTCTCATAAGAATTTTCTTGTTCCTGTGGTTGATTGAAATTCCTTCTAAAGGCAAAGAGTCTGAAAAGCAGGACTAGACACTGGCATATAGAAAATAATTGTCAGTGCAACCCTCAGAGATAAAAAGTGCTTTATAATATAATTTTAGCTAAGTGTAGGAAACTGTGCCTATGATTAACTTATAAATATTCATTTTATTGAGGTATTTTTTGTTTGAGGTTGCTGGGTTGTTTTTTTTTAATAGGTTGTTTGCACAGCACTTTGAAAATAACGCCAGATGAAAGACCCAAAGTAAGTATTCAGACAGTTCTAAAAAATAGTGCAGTAAATGCATCCCCCATGTTCCCAGACCAGAGGATGTCACAGATCTGTCCCTAGCAGAGTTCCTGAGCACCCTCCCGGCCCGCAGTTCGGCGGTGTCTCACCCAAAGCCGGCTCCTGCGGGATGCGCTCCGGGCTGCGGGCTGTGCTCCGGGCTGCGGCGCTCGGAGCGGGGCCCGGCACCGCGCGGGCGCTCCGTTTGCGCTGCCATGGGAACGCGCGCTCCCGTTGCCTGGCGGCAGCAGGCGGGCATGGGAGCGCACATGGAAGCTCAGGGCGCTTTGGCTGGAAGGGCTCCTGCAGGGCTCCCGGGGCCAGGGGCACTTCCCGCTAGCCCGGGTTCCTCCGGGTTCCTCCGAGCCCCGTCCAGCCCGGCCCGGGACAGGACCGGCATGTGTGGCTGCAGTGCAGGCGTCCCGGGCCGGCAGCTTGCCGAGGTTGCGATGAGATGAGGGTTTGAATTTCCTTCAAAGAGGAAGAAAACTGCTCTGGTGTGAGAGGTCTCCCTGCCTTGCTGGGTTCTCTGTTCATTTTTTCATTCCCCCTTATTTTAGGCCTGGGAATTGGGTATTTAACCCGATGTCTGTGAGCAGAGAGTTGAGGAAATGGGAGCTGGAGCCCCTGTTTGTGGAATGACCATGATTTGTCCTTTCCTAATCTCTGCCTCGGCCTGTCTTTTTGTAAAGTGTGAACAGTCACAGTTTGGAGAGTACGTGTGGGATGGGTGAACAAACTGCCATTTACTGAAAGTTGCCCAAGTCAAAAATGGTATAGAACCCCAAATATCACCTTCTGAAACACCATATAATTCTAAAGAGGATTTGATTAAAAAGTGGTTGGTAAAAAGCAATATGTTTCTGTAGATGAAAAGATCCTTAAATCCCCTTACTTACCCTCTCCTTTTTCTGAGAAGACCAAATTGGTTCCAAATGGATCGTGTTCTTTGGACCCTTTAGAATCTCTATTAATACAATTTCAGTTTTCAGATGTAGCAGTTTCTTTCCTTTACTGATAGATTTCTAAACAGCTTTCTCTGTCTGAATACTCATGCAATGAATAGCATGAATTTCTATAAGTTCAAACTCCCATTTGATTGTGACAATTATTTTCTGTAATTGCTGATTATCAAGAGACTGGATTCAGGCAACAGAAGAAAAATGCTTATATAGAAAGAAATTTTTCTTTATTCTGCACATGAATGCTTTGGTTTTTAGCAGTGATGCAGAAAACCATAGTGCTATCTTTAGTATGTTTTGGGAAATTTCCCAAATGTATTGAAGATTATGTATAAAAAATGACACTACAGAATAATTTCTATTACCCAAAGAATATTTAGGAGTAAATTGTACTAAAGATGCATATTTTCTAAAGGCATAATAGGAAATGGTCTTTGTTCAGAAACACCAGTTTATTACAGAACTGTGAATTTGGTGCAGTGGAAACATCACAGAAATAGATAAAAGAAACTGAAGACATTTGAACAGCTCTGGCTCTGTCTGGCACAATCTCTGTATCAGTGTATTAAACATTTGTATATCCATTGCTCTGTTCTGAACTATCCTTGCTAACCAGTTATTTCCCAGAAGCAGAACAGAGGTTATTTAAAAGCAGAGATGTATTTTGTGAATTCTTGGAAATGTGCAAGCTCTTCATAGCTTGGTCCATTATTTGTGTCTCACACATGCCATGAGCTACTTAGGCTTTGCATTTCCTTGAGGGCAAAGAAGTTTTTAAGGCCAGAAGGACATCTGGGGGTCTATTCTTAGCCACCATTAACTTGGTTAATGAATGGAACAAATAGCATGTGCAACATCATGGGAAAATCTGCCTGCTGGCACAGCTGACTATGCCTGCAGTTCCTTAGGGGTAAGGGTGCTTCAGGGCACCCCGTTTTTTGGGATTATGAAGTGTTTGGTGCCCAGCTGAGAAAGCCAAGCAGCTCACGTGGTAAGAATGACAGGTGGCTGCTTGTCTTTCCAGCAGAATGTCTGAGATTTGGGGATTTGGGAGTTTTTTAGGACACAGGATTGGGATTTCAGGATACTGTCTTTTTTTTTCATGAAGGGGCTACTTGTCTTCTCCATTCAGTTCCCCTGTTGGTACACAGGGATGCTGATCTCTTCCACAGAGGTGCTGTGGGGGTTAATTAGTGTTGGCAAAACATTTTGAAATGGCTGATTGCAAAATGCTGACAGAGATGAAAGCTGAATTAGTACCTAGATAAATAAATCTTCCTCTGTAAGTCTTATCACTATGGGAAACTCCCTGTGTACCCAGGATGCTGCACAGGTCACTGGGCACTTACCTCCCTATTGCCTGGAGTCTTTTCCAGGGGACTCTTTTATTCCAGTATTCCACTTCAGTTTTGTGATGTGAGCTCCAATATGTGCCACACAGAGAGAACAGCCTGGCAGCAGCCAGTGAACACTGTGGAAATGCCAAATGGATTGGGAGCTTTTTCCTTCCCTGGAGCTCCTGTTGTGCTCTTTTCCAGTGAGTTGTGCAGCTGCAGGACCTGGAGCATCCCAGGAGGAAAAAGGGGAAGTTGGAGCCGATTCCCATCGTTAGAGACAAGGAAGGAGGAGACATCCTTGAGTGAATGCCCACAAGACATGACCTACAAGAGCTCTGTGTAAGGCAGTGCAGGCAGCTCTCTGCTTTAGTAGGGTCTCTCATGAGCTGTCAGCAGTTTTCTGCTGGTGGGTCTGGGTCTCTTTGGGACACTGTTCTCCTGCCTTTCTCCTGCCTGTGGGCAAGCAGATGGTTGTGGAGATCCCATAGGGAATATAGGGGTGCTCTCACAATTTTTCCAAGTACTTTGCACAATCCTGAGCTCGGTAGAGAGCTGAAAGGGGGAGAAAGAGTGACCATGTACTTCTCCACCATTTGTACTTTATTCACATAAATCCTTGCATTAGCACCACAGCTCAATGAAAGATGTCAAAAGAAAAAGTACTGAAGACCGTATCCATTCTGTCTGACCCCAACCTGTCCCTGTTTCACCATGGATCATCTCCTTTCCCAACACCAGACCATTGTGAAGGCCACACACGCTGCATGGGCACTGCAAATCCAGGGCCTCTCAACAGCAGCAGGGATGCCTCCTCTCTCGTTAGGTGAGAGGGTACAGGGAAGTGCTGGTCTGATGGAAAAAGGATTACTATGGCTTGGGGTGGAGCCATCCCGGAGCAGAGGAGCAGCTCTAGCAGAAGGTAAAGCAGGAGACCTCTCAGGAATCAGCAAAGCTCTGGTGCCCCACTGCTGTGGCCCCATGGCATGTAACCACTGGCACTGTTGCTTGCCACCTGCTGAAGGTTACTTGCAGGAAGGATTTTATCTCAAAGGAAAATTTTCCAGCTGGAAAAATGTCCCCGATCACCTTTACAGGGTCAGAGCCAGCCACAAGATGGCAGCAGCCTTGTATTGCCAGGCTGGGAATTGGCTCTGTCCTACGTTTCCCACCCGGCTCCTCCAGGCCCCGTTCACCTTACAGATGAGGTCTACAGGCCTGACGAGCACCAAAAACTCTCTTCCATCCTCTGGGCTGAAGGAGAAGTGACCCCGAGGAAGGGTCTGAAAGAAGACCTGTGAGCTCAGGTCCCATCTTTGCAAACAAGCTGATGGAGCAGAACCCACTCAGGTCCTTGTCTCCTGATCCCCAGCCCCCAGTGTGTTCATGGGATGTCTCATCCAAAGTGAACGTGCATAATTCTTTCAACATATCACTTTTCAATCTAACGGATCAAAATTGCTGACATTTCTTATGGGCCACATGGAAATTAAAATACAGTCCCTGTCATCCTTCCTTTCACTGCGGTACTCGGGTGCTGTGTGATGACTTGGACAACGAGCAGCAGGTGTTCAGTGATTTGTATTTGACACTTGTTCTTGCTGAGGATGCAGACTCCTTCCTGCTGAAGAGAAAATCTTCAGCCTGGGATCCTGGCCAGAGCTGGGACCATTTCTTTTGCAATGTGAAGCTTGTTCTGGTGTGTGCTGAGACATCTGCACACAGATAAAGTGTGTTCTTTGCTCTGGCCCCCAGCTAACATAGCCAAGGCCATTGAGATTGGCTTGGTGTGTGCTCCCTGATGTGTGGCTCAGGCAGTGTGGGGCTGCTTTGTGGTGCTGTAGCAGAGCCTCATGCAGATGCAGTGGAAGATGACAGAATTTCAGAATAATGCTGTTGGGGAGGGACCTCTGGAGGTCTCTAGGCCAGCCTCCTGCTCAAAGAAGGGATAACTTCCAAGTCATATCAGGCTGCTCAAGGCCTTGCCCAGCTCTTTTGAGAATCTCTAAGGATGGGGATTTTTTGAAGTCTCTGGACAATGGAGGATGAGATCTGGGAGGTTGAGCCTGGGTTCAGCAGTGTGACTCCCCTGGTTTGCACTGGTAAGGATATAAATAAACAATATGGTTGCAATTTCAAGGCCAATTCTGAATAACCACATAGACCTGGTCCCCAGATTAAAATTGTAACTAGTTCCAGACTTTCCTCAGAGCTCAGTACTTTTGGGAACTAGAGATTGCATTTGGCCCATTGTGCAAAAGAGAGCCACAAAGCTGCAGCCAAGGAGCCTTTCCTAAGCTGGACTATAAATCCACACTATTTGCACAGACAAATGACCCAGGAACCTGAGACTGAAACTTCATGATTTTGCATTAAGCTCTTGAGGCATAGTTCCAGCCTTTTTCCTGGCTCTTGCTTTGTGGCAAAACTTCAGCTGCTGTGACTGCATGGGAACTGATCCAGCTGAGAAATACCCTGCACGAGGAAAAGGTCCTTTTTTATCATGATCACTGTGATGGCTTGAGGAAGAGGGACACATGGGCTGGGGGAAGATGGAATTATCCCTTTCAGTGACAGCCTGTGCTTTGATCACTTAGGAAGATAGTGAAACTGCAGCTGGTAAAAAGGGCTGATCCTGCAAGTCCTACACACAAATTTTCTTCAACAGGGGCTTATAGAGCAGAGCAAAAAGGATTAATAAACCAAAGTTATGGGTTGATCTGCAAAAGGAAGCACATGCTTCATGGCTGCAAGCTCTTTCTGCTCATGTGGAGTGGATTAAAGATAAAAACAACCCTGTTATGCGCTTTGCTCCTGAGCTGTTTCCATCATGTCTATCTTCTTCTCCAGAGAAACTTGTACAGGAACTATTATCTGTAACACAAAACTGTGGCTCATATTCCCTGAGGGCAACTCATGGGATCCACTACCCCTTGCCAGAGAATGAGGCATCACTGGGTACCAGCTGCAGTGGTTCAGAAATCTTTACTGCCAGCCTGGTGGTTTTCTTGCAGGTTCTGCTTATTTGCATCTGTAATTTGAGTAAATACTGGGGTACATAAAACCAGTGACTCTGCTGATGCTGGGCAGTGGATCTCCTGTGGGACAAGCACTAAATCCACATTTTATGTCTGTTTAGCTGGTTTCATGGACAGCACAAACATGCTCCTCACGCAATGACAGTTTTATTACTCAGAAATAACTTCGAAATTCCAGATCCCGTTCATATTCTTTTTGCCTGCACCAGTGTGAATGACCGCTCTTCTCCCCACCGGGATGTCAGCAGATCCTGTAGCTTGTTTTCCACTGAAATGTCTCCTCTTAGGTAAATATTACATCTGGGGTTGCTTTGCCCAGTGGCTTTCCTACCTGGAGTTTGTACAACAGGTCAATGCCCTGCCGGCAGATAAGAGGAATACTTGCTGCCAGTGCTGGTTGCTGCTGTGAAATGCCACCCTGTTCTTCCCTCATCAGTTGCTCCTCCAACGTTTTTTGAATGTTGCTTAAGTCCTGGAAGTTTTTGCAAATTGAGGGAAATTTAAGACCATTTTGAATCTTTGGACAGGGTAGAAGGACTTGTTTATTGCAACAGCCATGACTTGTAAATTATTCATCTGTATTTAATTGAAATGCTCAGATCCTCAAAGGTCATGTTACAAAGAGTGAGGTAAAGGATCAATGAGCTTCCAGCAAAACAGGAAGGTTGGCAGGTCCTGGGGAAGCCTTCTCCATCCACCTGCATCTGCTCCATGGCAGTGCCTTTTTTACAGACAAAAATTGAGTTTCAATAAGTGAAGCAATGCACCAACATGTGTCTGGGAGGGGGAGAGGAGATGTGTAAAGTGCCTTCCTCTGTCAGTTTTCCCTCCAGTAAGAAACACAGATTTGAAGCCTGTTGCAGTGAAACATCTACACGGTCTGAGGGCACAGCCCGAGTATCTGCACACGCACAAAGGGCTCTGGCCTCTGAGAAATGGAGAAGTTCCAAGGACCAAGAGTGACCAGAATAGCTGTCTAAGCAGAAAAGAATCCAGCCCAGTTCCACTCAGCAGTTCTGTCTCCAGACAACACCAGACTTCAACTAATTAAAAAGAGCAGATGCTAGCTGGAACATTAATTGGAACAGCTATCAACTTTTCTATGTGCTTAAATCTGTATTCTATCTCTCTCCTACCAGGTTTGGAGAGAAAGAGTTAACCCTTCAGGTTGTTGGGTTTTGGGATTTTTTTAGCCTTAGTTTTTTTATGTCCTTAGAAGAGAGCATGATGCAAGTTCTATGAATAGGTTTGGATCCAAGTTTTTTTTCAGGTGAAAACAGTTCTCTGTCTAATAATGCCATCATCACAAACAGCACTCTCAATCCTTCCCTCGGCTGTGTTGTCAGTGAAGTGATCTTGCTCAGCTTTCAGAGGCCTTGTAGCAGTGCTGGGCACAGAGCCAGCTGCTGCTCTTCCCTCTATGTATTGTATAGATGGACACCTCTTCATTAACCTGGGCTCATGTGTTCCCCTCAGCCAGTATTCCTTCTCATTAAACTTGATGCACGATCAAGAAGAGAAAGTGCAAAGAGCTCAGCTGACATCTGATACACTTATAAATAGCCCTTCTGCCCTGCTACAGTTCTGTGGCCATCCCAATGGAAGCGAGCCCTCGGTGTATCACACTCTTCCTGGAACTGGGATGCTATCAAAGATTTTCCTCTAAAGCAGCCAAATTTGGACTCTGCTGGAAACTGGGTGCTTAAATGCTGGCATCACCAGTCTGTTCCAGATTGGCAGCTCCTTAGTCTTGTCCTAATCTCCCATTCTTAAGAGATCAGGCAAAGGCATTGTTTGAGCAATGAGACTCTTCCACTGCTCCCTGCCCTCCCTGCTCCCTTAACAGGGAGAGGCTCCCTCAGCACAATGACAAGCCCCGGAATATTTTTCTACAACTTTGCTCACACTTCACCCCAGCTACTCCCTTCATTCCCAAACCCTGTTTCCTTCCTCTCCCTCAGGGCTGGATCCAATCTCCTTCATGGGCTCACTGAGTCCATCACGGGTCTGGCAATCCTTGTTGACCTGTGTCCTGTGACACTGTCATGAGCACCAGTGTTCCCATCTAAACACAATATGCTCTGGCTTCCATTGGATGAGGAGGAAATCCCTTAACACTTTTTTCTCTTGCTGATCTCCTTGGGTGATAACTATTGGCATTTCCCACACCTTACTGGCACTGAATGAGACTCAATTCAACTCCCAAAGAGATTGCTAGGGAGTGATGAATTTAGGCAGGAGAACCATGGAGGATTGATTATGGGGCTGATTGAGATATTAAAGATTATTCCTGATTCATATTCTTGGAGGTCTGATGAAAGAAGTGAGTCAGATCCTTCTAACATAGTTTGACCTGGCAGATGCAGCCGGCAGCCCACTCAGCAGCTGTGTGAGGAGCTCACAATGTTTTGTAAATGGAATAAAGTTAATTTAACACAGCAGGCCTGTATTTGCTCTCTGAAATCAACCTGCAGATCACTTACCCCATCACTGCTCCAAGAGGAATTAGCTCCTGAGAGCTGCTCTTGGTAGAGGATGTGGGTGTTTCTGAGAGACAACCCCCTTTCCCAAGGCAGGGAAAGGTCTTTTTCTTGTGATACTGAGTTCATCACTGAAATACTCACAGTCCCTGTTCTCTTTTTGGGTAGCCAGGACTCTGCCTCAAAAGTCCTCTGCCTCCCAGAGTCCTCTGCCCCAGCACTCTGCTCTCCTGCCTCTGGGCTGTCTCTCTCAGCAATATTGCTCTTAATGTAATTGTGCCTTTTTTTGGGCTGCTTTCTCTTCTTGGGTGGGAATGCTGCCATTACTAAATCCCACAGGTCTCTTCAGCCTATAGGAAAAATGTTCCTTCCCCCTAGCTCAGCTGCAGGCAGGCATCTCCTGGGGCCAATGTCTCCTTTTGACTCAGTTCTCCTGCTGAGCTCTCTGTCTGCCTTCTGGATGTGTATTGTTGACTACTGACAGCCACAGGTGAATGGCTCATTCTCTGAAGGATGGCTGATTTTTAGACATTTAGAAGTTAGGAGATGAAATGGGAACTTGTTTCCTAGTGTTTGCCCCCCATGTTCTGTCAGCATCTCCCCCTCTCAGCATCCACCCTGATTTCGCTGCCCTCCAAGTCTCTGGTGTGCCCTGCTGCCTGTCCTGTTTTCCTTATTGGGCTGGTTCAGGTTTAGACTCTGTTTTCTTCCGACAGGAGACAAACACCCATGCATCCTCCACAGCCTGTGTCCCAGCAGCCCATCCCACTCCTGCAGGGCTCTCCCCAGTGCTGGGTACGGCTCTGCCCCAGAGCAGCCATCCCCTTGTTGTGCCCCAGAGCCGTGTTTGCAGCTGAGCTGTCTGGAGAGAGCATTAGCATTGCTGCATTGGGGTAGAGGGCAGGTTTGTGATTACTCCTTAAGTTGTTCTTTGTGGCTGCTAACTCTGCCTTCACGCCCCAGAGATGTAAGGTGTGTCCTGACTCCAGACTTTCCCCTGTGGAAAATGGGGGCAATGGCTCTCACAGCCTCCAATGGGAGTTTCTTTGGGGCATGGCAAGAATCTCACCTGGCTGAATGCAGACTTGTGCCAGGCTAAGCCATCAGCCTTTGAATGCCTTCTCTGTTCTTGTTCCAAAGCAGCTTCTAAATTAGAAATCCTACCACCTGCATTTGATATGGGCAGGGATTTTGCAATACTGGGAGGCTGAGTCAGGCATAGAGACCAGAGCCATTCCTGATGCTGAAAGGTTCTGAGGTGTTTAGGTACCCACTGCAATAGTTTCCCTCCTCACCTCATCTCCCCAAGGGTTGTGCAAGACTGGCAAACCTGGTCAGCCCAGCATCAGAGGAGCAGCTCTGGGGGGTCCTGGGCACTGGCTGACTCAGCAGAGACTCTGCTCCCTGCCTGCTCATGGCTTTTCCCTTGTCAGCAGCAGCATGTCCAAGGTAAATTACCTAGGTTTGGAACAGCTTTGGTTCCAGCTGAGATTGGCAGCCTCTGTCCTACTGTGAACCTTTTTGATATAGCAGCAGAACGCCATCCAGGTCTGGAAAACAGGCTCACTGTCTCCAGTGGTCTGCCACGTACGTGTGTTACATTTACTGATCCAAATTTCCCCAGACTGTACCCTGAAGGGAAAGCATTGGATTCCTGTCTTTCAGATCCAGGCCCTTTTTCCAGTTCTCTGTTTTAAAACTCGCCTGATAAAATCTAATGGAGCTTGTTCAGGCTGTTCAGGTCAGTGGTGGCTGTGGGAAAGGGTTTTGTGAAAAAACAGTGGTTAGATTTCTGTTATCCTTGTATTTAGTTTCCTGTAGACTTTTCAATGCTTTTTGAGCCAGGCCTATGGCTGTATCATGCTCAAGGGATTAGTTAAAAGACTCTTATTTATTTTATTGATACATTTTCTAGCATCTTGTAAGTAGTTTTCCGCTTTTGACACTGTTAAAGGGTGAATCAAGGAGTTCTATCACTACAATATCTCTATGTTTTGTTACAGCAGAAGTTCCTAACTGAAGGTCGTTTCAGTTGTTCTGAGTTTCCCTGTTTCAATATACAGCATTGCTCTGGGTCGAGACCAATGAAACCTCCAGCAGTTTGCCTGATTTACCTTCCACTCTCCATACACTGTGTTAGACCTGGGATTTCATGCTCTGCTCATCCTGGGTCACAGCTTGGTCTCTTTTCAGGTGGTAAATCCTGCAGCTCCATTAATGTATGGCTGCTGAAGACAACCCCTTGAAGCAGCTCACGTGGCTCCTCAGCAGGTCTGCAGGCTTAGAGGCAGCCAAAGAAGGCTCCTGGCACATTTTCCTCTTGAAAGTGGGTGTGAGGGAGGAGGAGGCAGTAGTTATTGAGCTTACGAAATTTCTTGTCTCCTGTCTGCATCTCAATGGGCTTCAAAAGAGGCTCGAGAAGTGCCAAGTCCTCAGGCTGGCCCTGTCCCACATAGGGGCTTCCTTCCAGTGTGGCCCAGGAGCCTCTGCTCAAGGTGATTTTTTTCAGCACTTTCATTCCTTTTGCATCTCTTCTTCTGGGTTGCTGAAGTTTTTCTGCTGGCTTGTATTTTTATGAGGATTCATCTCACCCATCGGGCTCTGAGGGCTGGGCCACCTTCCTACGGCTGGTTTCCAGCAAGGCCGTGCCACAGCTGAGCACCCCGGGGTGCCTGGGCCTGCTCCGGCCCTGTCTGGGCCGCCTGGGGCTCCACCAGCAGCTCTGCTCATCCCCTTATGGAAAAAGCAGGACTCTCATTCCTTTTCTGGAACCTCCAACTGTCTTGATTCTTTGGCCCAACTCTGAGCCCAGTGGTTCCTCTGTTGCTTGTCTTCTGTGGCCTGGACAGAAATGTTGGCCCTCAGCGTTCTCCTTGGAGGTGACATCCCACACCTGAGTCCAGCACTGAACCACTTGTCCCAAGAATCCCAGGAGTGTCCTGAGGCTTTCTGTGTTCCTGCCTGTGTCCAGTTTCTTTGGCTGACTTGGAGCCCTTCTGTGTGCTCTGATTTTTCTCCCCGCCACAAACTCCAAAATCATCACCATCTTCTGGCTTCCCCATGAATTTCTTTTGATTCTCTTGCCTGGACAAGGCCTAAACATCTCCACACACTCACACCAACTGATGGGCCCTTTGGATATTTGTAGCCTTTATTCCTCTTTACCAAACCCATTTGTATTAGGCACTGCCCCCCAAAAAAGAAAAAATCCAAAGATTGTTGAAACCCTCTCCTCTACCCCATGCATGTGTTGAAATCCTCTCCTCTACCCCTGTGAGGGCAAACAGGTCTTTTGTCCATCATTTTGCTGCTGCATGGTTATATCCTCTCTATTTTAAAATTATTTTACCTGGAGACATATTATTAAACAACTTTTTTGGGCAGATTTGCACCAATTTCTCTGCCAAACTCTTGCCATTTCTACCACTTCAGGCTGATCCTGATGGTGCTGAGTTGCTGGAGGGAGGGATGTGCCTGATCCCTCAGCAAGGCCTGTTCTGGCGTTGCACAACGCATCTGTTCTCTGGGGGGCCGTGCGCAATCTCCTCCTGGGACAGATGTCTGAGCTTGATCCTGCTGGAATGACGTCAAAGGCTGCAATACTGTCCCTCTTCCCGGGCCGGCAGGGCTGCTGCGGCCACGAGCAGGGCCATGGGGCTGCCATCGCCTCGCCCCGCACAGTGATATTAATCTGTCACCAAATGCCAGCACAGGTGGCCCCTGCCACTTTGCACAGTGGAGATCCGCTTACACGCCCTTCCATGCAAATTCCTGCTACTCCAGAAACCTCTGACTGAAAGAAAATGGGGTTTGATTTTAAAAGGAGCACCCTCCATTGTTGACCTGTGAGCAGATAAAAGTCCGGCAAACTCGCAGCCCAGCCTTTCCCATGTTTGGGACACAGGCTGGCACAAACAAATGCCATTTGACATGGAGCTGCAGCAGCGAGCACAGCAGAGGGTATCAGTAAATCCCTGGATGTGACTTGGCACGTGTCTCCATGGCACTGATTAGGAGGACAGGAGTTATCTATGTGCAGCTATTTTGGATGCTTGTGAAAAGGGCTGCTGAAGGCAACAGCAGCCTCCGCTTGTACCCAACGAGCCGTGGTGACATGGGGTGACACACACTGCTGCACCTGACCCTTTGCCACAGGGAAGGTTTCCCAGTGCTGCAGGGAAGGAGGAGACTGGCACATCCCTGGGGCAGGACTTCCCTGAGGCACCCCAGCCTCTGCACTCTGCAGGGGCTGTGGCAGGGCAGGGGTTGTGACAGGACGTGATTCACTGTGACCTCCTGGCACCATTGCCAGCCCTGCCTGCTGCTGAGGCAGTGCTGACATTCCACATCTGCCAGGTCCAGCTTGGAGTGGGCTGCATGCAGCCTGAGATCGATGAAATGCTGTTCGTGATCTGGTCAGCTGCATCCTGGCCTGAGCCATGGTCCGTTTTGACAGCTCTGCACAAAGGTCAGGGGGAAGGAAGGAGTGTTTGACGTTTTCAATTTTTATATGAATGCCCAGACAGTTCTTAGATTCTTCTTAAAAAGCTGATGACAGATTAAGAACAGGTCCCAATTTGGGATTTTGGAAATACTGGGGTTTTCCAAGTTGTCAATCCAGCAGGAGGAGTTCCAGCGTGCCTGTGGCTGTGCACAGCATCCTTTCCTTTAGGCAGCTCAGGGCTGCTGGTGGTAGCTGCTGCCTGGATGTGGCCACATGTAGGGTATGCCCTGGGGAAAGGGAGAAAAGAGTCTGTAACATTAGCAGGAACATTTCTAATGGCTCATGAAATGAAATAACTACATGATGTAGAAACCTATTAAAAAATTGCTAGCCTTACAAAAATGGGAGAGATTGGTTTTTAACATATAGGTGCAGAGGTAATGTATCTTTAAAAATCTGTAATTTTGAGCTGGAAATAGGACTGAGACAAGTCTCAAAATAAAATATTTAATTACCAAATCACTTTTGCTAAAAAGATCCAGAGTTTGCAATTGATTTCATTAGCCCCTGCTGAGCCCCTAGTTAGTGAAACCCCTAGTTAGTACTGGTGCTGCTGGGTTGGATTGCTGTAAATTCCATCAGCAAATTATTGTGATTATAACAGATTTCACATGTGAAAGTGAAGAACTTGACATTCCAAAAGCAACATCCCTTCTGCCTTCTCTGATAGGGATAACTAGTTTATTTCTAGGTGTAAAAGAAAAAGCAATTGTGTTAACAAGGCTGTGAGGAGAAGGGCTGGCATGACAATGCTTCACAACACTTTACAGGGCAGAAATCAGCTAGGATTTACCTTAGTGGCTGTGATATTTAGACAGGAATTCCAAAGGGAGCTACCAGAGTGAACTTCAGCTGACTCTGACAGGTTTGCATGATCAATGTCTCACTGTAAGTAAGAGAGATGCTGCTTGCTGATGGCCAGGAGCCCTAATGATATTCAAGGAATTGAATTGCCTGCAGGATGGTCACAGGATGGTCACCATTAAATGCAAGCTTTTGCAAAACCATCTAAATGTTGATCACTGGGGTAAACTGGCTTTAGAGCTGAGGGCAGTTGCTGTGCCAGCCTCTGCAGCAGACAGATCCCAGGTCCGCTTGGACAAAAACTGGCTGATGTGCAGTGGTTTAGAGATCTCTTTTCCCTAGGAAAAAAAATAACTTGCATGTCATTAAGTAGAGGTTATGAAAGAATGAAACCACTCAATAAGATGTGATGTTCTCTCAAATTCAGTGATTACAGGCTCTTCTCACAAGAGCTGCCATATTCCCTCTGCCTCTACCACAATGCAGATGTCCTGAAAAAAGGCCTTCTCATAATATTTTTCTATATTTTCTTCACCAGGCACTTGAAATCCATTTTATGAACATCAGTTTGTTCTATATTGTACATTGCCAAGATTATTATCCTTAGGGAACAGGAGGTGAAACCGCAGAAGAAGGAGATGAGGTGAGTCACTTCTGGCCATATAGACATTTAAATAGTTGCAGGATTGGGAAGGGACATATTTTCCTCTCAAGCAGTGTTTGTGGGGAAAAAAAATATATGCCAGTAATCTGAATCTAGCTCTCCATTATTGCTTTTAACACCAGCAGGGATAAATATTTGTTCACAAATACCTACAGAATAAGAAAATGGGCATCTTTAGATTACAGGATATATAATTAATCTTCCCCCAAACTTTTAGACAAGTCTAAGGTGTATGTCAATGAAAACACTATAAGCACATCTGTATTTTGAGGAAAAATAATTCGGGTCGAAATCAGTGGTTTTTCATTGCTTACATTGCTACTAAGGACCCACTAGATGAAAAAATAGAAGATTGCATCACAATTGATAATTTTTTATATGAGCAACCCAGTTGTTTGGGGCTTTTGGCTGTTGTTTTCTTTTTCTTTTTTTTCTTAATTATTCTGCTGAGAATATCTGCCCTGGGACAAGGAAAGCAGTCAGCTCTCAACAGCAGCAAAATAAATTTCAGTCCAGGGCAACACAAATTGGGAAGAAGCTCCAGAGAGTGGTGCTGTTTGAAATGAATTGAGGAAATATTTCAAAATCTTGCATAGAAGAGCAGAGTTTTGCAAGCTGTTACAATTGGACTTCAGAGTAACTGCTGAGTGGGTAATTAGTCCCATGGGAACACAGGAGTCTGGACAAATGTAAAAAGGAACAAGGGGGAAAAAAAGCGTATGAAAAATTAACTTTAAAAACAAGCTAGAACATTAGTCACAGGAGGGATATAACTCAACTTCCATTTGACATTTAGTTCTGTGATGAACAGAAACATTATTTTTAACCCCTATATTGAAGCAACAAATACAAACCTTGCTTTTTAAGACAGCTATAACTACTGTATTGAAGTTCATCTCTAAGAGGGTGAAGGGGAGGTAAAGAGGTACTGAAAATACTGCAAACCCAGCAATCAGGACTTACATTCAGGTGGAGCAGGGAAAAAACAGTTGTGGAACTGGTCATGATATTAGGTGGGGTCTGCTTTGCTCTCAGAGACTCCCCCATCATGAAGACCGAGCAGTTAGTCAAGGTTTAAAACATCATGTCCCCACCAACATTGCTCCGTCTACAACAGCCTGTCTACAGTGCATGGTCTCATTTTCCCCTGGGCTGAGAGCACCCCAGCTGGAAGGTGATTTACCTACCTGACAGGCCAGAGGATACCTCTTTGCATACCTCTTTGCTGGGTTTAGAAAGACTTGGTGGAACACAACTACAAAGAAATCTTGAAGCATGTGAGACACTTCTGAGGTTATCTAGTGCACATGTGGTTGGTCCTGCCATTTCAGAGCTCCTGATCCATAGTCCTGTGATGGTTACAGGACAGAGATTACTGTTCAGATGGTTACTGAACCAGAGATTTATTTATAAAGTTTCTGCACTTGCCTTTTGTGGTTCATTGCTCCCATTATTATCTCAACAGCAGTGATTTGCTGATCAGTTTTTGTAGGACAGGACTAGTATTGCTTTGGCTGTTTGATGTTTAGAAAACAGAAGAATGTAATTCCAGTGGGTCTGGAGAAGCAGGAAGCTTTGCAAAATCTCCTAATATATCTGGGTGTGAGTCTATGTAAGTGGGTCGTATTCAATGAACAGGGTGCCTGGAGCAGTAACAGTAACATCACAGCTGAAGGCTCGGAACTGGGCACCAGACCTGCATCTTCCTAATTCTGAGGAATTTCGTGCTTTCTCTACTCTACAGCCTCCAAGGAGATTGAGTCAACCTCCCTGCTGGGCCCTCACCATTTCAGTAGCCAAGTGATGGGGTCCCAGCTGCCTGTTCTGCACTGGTACCCACAGGAGCTCTGTCTGTCGGTGCCATGGTGCTGCATTTCTGACTTGGTGGTGCTCCAGCTGTGACCTGAGTGAAGGTTACTGTGTTTGCATATAGGCTTTGTGTTTACTATTTAAGGTGAGCGAGAGGCTCTGGATTCCCTCTGTTGGGTCACCCTCTCTGTTTCCCAGTTCAATGCAAATGGCCAGACAGGCAGGCAGCTCTTCCTTTGAAGACATTCAGATTCTCGAGAGGTGTGCCAGTGTCTGGCAGACGTGGTGTTGGCAATGCATGGTGGACACAACGTGGTCACAGTTGTTCGGTCCTGTAAACACCATCTTCAAAACCACCATCTCCTCGAGCCACTTCCCTGCAGTGTCCCGCACAAGGATCCTGCATAAACACACCCAGTCCTGGCGTATTCCTTCCAGGAGAGGGCAGGGGAATACAGTTTATCACAGATCCACTCCTGAACTGGAGCCAACATCCATCCTATCCCAGATCTTCCTGTACGGCTTTCAGTATATTTTGCTTTCCTAAACTTGGATAAGCAGAGGTGGGTGCTGAATCTCCTCCAGGTGAGCCAGTGGGTTTTGTCACATTTACAGACCTGACTCTCCCTTAGTCACCTTCGGGAGGGGCAGCTTGGACTGGGCTGTGCCCCTTGCTCTTGAACCCTTTGCAATGAGCCTTGTTTCCCCCATTGAAGGTATCGGCTGCTGGGCAGCTTCAGGAGCAGGGTTTAAAGAGCCGAGCCCCAGCTCTTGTGCTTCACCTCGCCATCAAGCCAGGGGAGGCAGTGATGGGACAACTTGTGTATCACACGCTCAGCACACTGCTGTCCCTGCAGAGGGTGGTCTGATTCCCTCAGATGTCCATGATGTCAGCAGGAACAGCTCTGCTTCATGGGTGCTTTTGCCAGATTAAAGTGCAGGGGTTGTACATGGAAACCCGAGGTTGGAGGTGTACCTGGCTAAAGATGGCCTAGAGAAATGCAGCCAGAAGGTCAGCAAACATTTTCTCTCTCCATATATTAATGAACAAAAAGTTTGGGAGAAAATAAAAAACTCTCCCCAGGTCACCCCACTGTCTTTAACAGTCAAAATAGTAATAGCATAAAAAATCCTAAAATTAGTTTGTTCCAACTTATCTCCTCATGGACCTAGGACTCTGACTTGAAAAGACAACATAATTTCCAAACCCATGGAGGAAAGAGAAAAAAACCCAAATCAATAAACTGTTGGCCCTGCAGTACAGACGCTCTGGCAACGCTAAAGAAATTAAGTCCTGAGATGGCTGTTGCTGTTTCCACCTTGTCCAGCAGAGACACAGCGAGGGATAAACATATTCTTTGTGTCAATATTTCTGTAGTACTGAGAGAACTTACAGTCCTTATCTGTGAGTGTCAAGGACTGCTAAGTTAATGTGATCGTAATGTTACTGGAGAATCTGACAGGCTTTTTTGTTCCCTCTGTCCCCATATAACTGTTCTGGTGCTGAAAGCTGAAGTCCAGTAGAGCTCAGCTGGATGTGACCATGGGCTTTGTGGGACATGGAAGGGATCTATCTGTAGGAGACTAATTAAAAAAAAACACCCAACAAACCAACCCCAAACACACAAACCCAACAAATAGAATTTGAACTTCCTTTTTATTTTTTCTTTTCTTTTGTGTGATTTTTTTTGCTTCTTTCCTTGGAAAAAGAGCAACCTTGATTTGTAAATCAGATGGAAATGTGTGAGTAATCAATTCAACCTGACTAACCCTTGTTTTGCCAGGTGGCTGGTTGGGTCATCAGCTTACTAATAGTTTGCTGCTGTAGTAAATGGGAAATAGCAAGGGCTGGGGCAGAAATATCACAGGTGACCTCTAAAGACAGAAAAGCACTCATCCAGTGCAACACAATCCCTCTTTTTGCCCATCCATAAAGCTCAAACACTTTTCCTTCAAGTCCCCTCGAAAACAAGAACTTGTAACACAGAACTGTGTACAAAAGAGGAGAAAATCCAAGACAGGAAAAATCAGCCTCCGTAGAGAGTGTATGGAAAGGCAAAGTGTGAGCAGAGCCAGACAATTCTTAGGTGTAAACTGCTGGGTGTGTCGTGGAGGAGCCCTTTGCTGTCTTTCCCACCTTTAATAGCTCTGTGCTGTGTGGCACAGAACAACCCATGAATAGTTCAGCCTATGCCTCCTTTTTCACTTTATAAAGCAGGGCAATTATTATCTTCAGGAAAAATTTTAAAAGCTTGAATGCTGAGGTTTATGTGCCTTTCCTGACTAGATCTTTATCACACAGCTGTCAGACAAAAAGCCAGTTAAAAGCACCTTACCTCTGCATTATCCCACTGTTTGACAACTGTGGCAATGCTAGAAAGGCTCTCTGAGCAGGGCGACCAGTTTGACTGAAGTTCTCTCCTGAAGGTGGCAAAAGTGAGAATGGAAAATGGTAATATCAAGGGACAGAAGTAACAATAGATTTTCAAAGGAGTTGCTGAAGAGGTGAAGAGGAGGAAGGAAATCTCATAGTGATGCACAAAAAGGATGGGTTGGGAAAATTTTTAGATAATTTCATGGCATGGAATGAGTTGTGCTGCAGTATCAAATGAAGGACATCAGTCACAGATACACAAAAATGCATTCCCAAAATCCTGTCCCAGCCCAACAGTCATTGCTGGTTCTCATGAACAGTTGGCAGAAAAAAGGGATCAGAAGTAATTATATTTGTCTAGATCTGTGCATTTCCCCTGCTGTTAATAAAGGCTTGTAGTGTTTCCAAGGCCTTGAGCAAAACTTAGATGTGTGTCAGCTTGCTTTCACTGTCATGGGGCTCAGAAGAATTAACCAGTTCACAGTTTGAGAAGTGCCTTCAGAGATTACAGAGGGATGGAAAAGTGGCTGAGTCGGCTCAGAGGCTGGCACCTGCCACTGTGGCTTATAATTCTGGTTTGGGTTTAAGCCCCAAACAGAGGGGTTGCCTGCAGACCTCAAAATGAGGCCTGCAGTTCGAGGCACTCCCAGCAGACTCATGGATAAGACAATATGGTCTTGCTGAGGAAGGAAATTTCTCCAATAAAATCTTTGCTCAGGAAAGATGCTGAAATGGATGAAAGCTGTGGGGATGTTTCAGCAAGGACAATCCCAGACTGGCATTCAAGGAGGTAGTGATTTTTGTGTGTTTTCTAATTATTCTCTGTTTTAAGGTGACCGGTTTGTGCTGTAGTGAGGCATAAGAACTTGTGCCATTGTATATCCTGTTTGTTTGGTTTAAATGTGTCCTTTGTCTCAGTCTAGAAATATTGCCTGGGCAGAAAAAGAGGACTTTGGATATTTTTCCAGGATATACTGATGTCCAACAGCCTGGTCAGGGCAGCAATTTCTGCGAGTTCTGGACACCCAGGAATGCTGAAGGCACAGTCCTTGAGCACACAAGGGCTGTGCTGAAGTTTCCCATGGATTCTCTGTGCACAGCAAAGGGAATCTGGACAAAACATGTGGTGCATCCAGAACTTGGCACATAGCGTGTGAGCCAGCTTGGGTTCATCCTGCATGCTCTGGACTCGCTTCCCAGGTGCTGTGCATCTCCTGCCTGCATTCCTAATACTTTTTTTTTCCCTACAGGGAAATCTTAGGGAGAAATACAGATGCCTTAGTTAATTTCCTGGTATTTTCCATGGCACTTCACTTCACAGCAGCATTGAAAGGGTGAGATGCTGGGTAGGGTTCTTCAGATGTGAAAAAGTGTCAGATACCTCCTCCATTACAGCATACAGCCACACATGGAGCAGGTGCTGGCACAAGGGATGGTGGCTGTGCATCCCCTCCCACAGCAGCACAAGTTTGGATCTGCTTGAGACCCCTGAAAACTTCTCACCTTCCTATCTCCAGCCTCAGAGACAGCCAGCAGTGCAGCCATGCAGCTACACAGTGGGCAAAGGACCCAGCCGCCAGTGGTGCTTTTAGGGAAGCGAAAAGGTTGTGGGCCCAGTAAAATGGATGAAACTTGGAAAGCAGAACTGGGAAAATACCTTTTATTTCCACATAATTAAATATGGGACTTCACCGTGTCTCTAGCAATTTAAAGAAAGTTCCGAACTACTGTGACTAAAATATGAAGACACTGCCTTTTGCAAGTGGAAAAATGCAAGTTAGAGAAACCTCTAACATGTCCCAGTGCCTAGGTAGGCTATAGTAATGATACAATTAAGTTTGCAACTTTTGGTCGTTTTCATGTAATAAATATTGCAAGGGAATTTTATATGTGTACAGCAAACAATTCAAATTCCATTTAAGCCCAGACCTGAGGACTTGGATTTTAGCTGTATTAAAATGTCACGTCCTCTGCATTGCTAAATCATGCTAAACTTCATCTACTCAGGAAAAAAAGGGGTTTTAACTGAGAAAAAGCAGTAAAGCAAGGTTTGCCAAACATCTATTTTGGGTAAAAATATTTAAGGCCAACATTTTTATCAACATAATCCTTTTTACGTCAGTGAAGTTACACTAATGCAGAATTTGGCCCTGATGTATTTGTACAAATATAGTATCTAGGATTTTGATGAGTACATATTCATGCATTATTCATTGAGACAATGTGGAGAGGAAGAACAAGGTCTGTGCATGAGAGGAAAGCCCTGAGCACCTTCAGGTCCTTTGATCATCCCCAGCAGGATGAAGGAGCACCTGTAGGGTCACCCCTGTGCTGACTTGTTGAGGCTGAACGTCCTCTTGGGAAGAGACTGGTTTATGTTTGCCAGGCTGTGGGATGTGTTGCTGGCAATTCTGAAGAAATGCAGATGGAGGATATTTTTGCAAGTTTAAATTAAGCTGGATTTTAAAAGAGATACGACTGCACCTTAGTTCTGTCACAGACCTTTTGTTCGGTCCTCCGTGCCTCAGTTTCCCCATAGACTAAGAATAATACTTAGTTTTCCCTGCATAGCAGCCAGGCCTACAGTGGGGGAGTAGGAAGGGTGTGCTGTCCCATGTGCCCTCAGAAAAGGGTGCACAGACTTGTTATAAGACTGCATTCTGATATCATAGGCCCTTTCCAAGAATCTGAAAAAAAGAAAAATTGAATCTGAAAAATCACTGATTGAGCAGAAAAACTGATTGCTGCTGCAGCTGGCCCCCCTATGAGCTTCCTCAGCAGGAGTTGAACATGGATCCTGATTCATACCAAGTATTGCACAACTATAGTGTGTTTGTGTATATACGTATGTATATACATATATATAAATAATTACATGTGCTTATATGAAAAACTAGTGATGTTTGTAGTAACAGTGGTGTGTGTGCATGAGAGCAACTATTGGGACACATATCCCAATAGTTTCTAGCATGCTGGAAGTCCCCCCATTAAGCTTTGGCAGGCAGGAAAGGGGCAGGTGTGCAGGTGTGGAGCAGGAGAGAGGGCATGGGACTCCTCGCACCTCCACAGGGACCAGCTTATCTCCAGATGTGCAGAGCCTTGTACGCTTACAGAGTCACAGAACGGTTTGGGTTGGAAGGGACATTAACAGGCCATCTAGTCCAACTCCCTGCAGGAGGGAGTGACGTTTTCAACCCGATCAAATTGCTCAGAACCCTGTCCAACCTGACCTGGAACATTTTCAGGGATGGGGCATCAACCAGCTCTCCGAGCAACCTGTTCCGGTGTTTCATCACCCTCGCTGTATAACATTCTTCTTACCGAATCCAAACCGACCTTCTTTCAGTTGAAAACCATTCCCCCTTGTCCTGCGGCGACAGGCCCAGGGCGCTCCCAGGACGGCGCATCCCGCGGGTTCGCACCCTCCCCGCGGCCGGGCCCGC
>VZTN01028267.1:143957-248790 GCA_013400515.1 Erpornis zantholeuca
GGCTGTGCCCCTGCTGCCGGGCACGGCGGAGGTGGCAGATGGAATTCCATCCCCGGCGGAGCAGCGGCCAGGGGTGGGGGGCTGTTTTTGCGCTGGAGCGGTGCCGTGCCATGGAGTGACGGGCGGCGAGGGGGGGAGTTTTTTCCCGATCATTGCGACCACACTGATGTGGGGGAGAAAGGAAGCACGGGACCCCAAAGCCTCCTGAAAAGGGATGGAAGGAAAAACCAATAAAATAAATAATAATTAAAAAAACCCTTACAAACAGAACAAACAAACACAAAACTGTTAAAAAAACAAACAAACAAACAAACATGTTTTGCAGCCATGGAAGCCTGGCTGTGCTCGTGCTGGAGTGGGAGTTCTGTGTGTGTTTGTCCCCCGGCACCCCTTTCGCTGCCCAGGCGGCTGGCGCCACGCATAATTTCGAGCTCCCTTCACTGCCGGGGTGCAGAGGTAGTGGGGTGCGCTCCGGCGGGGCCATCGCCTGTGACCACTGCAGGTGAAGTGCTTCCTCTTGTGGAAGCCAAAGTTTGGGGCTGTAGCGGGATAGTTTTCAGAAAATAAAGCTTTGGGAATATTTCTGCTGTTTCCCAGGAGCAGTGGGTTTGGAAAAAACAAACCTGGACACCCCACTGTGTCTGGGGAGCAGCACAGCCACCTTGCGGGAGAGATGAGAGCAAGTGGGTTTACTCGTGGCTTTTTTTTTTTTTTTTTAACATTATTTTCTCTCCCCCCCTGCCCCCCGCATTTCTCTTTTAATTTCTTAGAAACTCTGGGCCTGCTTCATTGCCTGGTTTATGGCTCTGTCTGTGGAGCAGAAGTCAGCCTGAACAGATTTAAAACCTTCTAGGGAATAAGAGAAAACCCTGGAGAGATTAGTCTTAAACTGGAAAAAGCTGTGCTAGTAAACGTAGGAAATGACTGTCAGTGTCTCGTATATGCTGTGTGATCAGTAGTGCTGGGCTGACTGTCCAGAAATGACAGGCTGGGAAATACATACCCCGTGTTTCAGCAAGTTCCCACGACTTTACATTTTAATGTTGCTCTGCACCAAAATATGTCTTCTCGGCTTTGCTTTTTGTAGTTGTTTGGTTTTTTTCTAGCTGGTGATTAGATGGACAGGTTTTAAGGAGAGCAACATGTTTTTGGCAAAAGGACATCATAACAACCCAGGGAACTTTTAATAAAAGTTGGAGATGGTCGTGCTGCCGAACAGCTGCTGTATTTCACTCCAGAAGCGCTGTTTCCAGCAGCTCAGGCAGTGTGGTCTCGGTATAGGTGCTTGCATTTCTAACATGTTTTCAAGGTTCCTAGAGATGAAATGCCTTATGGAAACAGCCTCATTAATTTTCATAGCCTTCACCACCCTGGCTTTTTTTGGTTTTGTTTTCTAATCTTCTGGTTTTGGCTGTGTCTGCAGGTGAAGTAAGGATGAAAGCTTTTGGTTGTTAGCCTGGCCTTTAGGAGAAAAATATAGCCAGGGCCCGATCCTGAATTCCAGACATTCTCCAAAATCATCTTGGCTGTTCTGCAAGCTTTGAGAGTGCACAGAAAGCAGAACTGGCCTGTAATGTGCCTGGATCTATTTGCCTCTAACAGTCCCTTCTTAAAAAGCCTCTGGTGACATCGAGTGACATTGTTCCTTGTCAAAAGAGATGGGAAACAAGCATGCTGGCTGTTTTCTGCTGAGGTAACTGGCCCACAGCAGTTGCTAGGGGTTCATTGGTTTGGTTTTGGTTTTTTTTTTTTCCCTTGTTTAAGCCCTTATTCAAGTTACAATTTAGTTCTATTCCCAGGAAATATTTTGGTATGTGGCTTCCTAATTCTTGCAGGCAATTAAAGAACACTTGAACATTTTAATTTTTTTTTTAAAGAAGTTCACCAACTGCTTTTGGTGCATGCAGAGCACGCCAGCTTTTTTTAGAAAAACACATGTTGCAGTCCAAGTTTCCCTCACAGCCCCATTCTTCAGAAGTTTAAGCTGAAATAATACAGGCATTGGAGGGAGGATCAGAAACCATCTGAGGGCAAGTCTTCCTTTCTGTCCTGTGTTTCTTAAGGCAGTCACCAATTTTTGTTGCAAGATAGAAACAATAAGCTTGGGTGAATTCTTACCAGATGCCAATACTAATTTGTCAGAAGCAGATGGTGCTTTCTGTTTCAAAACTGGAATAGCTCAGCTCTGGGACTTCTGCTGGGGGAACTTTCCATCAACACAGAGATTAAAAAAAAAAAAAGTGTGTTAGAAATAGTTCAGCTCTTCTGACTCTTTGCTTTTACTATAAGACATGATTATAGGCTAAGGTCACAAAACAGAGCCACTAACCTCTGTTTGAACTTCCTCGTGTTCAGCACATGTGGGTATTTCATTATTGGTTCAGAGGCATAGCTGACTGACAGGACACACATACCAGGAAAATGTGCAATCTTACTTTTAAGTCTTTCAACCCATTCCTGTTTCCTCCATGTGCATATGAAGGAGGAAGCCATATCTTTAAGAAATACAGCTTTCCCCCCACTCTTCCTGTGAAATATTAATAGATACTCCCAGTGGGACAGAGCTCTTTAAGGGTGTTGTGTAAAATATCTTGCTCTGTGTTCACTGCAGCACTGAGCATACAGGCAAATTTTGATTTTTCTCCAGTGAAGGAAAGACAGGGCAAATTTTGGAGATGAGGCAGCAAAGATGCTCTGCAACAGCAGTAACAACCATCCTCTCACCTGCACAAAACTGGGAGCTATTGACTATTCATGGCAAAGCGTCCAAAGCGCAGCAGCAGAGCCTGTGGAAAATGACAGCGTGTAACAAGATTGACTGGCATTTCCTTCATGCTGGCTCACATGCTTTCTAATTCACACACACACAACCTCATAGGCTGATCGAATGACTTCTATCTCTGTAGTCCGCATACCTTCCACAGAAAGAGTTGTTTTATTATGCACATGTACAGCTCTGTTTTCAGTCACCTTGAGCGAATGACTGAGGACCAGTGTTGCCTCCATCCAGAGGTCTCTGCGTTCGCTCTCTAAGGGGCATTAATCTCTGTCCGTAAGCGATTTCTTTTTTCCCTTCGGGGAGGTGGAGAATAAAAAAATACGCAGATGTTCCTCCTGCCTCCCCAGGCGCCTTTCTAGGAAGTTTGCTTGTCTTAGCTGGGAAAGCACAGGGCAATCGCGGCTGTCAGCAAGCACTGCGGTGGGCTGCACTGGGAAAGGTGGGGCTGGTTGTTAGGGGGCTGTAGTGGGATTAGGGCTCACGTGAGCCGGGATTTGTGGGATGCTGCCCGCTCAGCAGGGGCAGGGGGGCACTGGGAGCCAGCGCAGGTCGGGATGCCGGGGGTCCGTGCCGCCCCTCCCGGTGCAGCAGCTGGCACGGGGCTCAGCTCACCTCAAGCTCTGCCCCGGAGAGGGAGGAGCGTGGGGTGAAACCAGCCACCAGCTGGCTGGCAGGACATGGTAATTAGCCCAGTGCAGTGCCAGCCGTATTAAGGACAGTGCAGGTGATGATGACGTTGGGACACTGATTCATTACATCTGGAGGGGAAAATCCGCCTAGTAAATGCTGAAGCACAGTAAATATTTTTGGCTCCTGCCAGATTGATCCTTGCTTTATGCTGAACAGCCTGTATTTGTAGAACTGAGGAAGTTAAAAATAAAGTTGGTGGAAAGCTACAAGATAGGGAAAGGATTTGTATTTTATGGCCACCAGCAATAAACTTTTTTCATTTGTTTCTTTTTGGTGGTAAAAATTTCAACACTTAATTTTTTTCTTCCCATTCCTTTCTTTGGCTCTGGATTTCACTGCTAGGTGAAAGCTTGTTATTTATTTTCTCTTGCCAGTAATATTCTGTAAGGGAGCTGTAAATCTGGAGCACACAGGGTTGGGAAATTATTTCTGACAGAATTCTTTTGCAAATATGTGGTGCAATCCTGCAAAACGCTTCAGCCCTGACAGTCCTCGGGGGGTGGTGCAGACATATCAAAGCTTGTAGCAGCCTGTGTACCCAGGGAGGCTGGATGCTCTGGACTTTCCTGTGGGCTAGAGGGCTTTACGAGCTTCAGTTCATGGAGATAAATGATTAAACCAACTTCTGACTGTTGCTATTTTGTTTTCCTGCACTCAGGCTCTCACCTGAACTTTGGCTGCCTGGTATATGCTGTTGGGATATCCTTAAAGATCATCCAGGAATGGTGGATCACTTGCTGCCTACTGATGAATCCTTTTCATCCACGAGATCTTCTCTTGGATACTTTGGGGACATGACAGCAGGTGTGAGGTCCTACCAAATGCTGCCCTCTCCCCTGTCAGAAGATGACAGCGACTCCTCCAGCTTTTGTTCTTGTTCCAGCCCTGACTCCCAGGTGCTCAGCTCCAGCTATGGAAGCACGTCCAGTGCGGAAAGTCAGGACAGTATCTTAGACTATTTATTGTCCCAGGCATCTTTGGGGAACACCACTTCATCATGGTGGGACAAAAGGAGACTTCAGCCAATAGTGAAAGAGGAGTACTTTAGGTTGCCTGAATTTGCTGTGGATATGGAAGACTCAGGACCATTTCAGCCCACACTTGAGGAAATTGAGGAATTTTTGGAGGAGAACATGGACTTGGAGCTCAAAGAAAGACCTAAAAGTGAGACCAAGGACTTGAGAGCTTGCAGCCAAGTTTCTGTTGCTTCGCTGCAGCAAAAAGACCATATGTTACCCAATGCTAGTTTAAAAGAGAGTAAAAATGAACAGTTGAATGGCTCAACAGAAGGCGGCCAAGCTTCAAATGGAGGAACGACCCTGGAGAACGGGATACCAGTTATGCTCCAAATTCAGCCTGTACAGATCAAACAGGAGTCCAACACAAGCCCCAGTTCCCAAGGACCAGCACAGGAGAACATTAAAATTGCACAGCTCCTAGTCAACATCCAAGGACAGACATTTGCCCTTGTGCCTCAGATAGTTCAGTCGTCCAGTTTGAACTTGTCCTCTAAATTTGTCCGCATTGCTCCCGTCCCCATCGCCGCCAAGCCAATTGGGCCGGGAGGCATGATCCAGGGGCAGACGGGAATCATCATGGGTCAGAAATTTCAAAAGAACCCTGCAGCTGAACTCATTAAAATGCACAAGTGTTCTTTTCCTGGTTGCACCAAGATGTACACGAAAAGCAGCCATTTGAAAGCCCACCTGAGGAGGCACACAGGAGAAAAGCCCTTTGCGTGCACGTGGCCAGGTTGTGGATGGAGGTCAGTATTGGGGTGCAGCTCGGTCCAATTTTGCTGGTTTTGCTCACTTGACCTAACTTGCCGAGCAAGAATGTTTGTACTCGGATTTGTAAACTGTTTCTGTTGCCAGAACTCGTTTGGTCTGTTTGACAATGAAGACCTTTTTTCTTCCTGTTAGGTAACCCAAGGGTTTTGATAAATTAAATAGCACAGCATCACCTGCTGGCACCAGAAGTTACAGTGTCTTAAAAAAAATAGAAGTAGTCCATCATAATTGGTGTTTCATTCTAGAGGGCCAGATTAAGCTTGTTACCACAGGTAAGACCTAGTGTTTGCATTGGTGTGGTTGCAGCACACCAGCCCCAGCAGACCCATGGCGGGCACCAGCTGAGGCTGTGAGTGAACTGGATGGTTTAGGGCAGAACTGCTGTGCACAGCCTTGTGTGGCTCCAGCTGTGTGGGACTAAATGTGGGCTGTGATAAGCAAGTGTGGCTAAAAGCAGTATTCTGTGCGCTTTCATAGAAAATGCACTCCATCCCACTCCTTCTGAAAATACTGGCAGTGACACTCTGGCACACTCTGGATTTTATTCTCTGTGTTGATTCAGAAAATTGTGTGGGTGCCACTCAAAGTTGCAAAAAAGCTGTCAGATGTAACAACATAACCAGAAGGCTGAGGTGGAGTTAAGCATTGCTTGAATGAAAGATTGCAGTTTTGATTGAGAAAATGTTTTGCAGAGGGATTTTATTTTATTTTATTTTTAATACGAGTTGAAAAATTTAGTCTGTTTAAAAAATATCAACTTTTATTTTAAGGGAACTTTGACAAGTGCCTTCCTCCCTCTTTCCTATTAGCTGTATTACTGACTTGCCTGCTGGCAAGTGCTAATATACAGCATCACAAATGATGATGGGAGAAAACATAATCTTAACTACCTTGTGTTAAATTAAACTGAATTTCTTTCAAATAATATGCTGCTGAGCTTCAGTGAGCAATGCCTAATGAGAATGCCTATGATCATGGGCAACAGACAAGGTAAAAAGTAACAGGAGAGTGTTATGTAAAAATGCAAGTATGTGAGACATGCAGCAGTTAGAGATGGCTGGGTTCGTTTAAGGGAAAAGGTCACAATGGAGCAGAACCCTCTGTTCCCCAGCTGGACCAGTCTAAAGTTTGCTTCTCAGAAGCGCTGAGATTAGTTTATGGTGGCTCTACAAACTGATGGTGATTTGTTTCCTTTTGTCCCTGTGGCACCTCTCAAGAGCTCAGTTTCTTGCTGCTCAGGGTGCCCTCTCACCAAATTCAGCTGACTGGTCCCAGCAACCATGGGCTGGTTGCTCCAGACCTGCAGTAGAGACACTTGCTGCTTTTTATTTGGTTGCCAGAGTACATGTGCACAGGCAGCAGATGTGCCTGTGGCTGTGATGTTGGCTTTCTTTGTGCTGGAATGTGAGCACAGCTCTCCTTTCTGTGACAAAAGAACGTGGCACATGAGGGTTTGTCTAATCCATGCTGAGATTTGTACCAATGCTCCCAATGACTGTCGTGGCTCAGGATCAGGAGCCTGAAGTGTTGCCTGTGGATGACCTCCAGCTCTGTCTTATCACAAAGCTGATGTTCCCCAAGATACAAAACCAAGGGGAACATTTAGGAAAAATATTAAGTGATAAAGGATGATTAAATTTACAAGAGGTGCCTCCCTTCTCAAAGTGTTACGGTGAATGGTGTGCATCAAAAGCAGGATGCTGGTGCGCCAAGAGAAGTTCAGGTCCCACAACCTGGAGCACCCTGAACTTTCAGCCACCACAACTTTTTAAAGATGAGCCCAACAGGAATGAGAAATTAATTACCTTCATAATGAAGAACATGTGTCTTGTCCACAAACAGCTGCTGCAAGGACTTTTCAAACTCTACTGCTGTTTGTCTTGTTGAATTTCACAGCCTGGGCTGCAATCCCAATCCCCAAAACCCCCAAACTTTGGAAAGGCTCTGCTATGAGAGGAGAAGTTTACAGTCAACAGGAAGAGGCAGTGTTTGGGGAGCTGCCTCCTGTGCTCACAGCAATCCTTAGCACCAGCCTGAGATTGCTGCACATCCTCTGCATGCTGCTCCCACATCAAAGGCCAGACCCAATTGAGCATTGAATTACTCAGTCCTCTTTCATCAATAAACCATGTTTACCTTTTCCAGAAGTTCAGTGAGAGCTGTGACTTAAATCTCACATGACTTAAGTCCATGCATCTGGCCACTCTGTTTGCTCCAAGGTCTATATAATCTCAAATGAATTTAAGCACTAAAACACTGCTGGGCTCTGCTTTCCCCCTCTTTTCCCTGGGTACTTGTGCTTGTGTATTTATTTTTTCGCTGAAGACACTTAAGATCTGTTCTCACTGGAGATAGTAATTTCAAAACCAAAACAAAGTGTTGCCTAGCACAAAGTGCCTGCGCTCTATGGGAGGGTTAAAGGTTCCTCAGCTCTCTGTGCAGCCCTGCTGTGATGTTTTAAAGTCACCAGGGCTGGAGTGTGCACCAGCAAACCCTTTTGCTAACCCCTAGGATGGCTGGAGAGCCTTAGCACCTCCCTGATGGAGGGTAAACCATGCTTGCATGTGCTCTCCCTAGGCACGAGGCAAGGGCTGTTTTGGCAGGCTGCAGAGTGGTGCTCATCTGGCAGTGGCCAGTGACCTGTTGTGTTCCCTGGATGGGTCAGAGCACTGATCTGTGTTGTGCCACCATCTACCTTTGGCACCCCAGCCTCTGGTTAGTGGTGCTTAGGACAAAGAGCTGAGCTGCAGGGTGGGCTGGGCCCAGCAGCTGTGTGATGGCACAGAGCAGGAGAAGCTCCTCCTTCCTCTCCCTGGCATAGCATCATGCAAAGCTGCAGTTGCTGCAAGGCTGTAGGATGAAGCAATCAGCTTTAAATGCCCCACAGCATCTTCTGGCTAGAGACTCCACAGGTGACAGCATGGGACATCCCTGCTTTGCAGGGAGAGTTTAAAGGCTTGTAACTTGTGTGGCCAGGAGTGTGCTTGGGCCTGAGTGACCATGGGCAGTACCACACATGTGGCAGAGCAGGCACCTTACATTGGCTTTTCTTGCTGGTGCTGTGCAAGGGGATGGCAGGTGCACAGGAGCTGTGCTGTTTTATTGTAGCAAAGCTCTGGGGATGGGCAGAAAGAATCAATCTAGAGCCTCCCCTCTGCTCTGGAGGAGAGGTACAGCCTGAGTTGGCCTCAATGGCTGGTGGCCACGGCAGGGACCAGGAGTACCAGACTGAGGCTATTGACCTTTCTTGCCCTATGAGCCACATAGGAATGTCCCCATATGGCTGGGAGACACAAGACACATCCTACACGTCAGGGAGCTCTAGGATTTTTCTTCAAGGGAGATGTCATTACTGTCCTTTGGGGTCCCACCAGATAGAAGGATGAAGAAGGCTCTTAGTCACTGTGGGATTACCCAGATCCCTTCACTTTTCTTTAGATGGAGGAATCATTCTGGAAATGACAGTGACAGAATAGTGAGGTATTCCTTTGGGCTTCCTGTTTTCTTCTTTTTTTTTTTTTTTTTTTTATTTTACATTCCACAGGGGATTATTTTCACTTTTTTTGGGTTGATCTCAGTGCCAGAATTTGCTGCAGATATTTCACTGCAGAGCCAGGCCACGAGATCCTCCCAGCTTCCTTGTCCTAACCTTTGTGTTGTTTTTTTGTAAACACACAGACAGCTTGAGGTTTATTTCTGTGGGCTCTGTAAGTTGATCTTTCCGTCACTGCTGGGGAACGGTATTGCAACATTCCTGCCTCTTCAGCTAAGGACATAGTTATGAGGCAGAGAGTATTTTTATCAGATGAACTCATCCAAGCTCATTCCTGACGTGCAACTCTTTCTCCCCCACCATCCATGCAATTCCCCTCGAAATGCACTTGTGAAGCTCTTGTGCAGCATTAGCCAAGTGCTACTGCACTTCTGCTGCAGATGGTGACCTCAGTGGCCAAGGATATAAGACAAGGTAACCCAGCCACATCTGCTTTTACTCCTTTGAAGTCTTTAAATAAGAGGATGGCTTTTTGCAAAAGTGCTTTTCCCTCTCTGCTCCCTCTTTTTCCTGGATGTGGCACAGGTCTGTTTCTTGACCAACATTCAGTCCCTGTTGAGGCAGCCTGCACAGACAACGTCCTGCACTCTCCAGGCCCACTCACCCATAGCCCTAAAAGAGCATCCCTGCAGGGATCTGGCACTGGGAATAGCTCACTGCTAAGGACTTGGGAGAAATTCCTGACCCTGCTGCTCCCAGATCCAGACTGTGTTTTTGGGAAGCTATGGCTGAAAGGAGCAGGGGTGTTAGAAAAAGCTAACATGCGAGCAGAAAGAGAAAGCAGAAAGCTAACATGCGTGAAGAGAAACTTGTGTCATAGCCTTTATGAAGAAGCCTCATCCCAGACAAGGAGCAGGTTGACAGTTCCATAACAACTGCCTGTTCTTCATGGAGAATTTGACTCTTCCACTACGAGGATAGCAGGGGAAGGAAAGGAAGAAAAGCAAGTGAATAGGTGAAAGAATCTCCCCTAGGAATGCCCCTCGGAGAGATGTGTCCACACCATATCTTACCCATGGCGAGTGCCTGCGTCTGCTTTCCACTGGCTGAGTGCTCTCTGGGGAGCATGACCGGACTGAAGAGCTGCAGCAACTGAGGAAACCATTACCAGTGCCTGTGCCCTGGTCCTCAACTGTTGGTGGGAGAGCAGAGCTAATTAAAACCTTTATGTGGAAACTTACTTTTCTTGCATGAGGGACTTATTCATAGGAGCCCAGAAGTCCTGTTTTCACCCTTTCATAAAAACAGTGTATTTGCTCTGTTGGTGATGTGATATTTTGCTCCAGAAGGGCACATTTTTTTACATGTTCTTTCCCTGATTTGTTCAGCTAGTGCCCATGACTTCATTTATTTATTGTAAATAAACAGCTGATACCATTTCTTGCAAGCTCTCTTTCTGTGCTGCTCTTTGTTATTGCTCTGGCAACAAAACACTTAATTGCCCTTTGTCAGGCAGCAAATTTTTTGTACCCATCTGGACAGGGCTGTTTTAGTGTGACATTGTTAATTAACCCTGTGTCTCCCAGTCATGTCCAAAGTGGAAATAGAGCCAGCTCTGATCTTAAGACCAAAGGATTAGCTCATGTGAGTTCAGTAAAGCTTCTGGGCTTCATGGTGGCTATTTGGGGATTTTTCTGTGGAGATGGAAGGTGGAAAATATCTAAAATTCAAAAGACTATGGAATGCAGTTTTGGTAATTAAAGGCTCATTCTTGATTTCAATTTACCCATGCCACCTATGCAAATAACTATGCTAATAACCATTGGTGCCCACCTGAATTTTAGCTGTTGAGATGCTGAGCATCTCTGGTACTATTAATGACTTCATGTAGCCTGCAGGAGCACACACAGAAGTAAATTTTTCATCTGGATCTAAGTAATGTTGTTTGTAGGTAGCTATGGCTGGATTTATCTGGAGTCCCACTCAAACTGGGTGCAGTTAGGGGTTGTCTGTGGTGCTTGTGTCGGTGGGAGCTTGAAACAAACCTCACCTGCAGGACAGTGGTTGTCTCTGCTTGAGGAGTCTGTGCTTGGATTTGCAGGAGAGGGGTGATGGGAGTAGCTTCGGAGGGGACTGGCAGAGGAATCAGAGCAGTGCTGTTTTTGCCAAGCTGTACCCATGTTGTGGGGTCTTGGGCGAGGCTGGTACAAATGTAACCTCCGTGCATTGCCCTGAGTCCAGGGCTGGCACGGGATGAGGTTGGTAGTTGGGTGTTTCCACCAGTGCTGCTGGCAGCGGGCTGGGACCAGCCCAGCCCTGCTGTGTGTTCCTTTCAGTTCCTGGAGTCTCCCAGTGGCCTGAGGGGACTTTTTTTAACCTGCTGTGAGAGACTTAGCATTATAAGCCCCCATTTGTCTGAAAAGGCTTCTCCTCTCTTGCAGGTTCTCCAGGTCAGATGAGCTGTCCCGGCACAGGCGCTCCCACTCAGGGGTGAAACCCTACCAGTGTCCTGTCTGCGAGAAGAAGTTTGCTCGAAGTGACCACTTGTCCAAACATGTCAAGGTGCACCGGTTCCCACGAAGCAACCGCTCCATCCGCTCCGTGAACTGATGGATCCCGCTTTCCCCTTCCTGCCCAGCCATCCTACAACAGCCGATGACAGCACTTTGCTCACTATATTTCTAGTGATAATTTATTTGTCTCCACAGAACAGTCAATGCTGTTACTTGATACCACCATGTTTGAGTGCCCCATGTCCTTCAAAGATTATTTGAGAATGAAGTTCTTTTTGGGTCAGGGGAGCGGGGTGCTTCTTCCTTTTCTTTTTTTCTTTTGAGGATATTATTTTCCTTTCCTTCTATCTGTCTCTCCTTTGCTGCTGCTTCTTTTGGAAATTACAGTGTTTTATTTTTAGCTGTTTTCTGCTGCACAGGAAAATGTAAAAGTTGCTTGCTGCTAGTTAATTATAGCCCTGGCATTCCTGAGGGCTTTGCTCATGTACAGGCCATTCATTGTGAGTTTTTATTAAGCTGCTCTATTTGTCTAGTTTGGAAACAGCAAATTCCTTTTGAAATGAAAGCAACTCCTTTGTTTTTGGGTCGCCTGAGCCAAGGATTTGTAGGGGTTGGCCATAGGAGGAGGACCAGTGGGAGTCAGGGATGGGGGAGACAAGGCTTGGAGAGCACTGGAATGTGCCTCCATGCATCTCTGATTTTCTCGGCTCACATTTACCTTTCCCTTGGCTAGGGCTATATATAAATATTTATGTATATATATTCATACATACATACATATATATATATATTTAAGCAAAGGCACGTCCCAAGCAAGCCCAGAAGCTCAGGCTGGATGGAATGGCTTGGAGTGGAGCCTTTGGAACTGTGCGCATGCTTCTGTCCTGTGCTGCCGAGGGGTGAAAGGATGCCCAGCTGTCAAAGGATACTGCTTTCCTTTGAGGCTGGTTTGCAGCATTCACCATCTTTAGCAGAAAAGCTGTTGTCTGCACACAAAGCAGCACGAAGTTGTTTGTGAGTGCCTCTGAGCTCTGTTCCTGTCTCTGCTCTTGCCCTCTTGTGTGATCTGGGGGGAGAAATGAGAGCCCTGGTCCCGGGGGTGCCTGGTGAGCACTGGGCATCCCCACATCCACCGTGACAGAAGGCCTGGCTGGCTGGAGCTGAGTCTCTGTTTGCCTGCTGGCTGGCGGGGTCTGCAGGATGTGCCTGTGCCCAGGGAGGGTGGGAGGCATCGTGGCCTGGTGGGACAGTGCTGTGAGATCAGGGTCTAGGAGTGACCCTCAGTGCTAATCCTCTCCCTCCCGACAGCCATGTCAGAGCTCCATGCAGCTGGGGTAGGCGAATGGGTGAGAACAATAGCCAAAAGAAACAAATTTGTGTGATAGCTGGCTAAGAAGGGAATTTAGGCAAATAATCAGATGGTAGCAGGCAAATGATTTTATTTGTGTTTCTTCTTGTTTTGTTTTTCCTTTTGAACTCTGGCAATTGTAAGAAGCTTTAGAAGAAAATAGAATTCAGTAATTAGGAATGATTTTATAATGGATGTTGCATTTCCTTTCCATTCACAGATGGCATCTAGTTTGTGTTTTCTGATGGCAAAATGGGAAGTAGGAAAGTGTGATCCTAGCACTAGGCAGAGCAGGAGCCCGTGCTGTGCCAGAACAGCAGGTCTAGCTAAAGTGAATGCATTCCTTCTGTCCTCTAGAAATTAATATAAATGAACTATCATCTATTGACTGGTTTATATCACATCCTATGAATGTATGTAAATAAAACTGTACATAGATGCATATCTATATAAAATATCTTTTAATAACGTATCAAATTTGTGTAAATTGGAAACAAAAATACCTATAAAGCCAGTGTACATAAGTTACAATTCTGTATATTTTCTTTTGTTCTTCATAAAAATATATTTACTTTGACAATAAAATGAAAATGGAAATTTTAAATCCCTCCTTGAACTTATTATTCATTAATTTCCTTTATAGCCAGCTCTGTAATCAGGACAATAGCACTTGCAATTTTGATTCACCTGGATGTAAATTTTCAGGTGCTGTGTAATAGGCAGATGATGGAACAGTTCTGAAGTTATCTTCAGTTTTTCTCATCTCAGAAAGTTCTTGGAAGGCGCAAGATGTCTCAGCTCCCTCTTCGCTGGAGCCCTCACACCTTGCTTGGCAGCCATGCTGGGACACAAACGCCTTCCATGGCTCCTGACTGCTGTGGAACAGGTCTGCAGGTGCAGTAAAACTGTGGTTAATAAAGAGTTGGAGGAAATTCCAGCTTTAGTGATTAGTGTGGAGGAGGAAGGGCTTCAAAGTCTGCTTCAGACTGTGGTCCAAGACAAAGGACCCAATTGCCATGTTCTGCAGTTCCCTTTCATGTAAAACGAGCATAATAACGCATCATAGTGATACTGTGGGACTTAATTTGTGTTTGTGCGATCCTTGGATGGAAGGAGCAAGCAGTAAGACCAGTAGTGACAGAATTAGATTGTTAAAGAAAGGCCTGTCATGACAGAGGCCTTGGTGCCAGGGCGCCTCAGTTGGCTCTTTTGTAAATCCCACGCCTGAAGGAGTGATGTGAAGGAGCTGTGGTATTGTGAGGGAGCATTGCCTCAGGCCTGAGGAGAAGACACCCTGTTCTGCAACAGCCATTGCTTCCATTTGTAACGATAGGGGCATGAACTCCATGCTCTTATGATCTGCAAGCCAGGACATCTCTTGCACTGTGCTTTTGGTTGCTTTGGCCTCCACTGGAAGAAGAAACCAGCAACATGACTGGTGTTAAAGTCGCTTCTGAGTCTCCATGGGAGCAATGGTGCAGTGGGTCCAGATCTTCTCCCTGCAAGAATCATTCTGAGACTAACAGGCACTGAGGGATTAAAGGGTCTCCTTGAAGAACAACCATCAAAAAGTGCCAGCTGATGAGCCAGGGCTCTCCAGACCCATGATTATTTTTCCCAGGGAATCCCTTTGAGTCTGGCAAGAGGACCGAGGGATGAGGCAGACTAAGTTCTGTGCACTCCAGGTTGTTGTTGCCTCTTGAGGTGTAGCCTGAAGACCAGAGTGCTCAGGACAGTGGTTTTAAGTTTTAATTAGCAAGCCTGCACCAAGAGGATCTGCAATTCCCTTCTGTTCTCACCCTATCCACTTCATCCATTAAACTAGCTGCTTATTTTAACCAGCATCTCAGTCTCTTCCCCATCTCACCTGGAGTTCTGATATTGCTGTAAAGTTGGGCAATTCACCCTGCAAGACCTTTGGGGCCAAAGTCGCTATTTTTCTTGCAAGAGGTAATACTTACAGCTGAAGTGGAGTAATGTAAAATCCCTGCTGTTGGAGCACAGCAGGGCAGAAACCTAAGATCTAGGTTATGTTTAGCCTGGAATATTTTCCATGAAACGCGTATTCTCTCTCTTTTTTTTTTCTTTCTCTCTGTTATAATATGGGTTTTGAGTGTGAACTGTGGGGTTTTTTCTAGTTAATACCTAACAATATACAAGTTTGTGTAGAAGTTGCAACATTTTGCCAAAAAGAGTAGAGCCATATTTACTGTAAAGCAGAGTTAGTTCTGCATGGAATGAATGACATTTTCAGAGTTTTGTCACAAAAAACTAGAAATTTCCAAAAGAGATTTTGATGTTTGTTTTATGTGGAATTACTGGCCTGTCTGGGCTTTGCTGATTCATGAGGAAAATGTGGCCCTGCCTTAAGCCTGACTTTATCCACCTGAAGATAAATATATATTTAAGTGCTTTAATGCCACAACTAGATAAGTTTATTATGTCCCAGCTTCAGCAACTCTGCATGGCAAAGCACAGCATGGCATGGTTATGCTTATACCTAAGTCTCAGTGACTTCAAACCTCTGTAATTTGGTTTCTGAAGTGTGAATGAATGTGTGTACAGTGGTACAGCCTTCACAAAATGATCGTGATCTGGTTCCTAACGCTTACCAGAACTTTGTTTGTTTTTAAAAGGTTTGCAGTCCCTTTGACAGAACTAGTGGTGAAGGAGTAGCGTTAGGAGAGGTAAGGAGCTGTCAGCTGAGGAAGTTGTACTGGAGGTAAGGACTAAGCAGAAGGAATAGGAGTAAAGTGATCTTCCTCTAAGGTGATCTGACTTCTGTGACCTGTGACTAAACATAGTGCAGTGGAGTGATGTGTCCGAAACCACAGAGCAACACGGAGGGGAAATGGAAGCAGAACTAGGATGTCCCAAATCTCCTTTTCTCCAGACAGTGGCATAGGCCACATGCCAGTAACACGCAGCGGGTAACAGGAGGCAAAGAGTAATAGGACACGTGAGACATCAGATAAGCAAAGAAAAGATAAAGACAGGACATAGGTAAAGTCAGGTTGCACCAGTAATGTGTGCTTTTGGAAAGGATGCCAAGGGGAGAGGAATGAGATCTTGCTTGCTGGTGTGCCACACATGGGAGCCACCAAGGATAAGCTCCCTAGGAAGAGTCCTGCCCTGCTGGCCTGTGTTACATGGCGGCTTTTTACCCTGGCAGTTTAAAGGGGAGCTCAGGGAGCTGCACCCCGGTGGAAAGCAAACCAGCCCATCGAGCAGGGTGTTGTGATGGAAAGTGGCAACTCTGGCTCCCTGGAGGAGCACTTGAGTCTAGATCCTGAGATATTTGCAATAGCCTTCTGCTTCCCGCCCTCCCTGGGGATTGTTTTCACTTAAGTCCTTGTGCCAGGAGCCTTCTCATCGTCTAAATGGCCACTATATATTTAATCCAAACAACCAGGTGACTCCAGCACAAAGCCGGTGGCAATAATCCAGCGTTAATGATTAGCCTGGGCCCCTTGGGTTATGTAAGCCTGCATGTGCTGTACTCGGCTCTCGGCCGGGACCTGCCCTCCCCGTATGGGAGAAATAGCAAGGACCTGCCAACACACATAGAAATCTGTTTGGAGCCAGCTGGGATTTTCCTTTTGACAGCACCTATGAAACCCATTATTCACTCAGTTCAGCAATTGCCATGCCATGCTTGCTTGTTATTCAGAGACGTTGCTCTTGAAGAATGAGTTGTGCTAAGCTCCCACTGGCTTCAGCACAAGCCAAAGACAGTGACTGCCATGACTTATCCAGGGGAATAATTTCCCAGCTAAGGCAGGAACTGCAAATCCCAACAGGTCCTTGGCTTCCCTTGCTCATTCCTTCTGGAACATTGGTGTTTTTGTGACCTTTAATCTCTTGTTCCCTGGGTCTTAGTTTTGTTCTTGCCTTTCTTTTTTTTTTTTGGGGGGGGGGGCGGTGTGTGAGGTGTTTGAAGGTGTGTGATGTGTGAAAAATAGACACTGAAGAATCTTCAGAGGGTTGGGACATAATGCCTCTTCTGGTCAAATGATCCAGATCTTGAGGTTTGTAGCTCCTCAGTGCTCAGTGTTTCACAGGTCTAAGTTTTCATCTGCTCTGCCAGATCAGTTCAGGTCTTCCTGGAGCTGGAGCACATCCTTCATCTCTTGCCATGTTCTCTACTATGCTCTACTTTTCTGAGGGTTTTGTGGTTAGGCTGACTCAAAGCCCATGTAACTATTTGATCTCCTAAGAAGATAAGGCTGGAGGAACCTCAGCTCTTAGAGAAGTCAATTGCAGAGAGCTTTCATCATCTCACTCATCCTGCCTACAGAGTGTGTGTGCCTTGGCCAGCACCTCACTGAGCCCCAGATTGCTGTTCAAGTCATCCTGAAGATTAGAACAACATCTGACAAGGGTTTGGCCATCACAAGATGAGGGCAGTGTTTGCATCTTTGCCCAAGCATAGCAAGACAAGGTATTAGGTGGAATGGGAGTGAAATACAGGAATGACAAGTAGCCATTTTGAAAGCCAGCTCTCCTCTTGCTCACACTGGTGTGCATCTGGTAACCTTTGCCCTGCTCATGTTGGATTCAAAAGCATCCAGAAAGGGAGAGAAAATCGACGTGAATGTGAATCGAGTTCTCTGTAAGGGAGCTGAGGAAACAAAACAGAAACTGGAGCGAGTTATGGCATAAGAGGCACTGTTCTCTCTTTTCCAGAAAAAAGAGTGATGGGCTCATTTTGCAGAAAAGGCTCAGCTTGCGCAGGAGGAAGGTCTGAGCTGGCAGCCAGCATCAGAGCAGCTGCTCTGCACTGCTCTGGGGCAACAGCAGCTTTACATCAGGAGGTTTAGTGAATAATAATAAGAGAATTGTGCCTTAGACTGTTGGCAGGCACAAAGAGAAGGGTTTGGGACTGCTTACTGTCAGTCCCTCAGGTCCCTTCCTTGTATGATACTGCTTTTCTCCTGAATCTGTAGCTGATTCTTGGAGTGCACTCAAGGGATTCTTAGCACTTCCCAAAGCAGAAATATTTATCCATATAAACCTCCATAGGCAGTCCAAAGAATTTAGTAGAAAAATCTATCCAGGAATTGTTTTGCATGTGACTGAGGGTGGAGTCCAGTAGCCCACAAAAAGAGAAGTACAAAGAATTACTGTTATGTATCTAAAAAAGATTCTGGCATCTGCCTTTCCTACTGAGTCCAGTAGGCCCCAGCATAAGCCCTGCTACTTATTCCAACATTTTGGTTGCAAATACAGGAATTGGGCTATTGGGCTGAAAAGCATCTAGGCATTTAATAAATGCACCTTCCATAAGTGGGAGAGTGACGTGAATATTTGAGTTTGGCTGTTGACTGCTGACTTTTTCTGAGAAGCCTATAAACAGCAGCCAGGTAGTCTCTCACTTTTTGTTTCTCTGGTGTGTGTTGTTTTTCCATGGACAACATGTTCTGGACCTTAGGGAGTTGGCTGGAGCTAGATTCATTCAGATCCTGTGTCCCTGGTGACAGATAATGCATCAGGGAGGGCAACAGGCTTGGAAATTTTGTTATGTCAGAATGGTGATCCTGCAGCCAGCACGGCTGGAATAACACCCGGACTGTGCTGATGGTGGCAGTGCTGGAGCAAGCAGCCCCATGGACCCCTGCCCATGCTGGACCTCAGCTCCCCTTTTGCAGTTCTCGGCTCTGACTGGAACACTGTGGCTCCACAGAGCTGGGAAGCGCATGTCCAGGGACAGAGCTGACATGGGAAGCCCTTGCTCTAATGAGACCTCTCTGCCTCAGCTGATGTAGAAATGGCCTCTGGTGTGGGCTTGCCACTGTTGGAAGTGGCAGATACTCCTGGAGAAGGTCCACTTTTGCTGGAAGGGGAGCACAGGATGATGAGCAATCTGTCCCCTCTCAGAAAACGAAGTTAGTTACAGCTGACAAGTTTGCTGGTAAACTCTCCCACTTGCTCCTTAGGAATTAATGGCACAACTGGAGGGTGTTCATTTACCTGCCATCCAGGACCTTTACTCTCCTTGCAGGGTATTGGTATTCCAACAACTGATAAATAAATACACATTAGTAAGACATTGGGTAGATTCTGTTTGGTATTGAAACTCTAATAGCCCTTCTCCAGTACTGCCCTGCCTGAGCTCCCGAGCACTAACCCCTCACTCAGTGTCCCTGGCATTGCCTGGTAGATAATCCAGGCTTGAGATCACTAACAGCCATGAAAGTTTAATGCGAATCAATCTCTGTCACGCCTAAAGGAGAGATTAGCAAATTAGAATTGGTCCAGATGACTTAATGCAAGGTACCTGATACCCTGTGACTGATCCCTGGTGGATGGAGGACCATGAATCCACGGAGAGCTGGAGCCACCTTCCTAGCTTTGCTCCTGCATTTTCATGCCAATCTCATTGAATCAAATTAGCTGTTCCAAATTAATAATGGTATTTGGCAGCTCTCGAACATCTTCCAGCTGAGGAGCAGGACACACTTCCCAGTGGGAAATTAAGCCTTTCTAGCCCCTTGAAGAAAATTTGTCACCTTCACTGTGCAAAGTCAGAAAAAGGACTTGAATGGCTTGACCAATAGTCTTTGGGGAGCTTGTGGCAGAGCTGCCAAGGAAGTCCAAATGTACCAGTTCCTCCTCAAACCCAGATGTGAACCACAGCTTAATGATTTGGTGTGATTTGGAGCCATCTACACACTGATGTATGGATGCACAGTGTGGGAGGAGTGGGGATGATTTTTAGCCCCCTGGATCGGCATAAGGCTTGCATGAAGTGAAATGCAAGGAATGACAAACATGTTCATTTTACTGATGTAGCAGGAGTGATGGTGCAGGTGTGGCCCTTGCGGCTTCTGCAGGACTTAGGGAGCAGTAGGGGAACAACTTGGCTATACCTGTTTGTGACTTTTTGAGTACTTGCAATGGCCCTGGGTGACCTCTGCAAGATGGGGTCATGTTCTCCATCTTCTGTGGAAACAGGTTGGTTCCCACAGTAAGTAGCAAGAAATGCAGCTCAATTTTTTTTCCTGCCTTTATCACCCCATAAACCACTGAAGCTTTCTGCTGCTGAAGCTGTCACCCTTGCAGTATGACCAAGAGGAGGCTGATTAGCAGCCTCAGAGGTTTCCTTGCACTAAAATTCAACTTGCACCTTGCACCACCTGCCTAAACATCTACCTACAATCTTTCCTCCTTAACTTTGATACTTTCAGCTTACTCTTCTCAAACACATTTGTTTTAAAGGAAATGACCTGCTGCTGATGCACGAGCTGTTATCTATTAATCCAAACCTTTTAGATTGCATAAGTGTCCGTTTGAAAGTTAGTGCAGAAGAACTAGTCCAATGTAATCTATGCTGTTTGTCCTGATCTTTTATTCAACTTCTGGAACTAGATAATTTGTGTGGGAATTAATAAACTATACTCTTTGTTGTGATAAGTTCTAATTATTGCTTTCCAGGCAGTTTATTTGATCAACAAATAACTAGTTACTAGCCAGAGAGATGTGCTGTTGGCAGAGAGAGGTTTCTACCTGGTAGAACTAAGGGGGCATTTGTAACCCACAGATGAACCTTGCAAGTAGGGTCTCTTTGCAGTGTGTTTGCAAAGCTAATAGTCTGAGTCAGCTGGCAGTCTAACAAGGAACACAGGACTTATAAAGCACATTTGGGGCTGTTGAGAAAAGAAATAAATTCTTTTCCATTAGAAAAAAAATTGAAAGTGTTCACCAAAAGAGCAAGGGAGGCAAGAGAGACAGGAGGACTGGTAATGTGGTGGCAGGCAGTCACTGGGGATGCTGGCTGTGCTGGTTTGTTGGTGCCTCGCTGTGGCAACACAACACCTACACCTGCCAGTGTTGGGTGTTCTGAGGTGGTGCTACTTCTTCTTCATTTTTCCTTTCCACTGAGGCTCCCCTCATGAAATGAAGAAATTGTGATTTTGCCAGAAGGGCTCTATGAGTGAGCTAATGTTAAAGAAAAATAAAGCTTTTAGTGCAAAACGTGGCAGCTAGCTGGGGGTTCATTGGAGTGAAGGGCTGTTTGGGGACTTGTTGTGGTCACACAACTGTGCAGAGACAATGAGGAGTGGAATCTTCTCTAAGCTTGTCCTTGAAGACTCGTCATGAAGCCATAGGTAAGACTATGTTAGCAAAGAGAAAAACTCTGGAGAAAGATGCTTAAATATTCAAGGTCATGTTCCCAGTCATTCCTAAGCTCAGTCATTCTCCACCATGCTTTGCTATGTTTGCTCAGCTGTACTGTTGGGGCAATGAAGAGGCATTTGCTCCCCTAATTTTTTGGATGGGCACAAGGACAGAGGTGGACCTCCATGGCAAAGGTGGAACAGCAGCTTTTGATGTCCTGCCTCATGTTAATCTGGGAGCCTGATAAGCAGGAGCACATGGATTTGGAGCCTCTCCTCTTTAGACTCTGGGTGCAGAGGCCCACAAAAAAAGAGCTCTCATCCAGGTGAAATCTCATCTCTGTCAGTGAAGGCAAAAGCTCACAGAATTCACCAGAGCCATGGCTTCATGCTCAGTTTGAACTGGGGCAGCCCTCCCTCCCAGGGCTAATGACTCAGCTCGCTGGGCTGATCTGGGAGGGAACTGGGAGTCTCACCTAGAGCTGGGTCTAATCAGAGGTCTCAGCTGAGGAGCTCAGGTGAAGGGGTGGGATGGTAATGGGGAGCTCATGGCTGGCCAGGGAGGTGGTTTGGGTGTAGACGCCTTCAGGGAGTGATCAAGGAGGGAGACTACAGCAAGGAGCAGCTGGCCTGTGTAGTGAGACACTTTGAGGAATGAACCTTCAGCAGGTACTGTGTAGGGAAGGCTGTGATTGACATGGTTAAACCTTTTGGGGTTTTTTGAGGAAATGGGTTCCATTCAGGTATGAAAGAGGCTTGAGGGCTAAAGCCTGTTTGCTGGTGTTTAAGCCCAGGCAATAATGAGTTGTGCTTGGCTGGCAGGAAGTTTTGGTTCTCCCTCAGTGAGGTGTTTGAGCTTAGTGTCCTGTTTGTGTTTGGCTCTGCTCAGGGATGTAGCATAGGTCCCTGGCTCAGCTCAGGTGGCTGAGCCTAGACTGTGCCACAAAGCATGACTAAGGGGATCATGCTCCTTTCTGGACCTGTTCTCTTTTTTTTTCTCCTGGCACAGAAGAGAGGGCTTCCTCCTTCTCTAGTGTCCTAGTGTAAAAATAAGCCTATTTTCAATTCTTTATTTTCTTCTTCTCTAGATAAAAGAGGCCGTGCTCTGCACCACAAAGACAAGCATACAGGCTGTTTTTTGTGAGGCAAGGAGGAGCAAACATAGTTTTACCTCTGAGCTAGAGAGTTTCCTAGTACAGGGCACAGTCCAGATTTTTCCACGTGTGGGCTTGAGCCCAGACATCACCCTGACAACATGTGGGAACATAAATACAAACAAAAATAATTTCCAGATGAGGGACGTATGCAATGTTTTCTTTTACTGGCATTTATGCTTGCTTATTTGGCTGGAGTTGACAATCAACTCTGCTTGTTGCAACAGGGCAGAGGGAGGATGCTCGAAACAGAGAAAGTGCCTGTTCAGCTGTGTCTGCATCCCTAGAGAGATCCAAAACCCGTGGCAGGCACCTTGGGGAGGCTCTGTGCAGTTTTCAGAGGGAGGCAGGGCCTGGGAACCAACAAGAATTTTCCTGTCAAAGCAAAATCTTTTGGGGGACCCTGACTGCCCCAAAATCACTCAGGAGCTCTTGCATCTTGTCAGCACTTCTTGTCTGCCTGTGCTGTGTTAGGCTCCCTCCTTGTGGTGTGTCCTCATGGATCTGTGTAGGGCTCCATCCTCAGGAAGTGAAAGCAGTACCCCTGGTAAAGGAGGTTTTGCATTTTACCTTCTTGCACTTGCAAAAAACCCAAGCAGGTTTTTCAAGGTGGGTTTGTTTGGTTGGTTTTTTTTCCGGGATAATGCCTAAGCAGCCAGGTGTCAGTGGGATAAGGATTTGTTTGGGTTGAATGCCCAGCATCTCTCAGATTCCTTGTGGGGGAAGAAGGGGAGATACCAGGGGCTGTAGCCCCTTGTTTTACACTGGCACCAACTTCTCATTCCCTTCTGCTTTGTGTGTCTTTCTCATGGGCTAAGCAGTCTGCCTCTGATCTCCCCTGAAGCTGGGGGTATGAAAGCAGTATCTCAAGCTCCTTTTTACATCAGAAGATAAAACCATGGCCTCTTACCTGTGTGTATAGATATTCCCATAGATTGTACAGGAAAGATGCTGCTCCAAGCAATGCAATTAGGATGCTCTTACTTCAGCCCTTGAGGGGGTATACATAGGCACTGAATTTCTTCACAGCTTATCCCCAGGGCACCATTAGAAAAGCCAATAATGACAACAACTTAAAATTTGTGAGTGGAAAACCTGGCTGATTTGTGCTGGCTGCCCTTATAGTTATGTTTCCTTTTTTTCTTTTTTCTTTTTTTTTTCTTTTCTCTCTCTGGAAAAATCAGTCCTGAATGTAGCTTCAATGTATTACAATAGTCAGCCCTTGATGTTGCTGCTTTGAGACCTCAGTGAGGTCAAAAATGAGGCACTCAAATGAGGCAGTAAGCAAACAGATTTGCCCACTTGTTTATTAATAAACACATGCACACGAACCTATATTTCTATATTAGAACATGGGTCTTCATCTCCTGTGGGTATAAAAAGAAAAACACCTGGCAAAGAGCAAGGGCAGTAAGGCAAGTACAAAGTTTCCACAGTAAACATATTTGTGTTTGCTGAGCAAGTGTTGCCTTAGGAAGGCAGGCGAGGGGAGCAGCTCCTGCTGGCTTGCAGAGCCTCAGATTACCAGGCACAGGGGCAGACACAACTCCCTGACAACTGCAGATGTGCAGGTTGCAGTTAGAGCATACAGGGGAGCATTTCAGAGATGGGACAGGCTAGAAATCCTTCCCAGCCTCTCTCCATGCTGACTGTACCTGTGTAAAGTCCAAATACACTTCCTCTTTGGAGTGTGTGCCTTGGCGAAAGCAGCCAGGAGGTACCAGAACCAAAGCTCAGCTTTGCTGTTGTGCTTTGTTTTGTGGAGGATTTTTTTTTGTTATTATTTTATTTTTTTTATTTTCTGGGGCTTACTGCCTGGGGGGCTTGGAAAGGCTCAGAGCATGCCTTGGCCTTGCAAAAATATATCTGCTGACTTGCAGAATGCTCCTGTCACAGCATCATTGTAAAGGTGATTCAAACAAACCTATCCTGGTTGGTTTCATGGTCATTTGTGTCAAAGCTGAATATAGGGGTAAAGGATGAAGGAGGCGCAGGAAGAAGCTGTAGGAAAAGTGTGCCCAAGGCATGCCAGGCCCTGGCAGAGGATCTCTGGGAAGGGAAGATCAGGGTCTCACGATGACAAGTGTCATTCCTGTGCTGTGAGGTCAGGGTGGCTGAAAAAACTCCAAGTGGATGCATCCATCACGATGGCTCCTTTTCTTTCTTCTCATTCCTGTCTGCAAGCTGTGGTGTGCCACCCTCTTGGCCACACTGCTATTTCTGCTCCCTCACAGGGTCAGGTGAAACATGCTGAACAAGGGCCAAAAGGATAACAAAAAGAACTGAAGCAAGATACTGTCTAACTGAGACATGTTAAATGTGTGGGTGGGTGTGTCTTTCTACACTGCTTTCTACCTCTGCAAGAGACCCAACAGTTTAATTAAGGATGATGCCTCTTCAGAATTGAACAAATAGTCTTGCACTAGATTAAGAGCAAGCCTCCCACCCAACTGCCTCCAGCTGTTGTGGTGCAAAGGCAATGTCAGGATGACACCTGAAAATGGTGTGAGCCTACGACAGGCAGTTGCACCTGGGCTGGACTCCTTCAACATATTTATAAAGCTTTGGATCCTCCCACTCCATCAGCAGTGGCAATAAAGATTGTTTTTGTGAAGCTGTTGGATAACATAATCAGCTACACAGCTTTACTTATATGGTGATTTTGCTGACCATTAGTGTGCAAAACCCAAATGTTGGAATTACTCATGTGGTCTTCACTCTGGATTTGACTTCTAGGGGAAGGAGCATCAGAAGTATTAGAAAGTGCTGTGATTCAGTGATATGTATGTCACTGCACTTGGTTGCATGACCTGCATTTTTCTGCTTGGGATCAGCTGTTGTTTAATCAGAATCACAAAATGATGTTTAATTAGGTCACAAACTGCAGTGAACTGTCATTTTTTCTGTATATTAAAAGCCATGAATAGCCTGAAGAAATCCCAATAAGTAGACTTGCCATGCGCTATCTGTCCTGAGAAAGTGCCTTTACCTTGGGACAGGGCAGACTTGAACATCACTGTCCTACTAATTTCTGGTTGTGTGTAAACAATTTGTGTCAGCAGCTGCTACCTGCAATGAGATCTCCCAAAAAGAAAGTACAGGCAGAGGAATACATCCAGGGCTGGCAGAACCCTTCTTTGACCCAGGACTACCAGTAGGAATTACAGAGTTATTTTTTTCCTCCTAGTATTTTCATTAAAAGCTATGTTTAGTTGGGATGGGTGTTGTCAGAGACATGTGGGACCTAGTCTGGCCATGTAGCCACAAGAAATCACTGAAAGCAATGGTCTGCTGAGGTCCTTTGGCATCTGTGAACTGAAGAAATAGTGTATGTTCCTAAAGTAGGAGCTGACCAAGTGAGGGCCATCTTTAATATGTTCTTGCTTTGCTGGTGGACAAGCCTAAACCAGCCCCAGTTAATAGGTCCCTCCTGGCTGTCCACAGATGCTATTTCATTGATGAAAACCAGCAGCTCACATTGAAAGCTGTGCAAAGAGGGGCCTGCCAGGCACTTGAAACAGCAGTGAGGGAGGCTAGACATGTTTAAGCAATAGTAGGGGATGGGTCATATAATTCTGACACAGCAATTTATTTCCATTTGGTTCTGCCTGCTGGGCCCAAGGCAAAGCATAACTCACCCCTGGAACAGCTGTCCAAAGGACAGAATCTAACGAAGTTATAAAAGGATCATGATCCTTTTCCTTAGCTCTTAAAACAAAATAATATATATGCCATTAAACTGTGGAAATCATTAAAGTGACATGCTTAGACACTTGCATGTTAAGTGACTGTCAGACACAAAAGATCTGAGGAAATAGATCTCTACCTAAGTATGTTGTTGCATGCTTTCTGGTAGAAAGCAGCTTTCAGAGCCTGCCCCACTGAGGAACTGGGGGGAACATGTCCCATTATTTTGGGACATGTATGAAAATTTTGGTCATCTCATGGTTCTACAGTTATCTTCGAAGTAGGTCCACAAGGCAGCTCCTAATACAAGTGAGATGCATGTTTTTAAACAAATAAGAGAATTTAGGTTAAATATTAACTTTTGGTCATTTCAACTCTGATAGCTTTGGCCTTCAGGCTGATCATTTAATGAGCTCCTTTCTGTTGCTACAGCAACTACAGCCCTGGAAGACCTTGATGTTCAAGTCAGAAAAAAAAAAAATTAAAGCTTGTCCCAAAATTTGCTTAGGCTTCTATTGATAAGTGTCTGTGCTCAGAGTCAATTGTTCAGACAAACAAGGCTTGGAAATGTACCACAGGGTTTAACGCAATCCTTACGCAACCCCATCCCAAGCCGCGGGCTCTTGCGTGCTGTTAAAAAAAACCCAACACAACAAACCAACAAACCTTAAATTTTGTGCCCTCTTCTGACATGCACTAAGCCATTCAGTGGTGTTGTTTCAAGAAAGCAAACAGACTGGTTTGTTCTTCTTGCAGAGTTACCTCTGTGCAGGGTGTAGCTCTGCCCTCAATTGCCGTGTCCTGGTGCTGTGTCTGAGGTGTGACTCAGGCTGACTTTTGGAAGGACAGTGCTCGTCTGTGCCCCCCTTTCAGCACGTGTTTGGACACAGCACCATGCCAGATCTTAGCTGCTTCTTTCCTGTCCGTTTCACATACAACTTCTGGCTAAAAGGTCCTTTCTTCTTGGACCTCTCCCAGACTTAAAACATTCTAATTCCCCCTGAATGCTGGTTCTATTTTAAAAACTCTTTTTGTAATGACTTCTAAGCAGGTGTAAATCAATATCGCCTTCTTGAATTCACAAGTATGCCACTTAATATCAAATGAGGTTTTGGCCACTTGTTTTTGCAGCAGTAGAAATCTCCTCAGTTCTGTTTACATCTCTGAATGTTTGTCTTAACAGGGCTGTTTGAGTTCTCTCTCTGATTTTCAAGGTCAAGAATTTTTTCTTCATCTGGGCAATTGCATCTCCATCCCTGATATAGGCAGAGGTCCAGAATGAGATTGTGAGCACTACACGCATTTTTCTTTCTAGGTAGGATGCTCCCGCTCTTTCTTAGAGAAGTATAAATATTTTAATGAAATGTGGGGCTACAAATGTACAGCTGAGTGCTTATCAAAGCTCATGGCAGAGCTGCTGTTGTCTTTAGTGTGCAGCCCTGAGGGCATCTTGTTTGAGTCATGTTTCACAATTGTTTTTAAATGTAAAGCTTTAGGGCCCAATTTAAAGTACAGCCGGGAGGGAACGATTTTTCCTATCCTGAAGAACACTTCAAAACTTCAGAAAATAGTCCTGCTCCATGCTGAGATGGACTGACAGCTCCCAAACTGGAGAGAAGAAGCCCGTTATAACTAGTTAAAGCCGCAGTAATTTGGATTCTCTTGGAGAAGCTGAGAGGTGTTTAAATCCACAGTCTGAACCCGACTCTGAGCCTGCCATCTCAGGGAGCATGGCCTGGACAATAGCACTTTGCTACTTCATGTTTTCTCTTCCTGCTCTGGTTCTGAAAAGTACATTGTGGACCTGAGATAACAGCAGTGTTTTCACTGAGCTGTCACTGTGAAAGCTATTCCCAGAAACTGTTTCAATTTCAGCGAGTCTGCGTTTTCTGTCAAAATAACATTTTGTCAAAAACCTCCAGACTGTTTCTCATCCAAAGCCTGCTGAAGTCAATGAAAAACATACTTCTTCAAGAGAATTTTAATTACTATTAAGAATAACAGAATAAAAGCATAACCACATTAGGAATTTGCTCTCTTGATGGAGGTTTATACTGGTTTTTGTTTTTCTGGACTACTTAAAATTAGGAATGGGGCTACTGGATAACAATCTGGACTTCCCCTTGGTTTGAAAAAAAGGGTATCAGACCAGTTTGTGCCTGCTAGAAGACATGTGTTACTTTGATTGCTGCAGCAGCCTAGCAAGGGGCAGGCTGACATAAAGGACAGACATGACCACAAAGTGATACCCTGGTTAGGTGTGTGTTAATAAAAATTCACTCCCATACTTTTTTTATTTCCTTAAAAAAAAAAAAAAAAAAAAAGGCAAAACAAAAATAAACCTTCAAGCAGCAGCAGAGTCCTTTCTTCCTCCCTTGAAACTTTTGGCTGATAGAGCATCAAGGATTTTAAAGATAACTGAAAGAAATTGAAGAGGCATCAGTTTCAACACCACAGGGTTTTTTTAAAAGAGTGTAGAGTTAAGAATGCATGACAATCAAGGCAAATGAAATCACCTCTCCACCTAACTCCTTCCAGAGAATGCATGTGTGTGCTCACACAAATATCTTGGTGAGTTATTAGCCTGGAAGTCACTCAAGTCTTAGAGCGATCCAATTCTCTTGAGAAGAAGAAGAAAGTAAAGTTGCCAACTTCATGCTTCAAGTGGAACAATAATCCTGAACTAAGAGAACGGCTTCCAAGTCTTCAGATGGCAAATTATTTATCTGCTGACACAGAACAATGCTCACTTTGTAGTTGATGTATGAGGTTCCCTATGTGCGCTGCATTATAAAGGAAGGGGGTGTGCAGATGTACAATTATACTTTTTTATTAATGGGGAAACACCCGCTCCCTCCACAGCTTTAAAATCTATAATTAGTCACAAGGGAATCAAAATGCCTTTGGCAGTTCCTTTTGAGGTGTTTGACTGTTTTTTTTACTCGGACAAAAGGATGCTGCTGGCAAAAGTTTTCAGAGTCAAAGCTCTGGGATTATCTGCCAGTCCCCAGGACAGCTCTGGCACAGTGTCCCAAAGGACCCCAGTCAGTGCACTCCTGTTGCTTTTTAATTTTTTCCCTTTTTTTCCATGTTGTGTTCTCTTATTTCTTTAGCTTTTTATTTTGACTTTAAGTCTTTAATGTGGTGAATCTTGCCTCCAAGACTGTCTGTAGAACACCTTTTTACTACTGCGCTGTTGAGAGTATGGCAGAAACAGGGTTCATTTCTCAACAGGAAAGAGCTATCTTTGAAAGCCAGCCTTTGTTTTAGGATTGCCAAGCCTTGGCCCTGGAGCTGAGGTAATAAGCCAGGGCTCTGCCTAAAGGCAACTGCTTTTGGGCTTTCATTGCCTGAAGCCCTCTCTGAGCTGGGCTCATTTCACTCAAGAACTGTCTGAGCTATCATGGCTTTGCAACGTCATCATAAAATAAAATCTGTATAATTAGCACTAGTTATCTAGAGCCAAAACAACTTTGTATCTCAGCATAAAATGTTTGATTCAGCTTTTAATTGCTTTAACCTTTATTAAAGGTAAGGTTTTTCTGAGGACTACTTGCATCCTTGTCTGTGCACAGTAAGTGGGTAGTGCCCTTTCCAGCATCCCTGGAGCAGGCAGGATGCTGCTGCACGAATGGCCAGAGGCAGGCCCTTGTACCATCCTTCCATAAAAAGCACCCACCGTTCCAGATTTCCTCCATAGTTTGCAATGCCAGGTTATGAGCCATAAGAAGTCCTTTGAAGATGTTTAGCAGAGTTAAACAAAACTATCTCCTGATGGGAATGAGTTCACATCCCCACTAGATAAACGTCCTCTGTCCGGTCATCGGAGTGGTGACATTACCTGTCCTGTGTGCTGGCTTTGTCCCTGGAGGGGCCCAGTGCTCAGCCAGAGTGGATACCCCTGGGGTCAGGGCCAGGCCACGTTGCGTTGCTGTTGCCTCTTAGGGAGATCAATACAGGACTTCAGCACCTTTCATTGGAACAATCCTCACGTGCATTTATCATGTGAAAAAAACCCAGGTGCATCCCAAGTTCCTATTCAGGGCAGCATGCGTGTCCTGCCAGGTGGCTTGCATGGACAGATTCCTGTCTGGATGCATTACCTCTGCTCCTGGAAATGGGGGCTTTTGCTGTGTATGCCTCAGACTAGAAGAGCAGCACGGAAAAATACCCACAGTGTGGGAATGAAAGGAAGATTAGGGTTGCAAAGACCCCATCTCATGTTCTAGTGTGAACTACATTAATGTATCCATTTCCAGAGAGCAAAGTGAGGTGTTTTCTAACAAAATCCGGTGGGCAGGAGGGAGCCACTGTCAGATCTCGGAGTGTCATTCAGGGCAGGAGACGGCTTTGTGGAAGCGCAAGACAACTGTGGTTTTGGTGTTGGTGGTTTGTTGGTTTTTCCCCGCTCCCTAATATAATGTTAAGACTGGTTCTCATTAACAGTCTGGGGTTTACTGGTGCTGAGTTGGCAAGACTTTCCTTCCTTAAACAAGACAGAAGACCAGTTCCAGTTATATAAGCCAGGCCAAATGTCAACGAAGCTGATTAAATCCATTCCCTCGGGCTCAGTTCCCTTCCTTGGCTGTTCTTTTGCAAAGTATTGATTACAATTACTGCTGATTACCTTTTTTTTAATAAAGGTATTATATACCACAGTTTTATCTTGAGGTAGGAGCTCCAGGAAAGGGAAGAAATACAGACATGAAACTTTACAGTTTCCTGCATTTAGTCAACCCGCTTGAAAAAAAGAGCTTAAATCTATCTCTTTTCAGAGCCTTTGCTTCCTTGCTTTAGCTTCCTGCAAACACCTGCAAAACCCTTGGCAAATATCTAATCACCACCTGTAATGTGACTGAACAGCAGGACCATTCCCAGACTTTATCACCTTCACTGGCCAGGGATTACCAAAGTTGCTCTTTGCCTTCACTTTCTTTGAGCTTTCACAATTTTGCTGTTAAGCACATTGCAGAACAGCCTGGCCACTGATGAAATACCTTACAGAGATGACAGGACACTGTGTAGATCTTCACACTGCACTCTCCCAGGAGAGAGGGGCACATTGCAATGGGCCAGGCTTTGTCAGAAAGCTGAAGACTTTTCTGACTGACATACTCACTCTACAAATTGTATTGCGGTCTGATATGTTGAACAAGAAAAACTCTGACCTTGAACGGAATTCAGCTTTGCATTCAGAATGGTTTTTCATTTCAGCCCTAGAAATTTTTATCTGAAGAGCTTTCCATCCTGTACAACTGGGATCCCAGTACAGCAGAGGCATTTTGTGGTACATGTTCAGAGTAACAATCAGAGCACTAAGCCTATGACAGAAGGGGAGGTAAAGGGCGGGCATTCGGTTTGCTGGCACCATGGAAGACCTCTTGGCCCTGTAGAATTCTGCACAGATAGGCCTTGTTTTGTCAAAAGAGGGGTTTTGGCACACGCACATGCTTGTGCTGTGCTGGTAGGACCAGCTCTGCTGCAGGCTGTCAGCAGGACAGGTGAATGCAGGAGTTCAGCTCAACGCTGGCTCTGGCATTCTGGATTGTACTGCATCTTATACCCTGCCTCACCTGGGCCCTTCAGAAGGTGCTAAGGTGAGAAAAGCAGCATTTTGCCTTTGGAGGTATGTGTTTTGGGGACTAAGGGAACTTCCTCAGGAGCAGGAGTTTGTACAAAGGGCTGAGGTGCTTCTCTGGTTGTGTGCCAGTCTTGTCCAGTTCGTGGCATTTCCACACAGGGAAAGTGGACACAGAAGTAGCTGAACCTGATATTTTCTATTGTGTTTGTTTTACCACTGCTGCAGGTCACTGTTTTATAAACACCTCATCTCTGTGAGAAGGGGTTTATTCTTCTCCCAGCTGCAGATTACAGCACGCTGTAAGACGATCGAGCAGGAGCTTTGCCCTGAGTAAAAGACAGACAGGGCTGCCAAGTTTGGCCAGGTGCTTATTTCAAATATTTTTAAAGAGATACTCTGTTCTGCACTTATTTAAAATATGGCTAAATTGTTGGCAATGAAACAATTTGGTGCCTGCTTCAAGACATCTCTGCATGTATAAAACAACACAGGTAATTGCATGGTTGTCCTAGTTTGAAATCAAACAAGTGGGAGATCGCAAGTCAGAATTATAATTTAATAGGAAAAAAAAAAGATAAAAGAAATAAATAAATGCAGTAGTACAAGAATACTGACAAAGTCAGAATATAACCTCTATGGTGGTAGCAGTCCAAGCAAAGCAGTTCTGTTGAAGCGGCAATCCTGTGGAAAGAACAGTCTGAAAGTCCAACAGTAGCTCTTTTCCTCTGGGAGTCCAGTAGGTAACTGCTGGTGTGGTGTTCAGAATCTCAGCTTATATCCAGGATGGAATAGTTGGTTCCTCCCTCTGGGCAGAGCATCTCACAATGGGATGGTGAGTCATGAGATAAGGCACTGATGGGCCATTAACAGGAGGTAGTCCAGGGGGGAGTTATCTCTGAGTCATGGGGTGAGGCATTGATGGCCCATTAACAGCAGATAGTACAGAGGGAGGAGGCAAGGAAAACACTGCTCCACCTGCTTTCAACAGCTCACAAAGATGGTAACAGAATATACTTCAACCCAGAACAATGGTGTGCACCTTAAGCTGCCTTTTTTCTATTCAAGTGGTATGTAGGTACTCCTAAGAGGTCAGACATTCTGAAAAAGAAAGATTTTTTTTTTGTCATTGTTTCTTTCCTTCATTGCTTCCCTTTCCAATAATCTCAGTCACTCCCTGATGTCTTTGCTGCCAGCTTTCTCTGTGGCAAAAAGCAGCAATGTAGAGGGAGCAATGCAGCCCTGTGGCCACCAGAGCAGTGACTGCACCTGCCAGCACAGCTCTGCTGGGAGCAGCGTGTGGATCTCGGCAGACCTGGCACCTCTTCCAGGAGCCATGTGAGTTGTGGTGTTGAGTGGAATTGTTGCAGGTGCTGTGGCAGTGCCAGGCATTGACAGGTTCAGAAAACCTAATTCTGAACTTGGAGGAGAGTGTGTGCCTTCCTGGGCTTGGATCTGGTAGGAATCTGATGCCCAGTCAGCACAAAAGCAAATGGATTTTGTGTGTCCAACACCCTGAGTTTTGTAAATCTGAGCCTCTAACTCTTGTTGGTGTGTGTGTGTGTGTGTTCTCCCAAGTGAGGCAGTGCCCTGGGACAGCAGACAGGGTTCGCTGAACTGGAAACTTGACCCTCTGTAACTCTTTTTGGACCCTGCAACTGCTTAGCAAGTCTTCCATTTTAACCAGTGCACTCATGTGGCACAGTTTTAATCCTTCACTGCTTCTGGAGAACAGTCATTTAAAGTGAAATCCTGGCCTCAGAGGAGTCAGTGGAAATTCTGAGCTGCCTCCAGCCAGGGCCACAGCTCCAGCTGTCCTGTCCCCACAAGGGCATTAAGCGAGCAGAGGGGTGAGGGCAGAATAGAGCAGGGGGTCAGCATCAGCAGGAGGAAGTCAGGGTGCTGAACTGTGCATTAGGCTGCTGCTGCCAAGGGACTCCTGCCAAGGAGGGGAACATGCCCTTTCCATGCCCCACGCACACAGTCTCTCCTTGCTCAGCATCAAGGCCACAACGTACCGGGCACTTCTGTGAGAAAGCAAAATACACCAGTAAACAGCAGCTGCCTTTAGTTCCAAACATGTCTCGGTTGGTTGCTCCTGTTTTCTCGTCAGGGGAGTGGTTCAGCTAAGGGAAAGGTGACTGAACCATGACCAGAGGGGAAAAACACCTATTAAAAATGAAATAATACAAAACGGTGGAACTGGCTCCTTTATGTGAGCATGACTGTTCGATTTGACCACTGACCTGTCCTTAGCAATCCCTTATTTTCTCTGCTGCAGACAAACCCAGGTTCAAGAGCTGTAGAGTGAGTCCTGACCCAGAGAGAAGCAGAGCTGGAGAAGTATCCTTGTCTATACTGGCACACAGGTTAGCTGGGAGAAACACTGATACACGATGGGGTGCTTGAACCAGCTACAAGGATCTGGAGGCTGTGAACACCGAAGGATGTAAGAAAGGAAGGGAATGGGATGCTAAAAGGAGTAAAAATCTTAAATTGAGCAATGGACACTGTAGATCAAAATGTCAGGGTATATTTCCTAAAAGTGATTTCTGTCAAGTCGTTGGCTAATCCCAAAGGGAAGTGGTGGAAATCTTGTACATGAAGATGTTTCTCAAATTAGTTTTTGATAAAAACAGCAGAAAATACAAACTTACATAAAAACCCAGTTGAACTAGATAATCCCAGAGTATTTTCCCATCTGTAAAGTGTGGTTTATACTATAAACATTGCCAGACTCTGCAAACTAATCTGTTGTACTAAAAGTGACTCAAACACGACTGCTTATATTTTTATACTGCTCATGATGTCAAACATTTGGTTTGCCAGGATGTGTGGGAGTATCCAGGACACACTTTACTGTGAATGGATTTCATGAAGTGTAATTACTAGGCAATAAATCCATACAAATGGGAAATGTCTCAGGCCTTGTGCTGGATAGTAGGAAAAGACAGGAACTGATTGTTTTGGGGGATCACATTTTTGTGTGAACTTGGAAGGAATTAAAACACCAATGCTGCTTTTGAAGGGCCAGTTAGGGCAGAGGCCACAAATTTATTCTTTACATTAACAGTAAAAAATTTATTTGCACAGCTATTTCTTGGAGGGGAGCTCACACAGACACAGCTGGTTTTAATTAGGCAAACAGATGCAATAGCGGAGCAATTACAACTTGATCATGAGCCCATGGAAAGCAAGGGGATCTTTAGTAGTCTGTGCTTAAACTGCTTGTGTTGGGCAGGGTTAGACCTGCTGATGAGAAATCCTGCACTCACCACAGCAATCCTAGGAAGCTGCTGGGATTAAGATTTTTTCCCATGGCAGACTCCATTTGTGCACCAGCATTCCAAGATCTAATTTGGTGGTGGGTACAGGTCTTGGGGAACAACCAACTCACTGGCTTTGCTGTCATTTCTTTCTGTTTCCAGTGTGGTAAAGGCTGGGAGAATAAGATTAGTATCCCTGGGCAATTCCCTGCCACAATTTGGGGAAGAGTGCAGGTATTTCATGTATGGTGCCAGAGGAATTTGCTACTCATCATTACAGAAATTATTACCAGTGATAATTATTATAATGCTCAAAATGGGTTTTGTATTACTACTAATGGAATAAAAAGATATTTTCTTGCCAAAAAGAAATAAAAATATGATCTCAAATAATGATCTCTCAATCTGTGACTGTTTTAGCCACAGATCCCCACCGTACCATAGAACAACATGGGCTTACCACCCCACTGAGAGCAAAAGTGCTTCTGTTGTTAGTGGCAACATGAAGGGTTAAGCCCCTACAATCTGTGACTCATTATATGGTGTCTTTAAGTATCACTTTCATCTCCCTGCTTGTTACAGAGGATGTGCAGGGTATCAGTAGGTGATCATATATATGTGTATATCTGTGTGCAAATATATATCTGTGTGAGAACACACATATGTACTTACAATTACTTTCAAAAGAAGTAATTATAAGCTCCCAGCAGTCAAAACTCTGCATTATCTTATTATCATCAGCCTGTAGTAGAACAACAATCTAGCATTGCTGAGAAGGACAAATACAAACTCAGCAAAGGAAAGACAGACACTTGCTCATTCATGCAATTGTGGAAAATCCCAGCTCTACCTGCCTGTCATAAAAAGCTGTAAAAAGCTTCTGCAGGGGGTTCCTGTCCCCACCGCCACCTCCTCTGCACCAGTAGAGATCCTGTTCACTGTGTCCAACAGAACTGAGAGGAAAATCTCCTAAGTCAGAGTCCAGGCCTCAGGCTCTCGATCTGACCCTGAACATAGCAGCTCTGGCCCATATGAGATTGGGCCTTCTTGCCTTCTCCCTCTGTTTAACATCATTGACAGCTCTGTGTAGGAGGGTTGTTTCTGGCATGTACAAGAGTGCTCATGAAGCTCTGCTCTGCTGATTGAAACATGTGCAAAACAAACTGTGTCAGGTCCTGCCCTTCCCTCCCTCAGGGAACCCTGCCCAGCCAGGACAGCCAGCTGAGACCTTCTGTGAGCCTGTCCTAGAGAGAAGAGAGAGTGTGAGCTGCCGTCCTATGGCTTGTAAGGCTACTTTATGAAAGACTGATTCAAACTGCTCCTCCACCAGCATGAGTATGACCATGTGGCTGTCCCAAAGCTCTCTAATCTGGCAATGTCTGTCTTGGTTTCTCTGTGTCTTTGTGACAACAGATCATGCTGAAGTGGAGCTTGTCAGTGCAGGCTGAGGAATGAAAAGGTGACCTAGCTGCTGGGGGAAAACCTACAGGCTCCTGTACTCAGGCTGGGTGCGGAGCCTGCCATCTGGTTGTTAAAATTACAGCTGCATCCCAGGTTGGCCAGGTTCCCTCCTTCCTCCAGCTGGACCTCACTCTGCGGGCAATGCTGCTCACATCTGGCTTGCAAGTGTCTCTCTTCCCTCCTCCTTCTCCTACCCCTTCTAGTTCAGATCCCCAAATCCTTCCCTCTGTTAGAGAAGGAATGTGGGGGTGTCCCAGGCCTTCCCTTCACAGATGGCTGGGTGTTGTTTTGACAACCCTGCTCACTTTAGTCTTGTGTCCTTCTGCACCCCCAGTTCCACTTCTGCCACAACCAAAACACAGCAGTCTCCTTTTCCTTCTTATCTTATTCCTGTTTAAAACTTTTTCCTGAACACAAGTTCTTCTTCCATGGGTGTCCTCACAAATTGCATTTGCCCTGCTGTTTTAAGCAAAGAGAAGGTACCTGGTGAAAGGAACCGGTATCACATGCAGGAATCACCAGACACCGCATTTGCTTAATTCTCTGCCACAAGGTGTTGGGCAGACCCTTAACCTTCATTCCTACCTTTGTGATGGGAATAATTTGCAGTCCACTTCAAATTAGAGTGGGAATCCCTTAATTCCTTCCAGAATTACACCCTTGCTATCCAAACATCCAAAGTTTGAGATTCATTACAGATCCTAGACCAACCTTTATGTCATGCTGCTGGATTACCAAATTCCTTTCTTTGGTGAGTTGCTTTTTCATTGCAACTCCTGCTGTGACTTTCCTCACACTGCCCTTTTTGACAGTCTATATATTTTTCTGGCTGGAACTGTAGGTCTCTGGATAAGCAGTATCAAGTATTGCTTTGAATATTGAGCAATTACATGACAGAAAGCTCCTCCACAAAGCCAATGAAATGGTCTCTGGTGCTCATACAGATATCAACAGTGCTTTGGTGCTCTGTTCCCTTTTGCTTTATTAACCCTGGCCCTGTGGACATTGAGCAATGATCCAGATTATATCTGTGCTGCACGTACAGTGCATTCTGCTGGCCACTTCTACACAGTGAGAAAACACAGCAGATTTCTGAAGCAGAGTACTTGCAAAAACGCTTTCATCAATAACATAAATTAGCTTATTTTTGCAAACATCCATGGTGCATACATGACTTTTCAGCCAAGAAATGTCATGGAACACTAACCTATACAGGGACAATTTGCCTCTCTAAGCAGCTGTAGCCACAGCAGGAATATTCTTCAACCTCTCTAGAAACTTTTATCTGCAATTAATTTTTTAATCGTTCATAAAACAACTCTGAGTGAGATGTTATGCTTCTTTCAAGTCAACTCTAGGGGTTTTGTGCTTTCCTTTGATGCAAATAAGGTATTTTCTTGAGAGGAATTAAGAGAATGGTAGGGAAAAGAGCTGTCTGACAGGGAAGGACTCACACTCTCATGCAGAAAAGATGATTTCAGTATCATGCAATGGGCTTTATTTTTACTTCTGATGGCATCTTTGGGGCTTTGTTGGCTACATGACAGCAACAGATGAACAGTGTGTTACTCATCAAAAACTACCTGGCACGACTGCCTAAAAAAACAATAGAGCAGCGAACAAATACAGCAGAGAGGGAAGTGACGACAGTAGCCACTTTTCAAATAAGATAATCTTTGTCTAAATGGTGTTTTGATGAAAAAAGATTAAATGATGTGCTGGAATGAGTCCAGTATGACTAATGAGAGGATTCGCAGTTTAAGTGATAGGAGAGAAAAAATACCAGAAGGGGCATAAACCATCAGGCATCCATACACTGGTGGATCATTAGGAAAGAAATTTGCTGATTGGCCAAAGATATTGCTGTTGGCTGGTTTTTTTTTTATCTTCCTCTGAGATGTTTCAGCCCATTAGAACTATCTCCAGAGGATCCAGAGATGAAAATCTGGGACCAGGATTGTCTTGCAGCAGCTCCAGGCTATGACTGCATGAGTGAGATAAATAGGGGCTGATTTCTGGCTTGTCTCAGTAAGAGCCCAGCTGCCCACTATGACACTGCAGAGGATAGAAAGCATCTTCCCATGTTTTCATGGCCAAGGAAGCATGCTGACATTTATCCAAGGGTGTATCCAGCTGCAGACAGGCAGTTTCTTGCAGAATGGCAAAGTCACGGTGAGTTGTTTGTGTAGCTGTATTCGGACAGGAGGGAACAACAGGAATGTCATAGCCCCACTGGTTTTCTGGGGGAGCTGAGTTTTTCAATTATGTGATTAGTATTAACATCGTATTTCAAGCCTAGGTGTATTTCCTCGTGAATTTGCTGCTACTTATTAGGCCTCTTAAGATGGGTATAAATTGTATTAGTGACATCTAATAATTAGTTCTATTTTTAAAGGAAGTAAAACTGCAGCAGAGAAATGGCCTGGCAGGTGCTTAGCTCAAGGCTAGAACAAAATGAGTCTGCAGCAGCTGCCTAAGCAAGAAGCTTTACTGCCAGAGTCCTTGAGATGAGGGAGGCTTTTTCTTTCCAATAGTTTCAGATTTACATCGCTCTACTCTTTTGGTCTTGGTGCTTCCTCGGCTAAAGCAGGGTATAACAATGGAGAGGACTGAGAAAAGATTCTGTGGATGACTCTGGATGGTGGCTCTACATGCAGTGTTCAGATAAATACCCAGAGGTCACTGCTCACACCGACCAGTAAAGCTCAGCCTGTTTCAGTGGGATATGGCAAAGCTGGCCATAAGGCTCTTTCCTTACTCTGTGGAGTACAGGCAGAATTATGTTGGGATTGCAAAACCTTGGAGATCCTACAGCAGAAGGAAGATGGAGAGACAGCACCTGGCAGCTCAAATCAAGCCCTAACAACAATCCTGAAGTGACCACACACAAAACAAACCACCTTTTCTTTCTGGCAGAGATTTTGGGCACTGATCCTGATGGCATTTGACATGCAAAGAATCCAAATAGTAGGAAAAATCCCGCAAGAGAGGGAAGAGGTCTCTGCATTTATCAGTTAAGTTGTTGTATTTCAAGCCTTATCCAAAATCTAATGGATCAATGGGAATCCTTCCAGTAACTTCCACTGGGGTTTTATAAGGCTTTAATTAATGGCCTGGCTGCTGTGATTGTGAGTGCTCCTCTCAGAGTACCACTCAGAGCTGTGCCTTCAAAACAGACTTGAGCAAACAGGGCTCCTTGATCAACATTTTGCAAATGGCAAGGAATTAACTCACTGGGGAAGCACTTGATAGCAAATATTTGTCTCCAACTGCCTGAATGTTGTCTATTGGAAGGTAAAGAAGCCATTTTTGACCCTGTTTCTCACTGAGTTCCAGCTGTATTAGGTTTAAGGTTAATTTTCTGATAAGGAGTAAATTCTTAATATTAAGAATAAAATTGTCTTAGGATTAAGGAGCTCTTATTAGTTAATGTGAATATTTGGCACAGGACTGCAAACTGCATTTGACTTGGAGGAGAAAGAGCATGCTCTAATGTAAAGGTTCAGCTTCTCCTGCAGTTCTCATTTTCCCTTTGGGTGTACCAATCCAGCTGCTACCCTGATTCCCCAAATTTCTTTTTTCTCCTTGTGCGTTTTGAGGAATCTGTCCCACATCTTTTTTAACCACAGTGCTTATTTACTGAAAAAATTCTCTGCCCACCCCATGTCTCATCTCCAGCAGCCACGAAGTCAGATTCATTCCTTGAAAGCCAGACAGGGTTTTAGTAACTAAAGAGTCAAGAGAGGCTGATATCAAGTGGTAGCTTGTGGATGCTCTTATACCTGCTTGCACCCAAAACCAAGGCCCTGCAACCTCTGCCTTATGCCAGAAAATAACTGGGTTTGAAACCAGAGAGCTGCAGACACAAAGAGAGGGCTGTGGTGGGTGGGTGCTCTTATACCTGCTTGCACCCAAAAACAAGGCCCTGCAACCTCTGCCTTATGCCAGAAAATAACTGGGTTTGAAACCAGAGAGCTGCAGACACAAAGAGAGGGCTGTGGTGGGGACTGGGCTGAAAGAGCAGTGCCTGTCCTGGAGAATGTCACTCTACTTATTACCAACTTGCTCAGCTTCCAGTGATGTGGGAGAATAAATGGTAGTATGTACTCTGTAGGAGTGTGTGTGTATATGTGCGTGTACACTCAGAGACAGGCACATTTATAAACAAACCACAGAACACATTGCAATGCTTGAAAACACTCCAGTGTGTCTATGGACATCTTGTTCTCTCCTTCTGTCCTTGAGGTATCAGGTTTCCTTGTTTACAGTCTGCCTCATTCAGGATCTGGAATTCCTGAAGAGCAGCAAAACCCTATCATGTGACTGAAGACTGATTTCCAGGAAAAGCGGAAGAGGTTCTAGGAAAGGTCATTCTCACGTTTTCAGTCATTCCCTTCAAGAATACAGAATGAAAGAGATGAAATCAAGATGAAGTCCCTGATCCTTTGTCTCTCTGTTGAGCCTGGAATGAGATCAAAATGACAATCCAGTGTTTGATGCAGAGTTCTTTAAGCTCCACATATTTCTCCCCCTCTTTAAAGTTTTACTGACATGGGGTATTTCGCACAGAAGTGGAATTTCTGCCTCCAGGATGTCAGTCCTCCCAGTGGCTTCTGAATCTTCTGAAGGGTTGTTTTAGCATGTGCTGTCACAAGTGGTCATGACCCTGCTTGTGACATCGCTAACGAGATCATGGGACAGATCCAGGCAACAGTACATGTAGGTAGAACTACATCAACATAGTAACAGAGAGCAAATAAATAGGAAAATGCAAACAAAACCAACAGCCCCCAGGTCACATATTCCAAAAGCATCAATGAGAGCATTTCTAAGCTTGTCTTGCTGGGTAAGAGCAGGACTAGTGAACATTGATTATATGGGGCTTATCTGGATGAGTGGCATCCAGGTCTCTGGCCTGGGCTATAGCTTCAAAGACTCTGCACTATGTCATGTCTGTAGTGCCTCTCCTGGCTGTACCCCACAGGACATGAGAATGCCTCTCTTTGTGGTGGTACACGCCTGGCTGACTGCACTGGGTCAGAGTTTGTCCTGGCTGAAGCCTTGGCCGTGGGTCTCTGTACTAACCAGAAGGCTGACGTGTTGCCAGGCTGCAGCTCCATGTCAGGCTGAATCAAGAGATCTGACTTTTTTTTTTTTTTTTTTTTTTTCCTGAGATCTCATCTGATCTGCTATCAGCTTAGATCCAACCCGGTGGATCAATGACAGTTATGACGCTGTACAGATTTGTTTTTCAGTGGCATTGATAAACCAGTATTGCAAGATCCTCAGCTCAGACTCAGAGTCTGGCTAACTGAAGGTTGTGAAATTTCCAAAGGCGACAAGGGGGAAAAAAGCAAAAAGGCAAAAAACCACTCTATCCTGTGTTGCAACTCTAAGTGCAATCAGTTGCAAACAATAATTCCCTCCTTGGACACTCAGATTCATTTGAGTTGAGTCCCCAGAAAGTAATTTCTATATATATCAGTTAGATGTCTGACCTGAGGGTTAAACCAAAAAATATGCTTGCAAAAAAGTTGTGAATGCAAAATTCTGGCATGGCAGTCCAAGTTCTGCCCTTGATTAATACGGATTGTCTCAAAATTGTGAGCATGTTGAGCAATTGTACGGGGCAAGGGAAGATCTCAACCCTTCTGAAGAACCTCTGTAAGCTGAAATACCAGCTTGAGAATGAGAACCAGAAATGGAAATACTTGGTTAAAGAGTAACACTGTAATGAAGATTTTTACTGTGAAATAGCTCCCAGGGCTGCACTGGTGCTTAAAAGTATTCTTCCTCATCTTCTTGGGCAGCTGTTATTTTAGTTGTGCTGTGCCATTGATAAATGAGAAGGCTCCATTCCCCTCCATCAGCATTTCAGCTGCTTGCTTTGACTCAAAGTGTGGGCTACTGGCTGAAATACAAAGGTGCAGTGTCTAATTAGGTCTGATTCCCACACTGAAGCATCTCTGGTATTACTTCAACATCTGAACGTGACACAAAGTCAGAAAGGTTCTAATGAGTATTCTGAGATGTTGATTGATTATGGCAGAGCAGAGGACCCCCAGTCCTGGGCTGTGAAGGGGATGTACAGGCAAGGGACATTCAGGCAGTCCCTACCTCAACAAGCTTGGCAAGAGCTCAGGAGCACTTTCTCTAAACACTCAAAATTCAGAGGAGGAGGCCAAAAGGGAAGAATCAACACAATTCGCACCTGGGAGCTGAGGAAACAGCAGAAAATCTCTAGGAAATTCTGCTCCATCTCTTTCTCCTTTGAAGAATGGATTCACAATGTGATTTCAAGTTCCCAGAAATCCCCCACAATACAGGCCAGAAAAAAATTATTCTAATCCACTCCCATCTAATGTAATTTAATTTCTCACTGCTGTGAAATGTCCATAAACACATTTAAAATATTTTTAGTTGTCTTAAATGTTGGGTACCTGCAGGATCATATCATGCATACCATTGCTGTATGGACATTCTTTCTTAGTGGAATTATCATTTAACTCAACTGAGATGAATTGCAAGAGGAAATGCTTATTAATAACAGCTACACCCAAGAGAAGCCTCGTGAAGATTTTTTTTATTAGGATCAGTGTAACAACAATAGGAGTGTGCAATGCTGTGATGATCTAATAATCACCACTTTATTCACTGTGGAATTGCCATTGTGGGTGACTTTTCTGTCAGCAAGGGCGAAATGAAGCAGAGCAAGCTCCTGATTCACCCTCCCTTACATAAGTGAGCCTGAGTTCAGCGACCTTTCCAAGGAGGAGCTAAGACTCATCTCATCTGAGTCTTATACCTGATCTGGAAGATCAGGTGTAAGAGCAGGCCTTTTCATGCAGTAAATAATGTTCCACATCCAGTGTATCAACCCCTAAGAACAGTGCTTAACACCCCAGGTAGTTTTCCATTTTTCCCTGACAAGTACCTTGATTATCAGACTTCAGTATTTGTAACTGATGCTACATTGGACTCTGAATATCAAGGCAACTGCTAAGGAAAGTGACAGTAATTTTTGACTCAACATTTTCATCAATCCTAAACTGACTGACACTGCACCCACTAGTGCAGGAGTCTGATCCCTTTGTACTTGAGTTACTGCTTTGAACCATAAAATCAAATGGGGTCACGGATGTGGGAACCCCGTGTTAAGAAGGGACACAAAAGCTAAATGTGCCCCTGTCCCACCCTCTCCATAGGCCCCGTTCAGTCCCAAGGTGTGCCTACAACCCCCATAAGCCTCTGCTTATCAGCCCACCCCCCACCTACCCTCCTATTAGTCCCCCTGCCCTGGCCCCACCTTGGTATGTGGCCTGCCCAGACAACCCTACATACTTAACCCTTATCACCCCTGGAAACCTTGGTCTTTGCCGCTGGATCAGCATGCATGTGGGGCTGGAATAAACTTCTCTGAAAATCCATGCCAAGACCCTTCCTCACTTCTTTCCACCAATGCAGCCAGCTTCCGGAGGGTTGTGAGCCAGAGAGAAAAACCACCCTAGCTTACAACAACTGGTGGAGATATGCGGGCAGAGCTAGCGATCTTTCCTGGAAGCATCTCCTGCAGTTTTTACTGCAAAACTTAAGCTGCATATCTATGCCACCATCACCCCGGAGAAAAGCTCAACATCGGAGCAGAGAGATCTGAAAAGCGACCAGCATCCCTGAAGTGAAAGAACAGCTGACGTTCTGGTGACCCCAGGAGTGGAACGTAGTGGGTAGAAAGTCAAAATTCCCTGGGTCTCCTAACCTCCCTTAGTTTGCTGTTCCCCTTAAGGTGGTGGAAAGTTGTGGCCATGAACGAAATATCCAAGCCACATGAGGAAATTTTCCTCCAAGCTAAAGAAGCCCTTGCCCAGAAAAATATTGACTTTTCTCAGGAGAATTTGAAATGCTTTGTTCAGTGGCTGTTTGAGTACTTTCCGTACACTTCTTGGGACCTTATATTAACAGACTATTTTAGGGAGGAAGTTTATAAGGAACTGAACGCACAGGCTGTAGAAAATTTGCCAGTGAGAAAATACTTTTATCTATATTTTATCATTACTATAGCTGCTGAAGATGTTCGGAGAAGTTCAAAAGACGGTACCCCCAGCTGAGGACTTCCCCTCTGTGTTCTTCCCCTCACCGTTCTAAGACTCTCCCACAACGATACCAGCCATGCTACTGCCGAATCTTTTCTAACCCCCCCTTCCATACCTCTTTATCCAGCTTGGCCACCCCCAGCCCAGCCCTCCAAAAATGGCGCAAAGCACGTGCTCTTAGCCATGCGGCCTCCTTCTCCTGCCACGCACGGCCCCTCTCCTGACCCGTACCACGCGCCGGTGGGGGTGCCTGCGCCGAATCCGCCCCGCCCCCTCCAAAACCCCCTTCTGTCTCGGGTTTCTCCTCTCCCTTGGGTCGTCCCACCCCTCCTACGGGTGGTTTCGCCCTGGACACCCGACCTGGCCCGGTATCCCGTGATAGTAGCTCTGATCCAGAACCCAGGGACCCACAGGAATCAGCGTGGGAAAGAAAAGGTCAGAGAGTGGATGTCAGGCTGGGACAGCGGTGCGGGCCTCAGCTGCCGCCCTGTTGCGGGAAGGGACTCAGGCGCCCGTGGCTGCAGCCGCACCGGAGCGGCTCCCGCCACGTACGAACGAAATAGCCGGTGCGGAGCTGGGAGAGGCGGCCAGGCCTCTGCGGTGACGGCCCGCCAGGGCCGTATGGATCATGCGAGCAGCCCTGCCCCGGCGCGGAGTCGCAGCAGCTACCATTCGAGACAGAAACGTTGTAGCTGCTACAACCGCCCTGCCGGCTGGGGCCGCCCCAGAGCAGCCCCCGCGACCCCCGACAACCCCAAGGCGAGAGCTGAAAGCAGACACCCAGCTCCAAAAGCGCCACGAGCTGCACCGCACACCGGCAATGCCACGCTGTGTGAGCTGCACTACCAGCAGTACCCAGCTGCCCGCCATGGCCATGCCCGCCAAAACCCCGTGGGCCGCAAGGGCAGCCGTGGCCCAACCCGGCACTGCTCGGCTGTGCCGCTGTGTCCGGCTGTCCCTACCACAGCCCACCCTGCCACCCCGCGGCCCTCCCCACCACACTGCCAGCACACCCCACCACCGGCACAGCAGCCACAGCAACTCTGCCAGCGCCAGCAGGAGCAGCGCTGCAGACAACAACAGCCGCACCGCCCCAGCCAGGAGCAACCTATCCAGCAACAGAAACCTGACCACAGACTCAAACCCAGTAGAAAAAGCCAAAAAATCCTAGCAAGCAACGTGTTAGGAACTGTAAAATGGTTTAACCTGAAGAAACAATACGGTTTCATTACTAGGATAGACACAGAAAAAGACATGTTTGTTTATCAAACTGCTGTAAGAAAAAACAACCCCCAAAAATGTCTCTGCAGCTTGAGTAAAGAAATGGTAGAGTTTGATGTGATATTAGGAAGAAAAGGCCCCCAAGCTGCAAATGTCAGAAGACCTAGTGAAATTCCAGCCCTAAACAGCAGATGTGCACCTAACCACAGTGACAAACTGCAGCCCACCTACCAGCCTTCACACACCCAGAAACCAGTCTCTGAGACCACACAACCTCACAAAAGGCTAAGTCGCACAGTTTTTCCCCCGTATCCCTCCAACCTCCCTACCTCCCTCCTACCTTCCCCTTCTACCCTATACCAGACAGGACTAACCCCTTTTTAGGGTTGGCCCAAATCCTATTATCCCCAGTTTATGTTTCCTCAAATTCCTACCCCCTTCCTCCCCGCACAATCCCCCTCCCATTACCACATTCCTCCATACCTTTCCTACACAACTAACAATCCCCTCCCCCAAAATTGTTTTTCAATACAGAGGGGAGGATGAAAAGAGGGAGGGAAAGAACTAACAAGTTTACTTGGAGTCCCAACAGGAACCCCACTCCACCTCGCATGGACTCAAATCACAACTGACCACATTGCTAAGAGGCAGCAAAAAACAGCCACTGCTTAAGAGATTTCTCCTGACGCAGTTTCCTGATAAACTGTGCAAAGAAAACTCCGTCCCCTTCCTGCCAGCTCTGAGACATTCCAGAGAACCTGTTCAGACATTGAAGAGGAAGATAGCTTGCATCCTTGTGAAAATTGTCTCATGAGTGACTTTGGTTGTTTTTGCTGTCTTGTGTCTATGCAGTTGTCTTAAACTCTTGAACCTCCAGTTGTAAAATCCTTAAAAGAAACCTTCTTAACGAATACAGAAATGGGGAGTTGTGGGAACCCCGTGTTAAGAAGGGACACAAAAGCTAAATGTGCCCCTGTCCCACCCTCTCCATAGGCCCCGTTCAGTCCCAAGGTGTGCCTACAACCCCCATAAGCCTCTGCTTATCAGCCCACCCCCACCTACCCTCCTATTAGTCCCCCTGCCCTGGCCCCACCTTGGTATGTGGCCTGCCCAGACAACCCTACATACTTAACCCTTATCACCCCTGGAAACCTTGGTCTTTGCCGCTGGATCAGCATGCATGTGGGGCTGGAATAAACTTCTCTGAAAATCCATGCCAAGACCCTTCCTCACTTCTTTCCACCAATGCAGCCAGCTTCCGGAGGGTTGTGAGCCAGAGAGAAAAACCACCCTAGCTTACAACTGGTGGAGATAGTGAGGTGCAGAGTAAAGGTGTCACAATCTGGCACGTGTCTCCAGTGAAGTCCTCCGGAGGGAGGTACAACAGAAGGACAACATGTTAATAGTTCCTTTGACTTCTTATTACTCCTGTTTTGCAAAGAGTGGTCATGTGCTCTTTTGAACTTCACTCGTGTTTTTTCTATTTCCTAGATCTGCCTTTGTGATGGCTGTTTCCAGAGCAATCAACCCAGAGGAAATTAATGTCTGAACTAATGAAGCTCAGTTTTATTCTCAGCTTCTCACTGGAAATATGGAAGTTTTTCTTTTATCTGCATTTGTCCCCAGATGTTCCTAATTAAGGTTCTGTGGGTTAATTTTGGCTGCTTTGGTGTCAGCTCTTCCATGTCATCAGCACATATCCTGTTACTTCTAGGATCAAAAAAACCACATGTGAAATGTGCCAGGTAGACTTTCTGTTGTCTCATGTACACAGGTCCTATGTTTAACTTTGAGCCAGGTGAGATTTGAGTGAACCAAGGGGTTGTGATAACACCATAGATAGGGACTATAGAAAAACACATTTAAGCCAACAAGAGCTGAGTCTGTAGCACCTGGTGCTGTTGAGACCATGCACTAATCCGTGATGCTGGGCTTGCTCTGCTGAGTCGATACAATACTAGGTCAGTGTTAAGCTATTGCAGATGGTTTGTGTCTACACAGGGAGAGTATCTTTGTAATATATGTTCTTACATTTCCCATTTGTGTGCAAAAATGTCTTGGGACTCTCTTCTGCTTGTTGAGAAGAGGATTTTGATGAGTTCAGCCTGGTTCCTCTTTTCCCTTCCTTAAAGGATGGTCACAGAATGACATTTAATTCCGGAAAGAGAGTTTTAAACTTCCCATGTCAGCTGTAGACTCCACCCTGCATAGAGTGAACAGTGTCAGCAAGAGAGGAGGAGGTCTGGGTTATGAAAATGGCCACTCAACACCAAAGAATCCAACACTGGACCTCAGGAAAGCTCTGTGTTCCTACAGAGACAGAACTGATGTGCCCCTACACCAAAGCACAGACAGCTGGCAGGGGCAGGAGCAGCACATGTTTTGATACAGGAAGACTCCACATTATGAAAACCTTCCCAAAACAAGATAAAAATAAAGTGTTTCAAAATGTGAGCCCAAAGGAAAAGCAAATTGATGTCTAACAAAAGACTTATTTTCTTCTCCCATAGGTATCTGCCACTTACTCGAGCTGGCAAGGCAGTGTCTCAAAAGGCAATTTAACCAAGTTGCATAAGGCCTTGGCTGGGTGGCTGTAGAAATAGAGGGCCTCTTATCTGAATGAGAACTGGCCACAGCTGTTGCAGATCTTGAAGGAATTGTTTCTGTGCCTGTCAAACATCTGCTTTGTAAGCAAACAAAGCGGCTGAAACACCAGTGGTGCACGACATGCTGCAGCTCATCGGGCAGGGCCAGGATGTAGTAAATGGACTTTTTTTGCCCTGGCATCAGAAACCTTATGTCCCATGAGTGTTTCAGATGGACAGATAGGCCCTAATCCCTCTGTGTTATATAGATCTGTGCCTTGTCTTAGGAAAACAGCCAGTGTGGTCTGAGCACTGATCTCAGTGTCTGGTAAGCTATAAATCATCTACAGCTGTCATGGATATTCTGACATATAGCCTACAGAACTACATTTATTTTCTTTCTCACCACCCAGGAATTGTTCCACATAAACGTGTGTAGACCCACAAAGGCTGATGCTAAAAATCAGGATATGCATTAGAGCCCTTTGACAATAAATATCTTCTTCCTCTTCTGTTTTTCTTCCCTTAGTCATTGCTATATTTTTCCTCTACAAAACAGCCACAGTGCATCCTCTGTTAACTAAACCAAACTTGCCTTTCTGTACCTCTGGTAGTCCACCCATTACCAAAACTCCCACACTACAGTAAATGCCCTCTGAGAGCCTGGCCACAGGGAGTGGGGCATGCCTGTACACTGGGTGACCAGAACACTTTGTTCTGGGTGTGTTTTTAAGCTGTCACCAATCCCATAAAACCCCATGATAAGTGCCTATTGCTGTGTTTCTTTGCACATGTGCATGGGGGTCTGGACCACGAACCTTCACTCTCTCAAAATGTAGATGCTGTGGGAGAACTCAGTCTAAATACAAGGACTGGCCACCATATGGGGATACTGATTTTAGGGTTTGTCCACTCAAAACTTTCCTTTTTTGTGCTCTAGCAAAACCCACTAGCACTTAAGGAGGAGGATGGTGACTGTGAATAGATTAACAACTACATGAATGAATGAAAAAGGTTGATCTGAGTTCTCCCTTGTTTTTCCCCTGGCGGACTTCCAAGTGTTCCTGCAGTGTGTTCCTGAGCTGTTTATCCACGTCTTTTTGAAAATATCTTAGCTCAATGTGACACAGCTCCACATTTTCTTTATATGTCTAATCAAATGCAAACAATTAAGATTGCCTAACTGAGCTCTGTGCCAGCAGGTAACTACAGTTCAAAGGGCCTTTTACGCAGTTAACAGGTTGGACAGCATTTCCTCCACACCCTTCAAACAAAGTTATGGTGTAACATCTAACAGAACTTTCCTGTCAAAATCTCCAGTTCTAGGGCGAGCTCTCAGTGCAACTGCCTGAGGCCTTGGGTCATGAAGGACACATCAAGGCTGAGCAGAAAATCAATGCATGTCATTCAATTTTCAGCTGAAGAGGTGGGAATGCATCCATTTCAGGCTCCATGCAAGACCACAAAGCTGTTGCCAGTTCTCTGTGTGTCAGCTGGAAGCTAACAAAGCAGTATCACCTTGCAATGAAGACAATCTTATCAAGGACTTCCAGTTAATTTCCATTCCAATAATGTTGCTGCAATTTTATCTAATTATTCTCAATGACACGGGGCAGAGGAGGTGTTAATATAAAGGAAGATTGTGTTTCTAGTTACAGCTTAAAACTATAGGCAGAGAGAGTTGGGTTTTGTTATAAGCTTTGCCATAGATCTGGGTTGATTGACACACCTTTGCCTCATGGCTTTGAAACTGCAATGTGGTGTGAGCAGTCACATTTAACTGTGAATTTAAAATCATTACTACATTTGAAGTGCTTTTTCTGATGCAGGTGGCTTGGCTACACTTGTCGGGGCAGAACACCTCCAAGTGTCTGCTCAGACACTGTATTTCACAGATTTGCATAGTGAGGTTTGTGCTCGTCATTCACGTGGGTAGCTGGGTTTAGTTTAGCTGGGGCTGGAGGTGGTGCTTTACCAGACTCGTGTCTCATTGTGTGAATGGAACTGAATCTTCAAAGGAAGGAGAGCAGCAGGGAATGGACTCGGGCAAGGACTGGCTGTGAGATGTGGGGCTTTTCAGCTCCCAGGTTCAAATCCAGTGAAGTTAATAAAAATCAGATGGCTTTCTTGACATCTGGCAGCCAGTTGGGAGCTTGTGTGCATTCTATAGGTGAATTTTACTATCAAGTTACAGGACAAATGATTTCGCCAGCTCTAAGGACAAGCTGGGAATGATGAAGAAAACGAAATAAGCTGCATCAGCCTAGGGCACTGATGTGGTACTTTAAAGGAGTGATGTGTGGGAGGAATGCACTAAGCCTTAGTCTTACAGCTTTCTTTTTTGACAGAGGAGGACAGACTTTACAACACCAAGGCTTCTTCCTGGGAAATTGAATAGGTCAGAGTTTTCGGTCAGCCCTGTGGTCTTTTCCATGAAACTCACGATTCTGATGCATCAGGGAAACTCACAGCCCTAACCACACTTTTTTTTTGCTTGTTTGGGAAGGCAGGTTAACCTCCCTGTTGAAGAAAGTTTCATTTATTCTTCATACTTATAGCAAAGACAGATGTCAACTCAAGGGAGAGGTAGAGGTAGTTTGCCAGGACAGCCAGAGCAGGATGTAAAATCATACAGTGACTTGTGGCTGTGCAGAGACCTTATAAAACTGCATTAACTGTGTGCTCTGGTCTAATACCACCTCATGGCAATGCTGGTGGCCTCATATCACCTCAGCTGGTGGCCATTTCACAGTAGGCCATGGCTTCTGTATTGCAAGAATACAAGCCTTGTGATGCCTGAAGCACTCTGCTAATTTGAAAACAGATTCCAAGAGACTTTGCAGTTTACCAGGAGGAGAAAGGGTTTTCCAAAGTTCTGCCCATCCCCATCTCAGCCCTGGCCAAAGCTGTCATTTCCCCACAGGCTCCAGAGCCTGCGTGTGAGAAGTGCCGAGGGACTGGTGTACTTCTCTCAGTCGGGAGTCAATTAACAGCTGCACAGGACAATGGGGGGAAGGTGACTCTTTTCTAGCAATTTTTCACTTTCCTTCTTCCCTTGTCAGAGCTGAGGGATGGTGGCTGCAGCTGCCAGGGGCTGACTGTCTGAAAGCACCCAGGTGCGCAGGGACACCAGTTCAGCTGATGGGGTCCAGGGCTGGGCAGGAGGATTGTGAGCCCTTTGGTCAACAGAGGTGGATGGGCTCAGTTTGCAGAGTGTTCAACAGCTCTGTTATATTGTATTTACTGTAAGAATGAGCAGCTTGGTTGCTCTGGGAGTGCAAAGCATTGGCCTTGTCCCCTCATCCCAAAGGCAATGGAGGAGAGCCCTGCCTGCATGGAGCTGGCAGGGCCAGGTGGGGAAGGTCCAGGGCAGCAGGGAAGGAGGGCTCTGTGTACTTTCTGGGTTCATTTATCTCAGTGTTAACTTGCTGGTGCAGACCCTGGTCACACCGCATGTGTGAGAGCAGCTTGTTTCACTCTCTGGGTATATTTGGAGAGCTGGATTAGATCAGCTGAGTATGGAGTTCCTGGCTGTTTCTATGATACTAAGTTGTTCTCTACTGATTGCACTTGCTTTATCCATTTTAGTTTCCTGCTTGTCTCTCTACTTACCTGGAAGCTTGTAACACCTCTTTTTGTGGTTACAACAACTAATTTTCCGTAGGATAACATTTACATCGTTGTCTGGCTGGAACTGAAGTACCAAGAGGTTGTTTGGTACAACTGATGTCAAGAGAAAGGCTTTGCTGCCTCAGCACAGTACAGGAGGATCTTTTCTTTCTCCATGCTGGGTTTGTGCATCTCTTTACATTTCACAGGGGTTATAGAAGCCAAAGAAGATTTGGCTCTTGCAGCTGGCGTGGTTCTTCCACATGAAATTTTATGGTTGGGAGAGAATTTCTGGGCATTTTCAATTGGAACTGGATGTCCCAAGCCAAGGCTGGGGCTTCTGCAGTTGGTTAAAAAAAAAAAAAAAAAAAAAAAAAGTCAGAGCTTTTGCATTAAATGAAGGAGTTATTTATGGGTAGTGTGCCAGAGTAAAAGAAGAAAACAGCACACCCTCCCTCCTCGCCCCCTCAAACCACTGTTATCCACATTCCATCAGTATTGGCAAATAAGAATTAATCTCATAACCGTGTAACTGAGGAAACTGAGGCAGAGAGTGATCAAGAAATCCTTGAGAGAGCTTAGAATGCCATCTAAGGATTCTGGGTGGGACTTTTGGCTAGAACTGGTGATTTTGGGTGTCTCAGTGCAAGACCTCTATAGAATCTGGTGTGTGCTTTTCGGGGTTTTATTTGTTTGCTGAGGTTTTTTTTCTGTTCGCCCCGTCTGTGTACCCCATCTTGTCCCCTCTCTCCACTGTAGGTGCACTCTTGTCTAGGAGGTGTATGGTGCCTTTTCAGTGCACAGTTCCGGGTGCTGAATTTTGGTAGAAGTGAATTGTCTGAAAAATATATGTCTTTGAAAAATTCTTACCTCGAACCCACCTCCTTCCTTGAATAAGAAGGACTACCTGAGGGAAATAGTTTCACCTACATGTATGCTGCAGCTAGAGGCTGACTTAGAGAAACCTACTTAGCTTTTGTCTGCTGTGGTACACAGGTGAGAATGGGCTGCCAAGGACGTGGTTTGCCGTCTCTAAAATACACAAGGCTTATGCAAGGAACAGCAGATGTAGCTACAAACCTGTCAGAATGTATCTTTCTCGGTGTGTGAGTGGTGCGTGTTGTTGAAACTGGGTCTCACTTTAAGGAAATAGCAGATGGAACTGTAAAAGGGACAAAGAGAACTAAACCTTAGCGTGTTTGGCATGTTAATGTGTGCTCTGAGAGCTCTAAAGGGACTATCCCAGAGGCGTGTGTTGCTTAGCAGTTTTGGCTTGCCACAGGTAATAGAAGTCTGCACTCATGAAGAAGTAAATGTACAAGTTTATTAAAACGAGTAGAAGTTTTCTTTCTCGAGGAAAATTTCTTGTCCTCTTTCATCACACTTTATAGAGCGTGTTGAGACACAATTGAGAACACTGCTGTTCTTGTTCGGAAGCAGGGAGTGTTCCTGTGAATGGGAAAGCTCCATTTGAATTAATCATGGGTGATTAGGCATCTAATAGGCTCTGCAGCTCTTTAGATCTGAGTTCTGCAGCAATAGCTGATGCAAAAGTAGTGTGTGTGTGTGACAGTGGGTAAGAACTATCCTGCTGGAGTATGAATACAGCTCTCCCTACAGGCATGTGCATGTTTTCATGGCCTTGCTGTTTCATATTTTGACCAGGTTATGTCTCACAGCTGTCTGCATCATCACTTATTCTTTCCCTCAAAAACAGGGTTAGTCAGTATTCTCTGGGCTTTTTTGGGGGAATTGCAATAAACTAGAGAGTTGTCGGGAGTGTGTGTGTGTAGAAATAATAACAGTAAAATCATCGCCCTAAAGGAAAGGCTGGAATTCACAGAATTTTTTGTGTGTGTGCTTGCTTTTATGAGCACAGAATGGATGCATGAAAAAAAATTAACCAGACACTGGTGGGAACATGACAAGTGAAATCTGTGTCTGCTCTGTATGTGTATGTATTTGTCTGGGTGATTTTAAGTGATGGGAGAAGAAAACATGGAATCACATCTTTTTAGAAGTGTCCCAAAACCTGCTTCGGATCTAGGCCTGCTTACCAATCTATTCAGCCCCTCCTCTGGGGAGTTCCACGAAAGAACTTTCTTTGTGCTGGCCATCTCTCTTTATGCTGCACCGAGTACTTATTGTGAGCAAGAAAGATCTTGTTGTCTCACATCTAAATATCTATTTCAAAGTGAAGTAAAAAGCATGAGATGTCTTTTTGTTCAGCATTTGTGCAGCTCCTGCTCAGCAGGAGCTTGCCAGTAAAATGAGCTGCTACCTGGGGCAGGCCAGATTCCTAAATCTGACCAACGCAAAAAAGCAAAGCTCTTCACATGCCAAACAAACCATCTGTCAACATGCTATGCCCGGTTTCTGGAAGACCAGCAATGCAACTCAGACTGTGAAACTATCTAAAACATTGAATAGATAATTGTTTGTGATAGGAAACTTTTAAGTTATGAGTGAAGCCGCAAAAAGTCCTGCCATGTAAGTCACAGTATGTGGGAAGGGAGCAAGCAGACAACAGCAGTTCAGCTGAGTCCCCTGACTCCTGCTGATGATGCTGGTCATATCACAGGGCCAGGCACTTCAGGAGAGGCAGCTGCATTTCAAAACCCTGTGCAGACTAGAATGTTCTACTCAACTGTTCTATTCATGTTCTTGGAGAGAAACTCTCATGAAAGTACCTTTACTGAGACTCACTTGAACGTGGTGAGTCTGCTGTAATGATTCATACACAGAAAGGCAGAGATCCTTGATCCTCTCTGAGTACTTGTTTGCATCCTGATGGCTTTTAAGAATGGATAGACTATGAGGTGCTAAAAGCTTAGCCCAGGCTGAGTGGGTGGAGGAAAGGGGATATTGCTAAATGAATGCTGTGCTATTTATTTCTGAGTGAATGCCTCCCAGATTGTAAAAACAAGTCTTCTTTTTTTTTTTTCAAGTCTGCTTCTGGGAGCTGAAGTGCAGCCAGGTAACAGTGAGAAGGTGGCCACAGCACTTCTTAAAATTTCTGCTCCAATATTTGAGCAGAGATTAGGAATGCTCTCAGCTTGTGCCGTCCATCTGTATGTTTGTGCTTCCCTAGTTCCCTTTTATGTAATTATGTGCTTAACCCTTTGTCGTTTGTGCTGTAACACGTGCTATATTCAAACACTTGTTTAAGTGCCCCATGTGGATGCGGGTAGAAATGGAAAGCTCTTCAGACGGCAGTTTTTCCCCAAATTAAAGAACCAAATAAAACAGGTGTTGCAGATCCATCCACTGTGGCTTTACCAACAGGGTTGTTGGTTTTTTTCTACAGTTTCTGCTCCAGTTGTGTGACTTTATTTGCTGACTTCTGTCTTGTGGAGGGAAAAATTTCTCAGCCCTTACTCCTGTATGAGGCCATGGCTTGGGCCCTGATTCTGCAGATGGGAGTGTCCCTACCCTAGTTTCCACACCTGTGCTACAAAACTTGCTGGTTTCTGTACTAAAATTAAGTTGAGGCCTATGTGTTTGTATAACTGGGGCCTGAGAGAACCAAAGCAAGATGTCCCAGAGAGTGTGTGCCCTTTCCTTTGTAACCCTCTGATGTGTATGTGCTTTAAATGCACCCCCTTTGCTGTGTCTGAGTGGGAGTCCTTTTTCAAGGGAAAAAGGAAGGAGAACAAAAATATTCTAGATTGTGATAGTTGCTTTTGGCAGGGGATGGAATCAGTTTCTAATGTGACAAGGTGATCATCTCTGTCTCATGGGGTCTTGTTCGAGCACCTCTCAGTGTGCAGGGATTTATTGGCACAGATATTCATGTCAGAAAAAATAATGGGTGTCTTAGGGTTACCTTGGATAGCAAATGAAAAGGACCTCCAGGTGCTCTGTGAAGGGAATTTTGGAAGGCATGGAACCAGTGTCATTCTGCAGTGTGAGAAGTTCTGAGAAATGTGTGTGGCTGTCTTGTGTAGGTGACAAGTGGATTTCATGGGTGTAGAGAGAGACTGTGTGCTCGGGATCTTCAACTCAAAATGTTCCTGGAACTGTAAAAGGGACTGAAAGAAAGCTTTGGGACCTGGAGTGAAGCTCTGAAATAGAAGACTGTCTGTAGGCACAGTTTTGTGGACTGGGAAGTATATAGGGTCATGTCGATAGTGCCCTGGTTTTTAGTACCTTTTTTTTTAAAAAAAAAAAAAAGGCTACTACATGTGGAGTTATAAGTCACAGTTAAATTCATATCTAAAAAACCAAAAATAATTTAAGAATCAGTGTTTCATTTTTGTGCGTTTTCATTTTCACCTTTGATTTCACGATTTCCATGTCACGGAAGCCTTTGATACAGCTGTCACAAGGATGACAATTATCACCTCTAGCTACTGAAGTTTGGTTATCTGTTACTCACCAGGTCTTCCTCATTGATGAAGGCTAATTGTACCTGCAGGATGATTCAGCCTGTACCAAAACCTTCAGTAAAATAAGATGCGGATGTGTTTGGCTCTTTCTGTAGCTAATGGGGAACAGTTGAACAGTTCTGAGTTAGGAGCATGGGGTGGAGATCAGTCCGTGCTCCACAAGGATCTGTGCTTGCTGCTAGAGGGCACATCTTGGTGTGGTGCTCTCGAAGCCTTTTTCAGAAGTGCTGTTTTCCAGCAAGTCCTGTTTCTGCTCTGATCCTTGCCCTTGTCCTTTGTCAAGCATAGTTTCTTAAGACTAGCTATGCTCTGTGCTTACAGGTAGAGACCTGACAACAGACTTAAAATGACAGTATCCTCCAGCTCTGGGAAATTGTCTTTAATGATGTGCCAGGCTGAAGAGTGACACTTGTTTCATAGAATATAATGTAACTCTTTGATGTCTAAGAGGATTCGTTTGCTCCTTTTTCCCGGTAATACTGGAAAAAATGCGTTGTCTGGGACTTTAGAGGAAGTTAAGGCCCGTGGAAGGTGTTGATGCTGTGGAGACTCAAACACAGATCTGCATTGCACTATGTCAGTCAAAAAGATAACAAAGTTAGTTCAGACCACTCCAGAAAAGGGGAGTGACTGTGATGCTTAAACCTGCTTTCAAGTATTTCTTCCCCTAAGTTTAAGAATTTACATCCAGTTCAGATGGAGATACAGCAGCTCAGAGAAGAGAGACAGCACTGTTTCCTGTACCAAAAGCATTCACTCCTCCTCCTTGAAGTCTGGCAGAAAGTGTCTTCATGCTGTGTCAATCCCAAGCATTTGGACTGAGAGCATGGAAACAACACCCAAGGAGTGAGCTTTCAGTTGCTTTCACATCAAACATTGAATTGTTTCCTGTGAAGTTTTAAACATATGGTCTTCGTGACAGAAACACGTGACCTGGAGACACCTAATTTGGAGCCCAGGTTCTATCACTGCTACTTGGAATACAGCAGGGTCACCTGGCTGGGCAAGAAGGTCACAGGCATTTGTGCCTGGTTGCTCTTGTGCTGCAGAACCCTCCTCGCTGCAGAGCATCTGTCAGCATGTGTTCAAAATAATCCAAAACTAAAATGGGAGCACTGCCTTTCCCTTTCTCTCCAGCCTGAGCCCAGAACAGCAGCAGAGTCTGTCCTGAACACATCAAGTAAATTATGCAAGATCTTGGCACTGAGAGCGTGTGGCACATGCTGCCACAGCTGGGGAGCTGTTGTAGGAAAGGGTCAGGGGACCCTCTGCAGGACTGTGAAGAATGCCAGGATAGAAGCTGTCTTGGTTTGAAAAGACAGGTGTCTGCTAAGGAAGGCAGAAACCTCCCTTGGAATAGAAGATGCAACCCCCCTTCCCTCCAAATTATTATAATTTTGAAATTAAGGGGGCTTTCAGGCAGAGATATGGGAAATAGGAATAACAGTTCTTTACTAATATTTATACACACACACACACACACATACACACACATATATATATATATAACAAGGCAGGAGAAAATACTGGTTTAAACTGAGAGAGTCAGATACAACCTGACCCCCTGTTAGTCAGGGGAGCAGTGGCAGTCCAATAAGGTGGTGGCTGCCATCCTCCTGAGGTGATGGATGTAGTTCTGTTGAAGAGGTGATCCTGGAGAAAAGGTCTGGTCTTCCTCAGAAGGTCCAGTGGTAGCTCTGTAGCTCTTGTCCTCTGGAAAATCCAGTGGGAAAGGCCTGCTTATGATTTTCAAAATTCCAGTTTATATCCAGGATTGAGTGCCTGGGTCCTCCTTCTGGGTGGAGCTTCTCACAAAGGCACTGATGGGCCATTAACAGAAAATAGCCTCAAGCTGGGGGGGGAGGCAGGAAGCACTGCCCCACCTGGTTCATGAAGATGGTGATAGAATACATGCTTTTGGTCACATCCTGCTTTTCAACACAGGACAGAAGCCCAGCCTGTATTGCCAAATTATTCTACCCAATAACTCCTGGTGTGATGGAGGGGTGTACTTATAGGAGCACTGATCTTCAGATCTGTTTTCCTTATGATGTGTTATGTCAAACCACAAGTCTTCAAATTATGCAGAGGAGTAATTTTCCCGAACTTCAGGCTTCTGTTTTCCAGTGACACATCAAGGCGAGGTAAGTGGCAAGAAATAAAGCATGTTGAATTTAATGGGGACGACAGCAAGACAGATGGCTGGTGATGGATCACTTACTGCAAGGCCTGAGAATGCCAGCTTCTGGGTGGAGATGAGAACTGAGAAAGTGTTCAATTATTCTTGCTGGAGGCATGAGCTGCTCGTGCTCATTCTCACTGGTGAGCTGCCGTGGGAGCTCCACTGCAATTGTGAATTTGTGTTGTCTCTGAAGGTGCCTGTACAAGACCGATCCTTCTTCATACCTTCCCTCTCAGGCAAACAAAGCAATTTGTGCTCAGACAAGTATTTGCAATTCTCCCATTTTGTAATTCATTTTTCAAAATGCTGTTGCCATTCAGCTGCGGAGAAGAAATAATGCCATCCACCCACAAAATAAGGGCAGCAAAGGGTCCACGATCTCTTCAGGCTAAAAACTGTTCAAAAGGTTTGGCAGCTGCTTTCAAATATCAAAGATCTTCACAAAAGCATGGAATGGGTGATAATTGGTGTGAGGTGTTTGGTTGGTTTTTTTCAGCCTGTTTCCCCTGTACCCCTTGACCTGCCTCCATGCCGTACCCTGCCCTTTACTCTAAGAGACAGGGCCGTTGCCCACGAACAGCGTGTGCTTGGTGGGACAAGTAAAGGAAATGTTTTCTTTTAAGGCAAAGAGAGAGCTGGTAGAAGTTGTTCTTGATCTGTTCCCCTTTTAACACCGTAGATGAAATTTTCTTTTTTCTCCTGGATATGGCACTGGGTGTAGGACTCACCAGACACCTGTATTAATTTACTTTGGCTCTATACAGCACTAGACAGCAATACCAGAGTGGTAAGACCATTCAAGAAAGCTGATCACAGGTCAGTAAGGGGACAGCACAGACTTTCATCTACGTGCTGCTGTCTGCACCATTGCAGTGAGCACATTTTGTCTGAATTCCTGTGTGCAGGTAAAGTACCTTCCCAGCACTGGCCTTGCCTTCCAGTGCGCCCATTCTTTCCAAACACCTCATGCATATAATCCCTTCCTGTTTTTTTTTTTTCTGTTTCCTAAATAAAATGAGTGAATTTCCTGCTAATTGTAGCAAAATCCAGCAAGATTTTTCCAAACTTGTCTCTCTCCTTGGCTTTTATTTATGGTATTTCTAATTTGTCTACAGGGCACTGTTAAGTGAGCTGGCCCTAATTCATTAGGTGCAACCCTTTATATTGCTGCTTGCTGCTGAAGTCTGCACTGCTTGGAAGCACAGGCCTGTTTTGAACGACAGAAGGTTTTGAGCTGCGTTTAATACAGGAGCAAATTTTAAATGGAGGTGGGAAGGGAATATATTGTATGATTTTTGTGCTTCAGAAGCAAACTGGCCACATGTACAACCTGAAGGTAGAATGATTTGAAGACTCCGCATTATATAATTTTCTAGCCAGGTTACTCTGTGTTTTCTCCTGCTGTGAGGGACAGATTGTTAGCCAGAGAGTTATGAGACTCAAAGCTGGGAGTGGATTCAAGGTGGCAGATACCAAGTGGTAAAGTCTCCTCTGGAAGGACTCGTGGTCTCCCAAGGGAGATGTGAATGTGATATCTCCTTCCTGCTGAGCACAACTGATGGAAATTCAGGGCTTTCTGCTAATTTCACTTCACTAAAGACCCTCCTGCTGTACTACAAAGTAAGAGTAGGTAGTGGCAAGAGCAGTGTATTCTGTCCTGGGTCAGTCTCCTTGCTGAGAAATGGCTCCTCCATGGCCAGGTGAGGAGCTGGATTTCTCACAATGCTGGCGCTCTGCTTGGAGCCAAGGATTTCCCTTGGAGCTTGGGCAGGTGGGCAAGTCTATGCCCAGTCTACCTGGGCCTGGATAAGGAGGTGTAGATCTTTTCCAGGGAATGTGCTTTTCAGAGTGAATTCTTCTGGTATTTTCCTTAAGTTGCTGTATTCCCTGGCTTTAGGTAAAGGTGTTTCAGACTAATACCCAAAAAATAGGCACAGATGTTGTAAAGCTTTGCGTGTCTGAAGCACAGGAATGCTGATTTATCTCCTCCACCTCAGTGCAGGGAATCAGCCAAGGGGGGAATGAGATACAAGAGACAAAGACCAAAAAGGGGACCTGAAATAGGGAAAATATGCATGGGCCTTAATTCTTTCTATCTCCCCCCAAAATTCTGAAGGTTGAAACTGGGACCTTCTTGAAGGGAAGAAGGTTTTAACACCAGAACAGACTTCTTAATCTGGGGAAAATTACATTCTGAGTAAAACTTTGTGTACACAATTACAAGTCCAAAACTTTGCTGGTATAAATTAGCACAAGTCCACTAACTGATGGTGATCCAATTCAGACTTGCATGCATCTTCCTTCTGCTCCATTTACACATTGCTGTACCTTAGTTTTATCAGATCTGTGACTGCCAGTGACAGAAAGAAGTCAAATGATAGAGGGATGGTTCTGTAGAAGCTATTTGAGTGCTGAACATCAGAAGTTTCTGACTCTTTCAAAATAAGACTTACTTACTTACTCTGCAGCATCTATCATTATGCAATGCATCCTTTTCTGTCCTTATAAACTTTTAAGGGTTTATAAATTACTACACAGGACATAGCAATACATTGCCTGCCCCAGAAATTACACCACATACTGCTGATGGAATTAGAGTGGAATTCTCTGTACTGCACGTTCTATGGAGTGCTGTCTACTATACAATAAATCACTTAATGCTCCTGTTCAGCAACACCTGATTGAGCAAGAAGGTGCAAAGCAGCACACAATGAGATCATTTTATATATGGTTTAAAACCCTCTAAAGCTATAAACCCTCTAAAGCAAAGTGGGTATCTTATATTTAGAGTGACCTGAGTCATTCTAAGTAATGCTGACTACCCACATTCCAGAGCTTCAGTCACATTGTAGAGGTTACTGAATCAGGCCTTGTCTGTGGATACCTTTGTCTGTTTGAGCAATTGCACTGAAGTTAATAACACTTGTTAATAATGTACAACTTCTGGGAATTGGGTCAGATCAGGCATTGTAGGATGTTTTGTATCATAACATGTTGTTCCATTAAACATGAACTTGCACTGATACCTTTCAGTGCTGTAGTAGCTGTAATTAGTGGCAGCTCTTCTCCCATATAAACATCTGCCTTTCCCATGCAGATTTTCTGGTTAATTCTCCAGTTGACTCTTCCCAGGATGTCTCATGAGAGGAGTTCTGCCACTTCTGAGCAAGGCAGATGTGTCAAAATATGCTGAAGAAGCATATTTATACCAACACAGTAGGAAAGTGTCTCTGAATATGATACAAAGATCAAAACTTTAACTCTTTAGACTTAATAAGCTGTTTATAAGCAACCAAAATGTGGTAAAGCCTAAGAGGAGAAAGTGTAGTACAGATGGGATTAGAAGCAATTAAAACATTTATTCATATGCATAAAGCTCGACTCTTACGTTTTTAATGCTGCAGTTGCCAGCAGCAGAATGAGGGTGCATAACTGGTCCTGTCCTGCTCAGGTGTGTGTGCCTTGGACAAGGTACCAACCACCCTGATGTTGCCCTGACCTCAGCGTGTCCTGGCTCACAACCCTCCATCCCTCATTCTATTTGGCAAAGGCTCAGCCCTCAGAAGGAGATGCCAAAGTAGCTCTTCAGTGCAGAGAGGTGTGGAGTCCTTCTCAAACCCTCAAAAAATGTTTGTTGTAAGGCATGAAACAGGGAAGTTTTTGTTGTGTTGTTCTGGCGTGTGTTGGTTCACTTGTGACAACAACTTAGACAATTGTACCCTGCTGGATCCCTGCTGAAATGTGTGGTTGGATCTCAGTTTGCCTCCTGTGTCATTGCATGTTCCAGGGTCTCTTGGTGGAAGGAGGCTTCAGAAGTGCCCATTGCTCACGTTGTGGATTCTGTCTGCTGCAGGTGTCTTGTAAAATTCTGAGGCTAGGTTCTGCTTCCACAGAGAAGCTCTATAGCCCAGCTGATTATAAAAGTGTCTGAGGCCAAAGCTTTTGTGCACAGTGTAGTGAGCAAATGTTGGAGAAGCAAGGAGCTGCTCTGAGAGGACCTTGCTTGATCACTGTTTTATGTAAGTGCCTTTTGTCAGACAAATTAATTCAAACACTGACATATAACCAACAGCTGAGAAATTACACCTAGTGTTTGCTTAACCTGTTGGTTTTGGGGGACTGCCTCAAACAGAGTTGTTTCACTCCTGAAATGAATACTGCTCAGGTTAAACTGTTTAGCTCCTAGTTTTTGTTGGGAAATTTGGACCTGTTTGCAGTGGCCAAGAAGCTTGCTCCAGTGTTTCTTTGAATTCCTTGATAACCAAAGCAAGATGTGTGTGCCATAGTTGGAAGAGGTGGGGAAACTGTGAGGACTATAGAAACTGGTATGAGAGCATATTTAGGGAGGAAGTGGGTGATTTTCTGTTGCATATGCAGCTTCCTGAGTTACCCTGCCTAGGGCTGTGCAAGGGAGGGGGAAAAAATGCTGAACTGGCTTATAAAGGCTGATTTGGTTATGAACCTACATTATGCTGACTTAATTCACCATCATGCATGAGTTCATTCATGTTCTTACAATGTGCAAAGCCTTTGTAGCCACTGAGAAGCAGGGCTTGCCCTGCTGAACTACTGTGTGCAAAGTATTTAAGAGACACGGAGGTGTTTGTGGTGATAGCTTGTGTACTGTGACATGTGTTTGGTGCTTCTCTCCCTTTCTAGATTCTTGGTCTGTAGTTTAATAAACACAACAAATTTACCTTCTTAGCTGCTTCTAATTGAACTTGGTGAAGCAAAATTACTCTCAAGAAGTAGTGCTGCCTTACACAAATCTGGTCCTTCTACTGCAATCATTATTCTCCATTTCCATGACCTGACCTCTTTGACAAAATATTTTCTTTTATTTCTCCATAGAGCCTTCTATCCTGCTTTTCTCCTTAGCAGTTAGAGAACAGATAAAGCTAATATCTCGCCTTAATCTGATCAGGGAGATGGTGAAATCTTTATTAGCCATTTAGAGACTCTCTAAAATGCATTAGCATCCAGACAGAGGGGAAGAATTGCTCAAGGAGCAGCAAGATCAAGGCTAAACCTTTAAGAAGTTAGTTAAAAATAAACTGAACAATGGACAGTGAAGGATATATATCTAGGAAAACAATTGTTGGCAGTTATGAAACTCCTTGACAATTGCTAGATTTTGCTAAGGACTAAACTGGAGTTGGCTAAACCAGATGCATAGCTAGGGCCAGACTGAAAAACTGGGATCCAGGAATGAAGTTTTCCAGAGTCTAAGTATTGCATTCTGGAAGGCTGACTTAGATCTTTCTCTATAAGGCTGAACATGACCTTTTTTTCTTATTCTATTTTTTTCTAAAGGAGCACATCCCCAGTGCTGTGTTACTGCTGCAGTGGGCTGAATGCAGAGGGAGGAGGCTGCCCCGGTGAATTGCTATCTTATCTCTCATTCTCCAAACCTGATGCAACCCAAAACTGAGAGATCTCAAAGGGATAGGATGGTAAAGCGTGCTTAATCATCTTCGCCATAGACTTGAGACTATCTTTAATGTGCTTTGTCTCTTGAGTAACAAAGGCACATCATCTTTTCCAAGATGAAAATACGGAGTAAATTTTCTAACCAAACTAACTTGAAGATTACCCAGTGCCTGTTCCTTGCTCTATTTTTATATTTGCAGTTGGTAACAGGATAGCACAGCAGTTTCTCAAAAGTTTTTAAAAATGCAACCTTTTCTGTGCTAAAGACAGGAATCCACAGCAATCATCTGATTTCTCTGGGAGGCTGCTGCATGAGGTTGTCTTTGTGGCTTCTTGGAGAAATAGTGGGATGGGAGCAACTCGAGCCCAAGACAAGACTGAAATATTCTTTGAATGGTCATGTACATCTCAACTGTCACCAGAATCATCAGCTTTTTACTGAAAAAATGTATTAGTGTGCATTTGCCCTGTGGCCCAGGGTTGTTTTCTCAATACCTAGCTCATGGGCTCTATTTTTTGCCACGATATAATTTCACCATCATCTTCCTTGGAGCAGAAATCAGCTGAGTGGAAACAAAACTCTCACCATCTTTTCTAGTGCTGGAAGGGACTAGAATGCTGATTTTCTCTAGGATATGACTTCAGGTTTTAAAATCTCTCTAAGGTACGAGCCAAGGATTGGATTCCTTGATGCTCAAGCCAAAATTGAAGTTGGCACTATTTTTCCCAGTGTCTGACATTTGCAAATGTGTGTTTTGAGGACTGGCCTCTGGCTGTGTCCAGGCTGGCAGGACCTGCTGGAGGCTGCTGTGGTGGGAACTGGATGTCCCTCAATCTTTCAACCTCTGCTCGGCTGCCATCAGCAACACCTTCTGTGTCTGTGTGTGATAGCACGTCTGCATAGCTGGCAGCACTTGCTTATGAACCAGCAGCCCCATCCCTGACTGTGGAGGTTGCTGTCTCTTGCTGTTGTGCTTCTCTCATATCTCTCCAGGCCAGTATCAGCATGGGCTTGAGCATGAGAACAGAAAGGAAAGACTGAAACCAGGAAACAAACCCAGCCAAGCTGGGTGCCCAGTGGCCAGCCAGGTGCTCACGGTGGACCTGAGTAGTCTGGCTGCTCTTCCTGCTCTATTATTTGAGTGTGGAGTCAGTTTGTGTTTCTGTAAACACATCAGTAACCACCTCCTGGGTTTCTTGATCAGGGGAGTATTCCAGGCATTGCTCTCATTAGTGGTGCCTGGTTGGTGGAGGTTAGCTAATGGTGCAGATAATCCTCTGGAAAGCAAGGCTTCCCATTGCCAGGGGAATGAAAAAGCAGGAGGATTTACAGCAAATGCAGCTACTTGAAGGAAAGGTGTGATGAGCTATCGCAATTACGTGTTATTCTTTAAATGTATTTTACAACATCTGCTCCTGTCATTCCTAATTCATGTGTCAAGCTTGGATGTGCCTTACATGTGATCATTTGAACATAATAAATCTGGGCTTCCTTCTGTTTTCTCATGATATGCACATGCTGACAATTTCAGGATATTGAATGTGAGTTGTGTGGCACCTGTGATGTGACAGGGGCACGAGGCAGCTGGTGTTGATGGGTGAACACCCATCCTGAAATTCTCGCAGTACCCTGTCTTCTTCTCACCTCCTGCCGCTGCCACTGAAAAGTGTATCAAGAATGAGGAGTGAGGAAGAATGAGGGTATGGAACTGTTCTGTTAGACTTGGAAGTGGACCTATCTGTAGGGCAGAAAGGATTATAGACAGGGTTATGTTTTCTCTGTTGGCTTATTACCTCTTGACATGAGGCTGTGTAACCTTGTGAGATCACCACTGTCCACCTGATGAGAGATGGCTGGATGTGTTACTGAGAGGGTAAAAGGGAGTAAAAATGGTCACTGTGAGAAAAATTTGGAAGGTTTAAATTGGGAACATCCACACTAGCCTTTAATAGAAACTGTGAGCCACACTCATCAGGTCTACTGTGGCCTGGTGGATGGGCAGACACGGTTCACCTCTTTTCCATATCTCAGAGCTGTTATTTTGGTGGCAAAGATGCTGTTTGAGGTGCTTTTACTCTTCCCCTGTGTCCCCACCCCCTCAGCAATACAAAGATAGCTGTTGACCTAGAGCATCCCTTCCTTCTCATTCAGTTTTTATGCTATAGCAGATATTTATCTTTAGGCAGGAAGTGACGGGGTTAATCTCTGCTGAGCTGTCAGATTAACAGAAGTTATTTGAGAGAAATCTGATTTACATAGGAGTAGCTGTAAAAGGGAATGGAGACAGAGAAAGGAAGGATGGTTTAGACCAGGATAGGATGCAGTGACAGAGCTAAACAAAAAGGGGCAAAAATAGAGACAAGCCTAGGGTGGTTAAGAAATATTTCTTGCCCTTTTTAACTTTAGAATTTAGATTCTTTATATTTCTCTTGGTCTGACAAAGGCTAGATCAGGAGGAAAATAATGCAAAGATGTTTATAAAGGAAGACATTGCTTGCTTTAATATTGACTGGTAATTTTTCTGAAACTTTTGGAGCAGTAAAATTGCAGTCTGAGCAGGACTTTTTTTACTCTCTTCCCTCCCTTTTAAAAAGCAAAACAAACAACCACCCTGCCCTGCAAATCTAAAAACCAGCCAACCTGAAAAAAAATCAAAACAAAACCCCCCAAAAAAACCCTTCCAAAATATGGTTGTGTCAGAAACAAAGTGCTGACAGTGGTTTTATGACATGTGAGGTGTGCCTGAGGATGCTTCAAAATGAAGCCCTTACACAAAAAAAAAAGGCTTGTGGAGAAAGGTAGCAAGTACATTGTGCAGGTCAGGCTAGAACAGCCAGGAGCTTGATGTTCCTGCTCAGATCTCTTCTTCCACGCAGCCAGAGCAGTGGTGTACCCAGGCAGCCTTCCTGGACATAAGTTAATTCCTGTACTGTGCTGTACTTCTGGGCTTCAGGACATAGGTCTTCCTTGTACCTCTCCTGGGTAAACAACAGGACCCACAGAACCAGCGAGAGGCAGACCAGTTGTATTTAAAAAATAAAAAGGTTAGGTTTGTCATATAATGCCCTCCCCAGCTGCTAAATTCATGCCATCAAAATATTGCCTGACTCAGGTCATGTGGTCCTACAGAGCTGTTTTCTCCTGGATACAGATTGTATTTTACAGCTGTCCTGTTTTGATTGATTTTCACATTTCTCAGCATCTTGGAAAGTGTGAGGAAGTCATGGTGATGCTGATGTGTCTAACACTTGTGGATCCTCCTCACCTCATCCACCTTGATGTGCCACAGATACTGCAGCAGATCCTGGGGGGCAGAGGGGACAACTGTGGTGGAGGGAGGGGGGCCTGGAAATGTCTGTGGAACTACAGCTTGAATCTGACCTCTTGTTTTAAAGTCTCTGGTAATATGAACACAAAACTGACCAAAACCAAACCCTGTCACAGGCTCTGTGTGACAGTTTGACTGAAACTTGACCTTCTTTGGCAGGGACTGCTGGTTCCTGAGAAAGGGCCCACACAGAATCACTGGGGTTGGAAAAGAGCTCCAGGATCAGTGAGTCCAACCTCTGACCTTGTTGACTAAACCATGGCACTGAGGGCCTTGTCCAGTTGTTTCTTGAACACCTCCAGGGGTAGTGACCCCACTGTGAGCTGACATTTTAGTGGATCTTAGAGAAATCACAGCAACAAGCTTGGAAAAAGCAATTTCTTTTTGTAACTCTCTTTTGGAGAGTTGTAACACTTCTCCATTTCTAAAGGGATCATTTGCAGGTTCCCAGGAGAAGGATGTAAATATGAGAAAGATGTTTTGGTAGGGTATTTTCCTTGGCCAATGAAAAAGCTTTATCTTTGTTTGTTTTCATATATTGCGGGACACTGTGCTGTTCACAGAGACACAGAAAGACAATCTCTCTGAGCAGCTGCTGGCCAGAGAGAGAAAAAACTTTCTTGCTTTTTGCTTCTGCATTTTCTGCATCTTTACTTGCTTGCATGAAATGAAATGAAATAATAAACATAAAGCCTCTTAAATTTCAAATCTATGAACATGGAGTCTTCTTGTGGATCAGGCCCTAGCATTAGGGCTTCATCATTCCCACACCCCACCACTTCCCTGGGCAGCCATTCTAATGTTTAACCACACTTTCGGTGAACATGCCCAGACTGAACCTCCTCTGGGACAGCTTAGAGCCATTTCCCCTTGTCCTGTCACTTGTTACAGGGGAGAAGAGACCAACCCCTACTTCCTTTCAGGTGTTGCAGAGTGATAAGGTCCCCCTGAGCCTCCTTTTCTCTAAGCTAAACACTCCCAGCTCCTTCAGCCATTTGTTGTATGATTGACTCTCTAAACCGGTCACCAGCTTTGTTGCCCTTCTCTGGACACTCTCCAGCACTCTCATGTCTTTCTTGAAGTGAGGGACCCAGAACTAGGCTCTGATAAACCAAATGCAAGTCACAGAACCCATAAATATATGTCTTTTTTAATCACTTCTTACCCATAAGAGAGAGATGTTTTATCTGGAACTGAAGCTAAGTTAGAACTCCTGGGATGGCAACCATTGAGCTTCTTATTATGGGTTTATGCTGTCACTAAATATAAAGGCATTTTCAGATGCCTCTTGTTACAGTCAGGGCTGATGCAGAGAGCTGTTGGGTCCTGCCACAAATTTGAAGATCAACTGCTCAAGTTTTCAAGGTGGGAATTATTTGACTGTCACCATCTCCTTAGCAGATTCAACTCACTTGTCCCCTTTCTGGTGGTGAGATTGGTGCTTCTGGCAGAGTAGAGCACTGGAGAGGATTGTACGAAATGAGAATATCTTCTCTCCTGTTAATTCCACTGCTGATGGTTGGAACCTCTGCTTCAAAGAAGGATAGTGATGGTGCAGTAACACTGAAATTGGGGAAAATCTTGCAGAGATGGTAGAAAGAAGACTGATGGTGGGTGATCTGGGGACACTTGATGTAGGCTGTAGGGCTGCAGTGCTCTCTGCCGTTGCATTGTGCCTCACAATAGCTATAAAAAAGAGCTGTTTGAGATTCAGTCTTGGTAGCCTTGAGCATTAGCCTGGACAGTACAAATAACATAAAGGAGGTAGTGGAGCTTAAAAGGACAATTATCTGTTGCAAAAATAAACAAAACCATCAGGATGTCAGACAGCTGCATTCCTTTCACACTAGGCCAGAAGTTAGGAAAAAGAAAATGGTGATTTTGTTTGGAGCAGTAAAGCTGTTTACCCCTCTCATCTTTCACCATGGCTGCATTTCTTTAGCGATGGTGTGGGGCTATTTATCAAACACATATAGTTTATATAGGTTCCCTTTCTGGGTTAAGTGTAAGTGGCCCATCCCCCATGGTCTGAGCCCTCCTTTCCCTCCCACCTCCTCATTTGTGTTTAAGGGACCTTCTTGTCACTCTGCTAAAGCTGAAGTAATTACCTTGGAGCTTTCCTGAAACAAGGTGCTTGTTCTTAAGGAGTTGGAACTGCTTCTTTTGGCTACCTCAAAATGCCTGCTCACTCTTTATAGGATGTAGAAAAAAAGATTGCCCTGAGAAGAAGTTGAAGGAAACATTCTGAGGACCTTGGAGGTTGCTGAACAACTCTGTGTGACACTTCAGAGCCTAATATTTGCATTTCCTTCCTCAGCGTAACAGAGGAATTTTCAGTAGTGTCTACAGGAACTGTTTATCTAAAGGCTGTGTTGAGAGTTTTGAAATAAACGTGTTTTAGCTATGACCTCTTTATTGCTTTTTTTGTTTTTAATGCAAGACTTTAAGGGAGGTAGGAGGAATTGCAATGATGAAATCAGCAGATATAAAGTTGGAGATTTGGAGCTCTATCCTGATCCCAGACCCCTGGCCAGATTGTAATTTGCATAATCCCATATTTACTCCCCCTCTGTGTTTTCAGCTGGTTGTAGCACTCTTTGCTTTCTGGTAACAATCTGCTCTTTACTGCTTTTAAGGTAGAGGAGAAATTTCTGCAAGGGGGAGGCTTCCAAAAGCACTCTAGAAAGAATATGAGGGCATAGCCGCATACAAACTACTGTTGTAAATAAAAAGCTTTTCAACTGATCTGTGCAGTATAAACCTGACAAGTTTTGCACAACATTTGACTGAGCCATCCACTGAACTACTGGAGACTGGACTACTTGTTGCCAATGTCTGATATAAAACTTGTTTCATGTCTATATTTTTATCAGGCCCGGAATTGTGACTTTATCTGGACCTGTTCAGGATTTGATTTTTTTTTTCAGGTCTAATTTAGCAAAATATGGTTAAAAATAAGTTCATTGTTATTAAGATTTTATATGCCACTATTGTTCCCATGTTTCACTTTTTGTATCAAATCCAATCTGAAGTACTGAACTTTACAAGGTGGACTTGAGACTGGCAGCAGATGGAGTAAATTCTCTTATTTCTGTCAGTTTGTGTTTTTTAAAGGCGAAGAAGAATTAATTTCATCCTTTCTGCCATTTAAGCTTCAAACCGTGATAATATGGAACATACGGTAAGTGTAAGACTCTAGTCCCTTTTGCTGAGCTGTTGTAGAGGAAATTGTATTCAGATAAATAAGGGCGAATTATGCAAAGAATCAAAAAACCAGATTTTTATTTTTGTTTAGTTATTCTCTAGGGGAATATTGGCTCTTCAAAGCCATGGGAATAAATGAAAATATTATTTCTAAGTCTCTGTGATCTCAGAGCAGAAGCAGCCCAATTGTTATGCTGCTCAAGGCTTCTCCTGCCATTCCTGGTCAGTGAAATCCACAGTGATAGATTTGCTTGATTAAGAGTAAGTCCATTCCAAAAAGTTTAAGTATAGTTTACAATAATTATTTCAGTTCAAATCATCAGAACAGGAGAGGAAGTAAATGCTGTTTGACACATTCTGCCTTTTTTTTTTGTTTTTTTTTTTAATCTGCAGGCTGTTTTTCCCACAAAAGAACAATGTATTTTCTAAAAGCTATGGTTCCTAGGTACCATGAGATCTTAAATTAAGATATATTTATAGTTCAGTTACACAAAACTCAGCATTTATACAGTGAGTGTTGCAAAATTAGAAATGCATCAATCTTTTATATGGGACAGCAGTGGTTAAAATTTTAAATGTTGTCCTAAGTCCTCCTTAAATATTGCTGGCTTGTCTCTCAGAACACTGATTAATGAAAAACTATGGAGGAACTGTAAGAAAAAAATCCAAATTAGTTTTTGGAATCCAGAGGTGCTTTCAATATTTCAAAACATGTTTACTAACATCAATTTTTTTTTGATGGAGATACGTTTTCCACAAGGAAGGAAAAGAAATAATAAAGGATTTTAACCAAAGTGCAGTGAAAAGAAGTATTTTTCTCCCAAAAGAGTTAAATGTTGCATCTTGTGTCTTAGTCTATGAACCATTTGGGGTTTAAGGGTACCATGGGATTATGCTGTTCTCTAAGCACACTGAAACTAGACACTGACTTTTTAAAGCAGAAGCTGGAACTTGTTGATAATCACAGGACAGAGCTGATCACAAGCTTCACAATGAAATAATGACATCTGCAATGATCTCTCTTTTTTTGCCTTATTTGACAGTAGGAGTCAGGTGTGTGATCTGGACCCAGATGAGATCAAGGACTTTCCAGAATGTAGCACAGCTTCATATGATTCATAGTCCATGGTAAAGCAATCAGTTTGTTGTAATCTCTGAAAGGGGACAAATGCTAAATAACTGAATGAGTTTTCCTCATGGTGAGAGTCCTCTAAACCCAAAAGTCAACATGTGAAACACTTGGGTTTTGCCAGCTTCATGCTCCATGTATCAGTCTTCCCTCAAGATTGTGTGTGATGCTTAATCTTGGCATAATGCCAAAGATGATGCAAAAAATATTATATTAAATGTTGATCTATACTAAATGGAAGACTTACAGGTTATGAAGCTCAAGGAGTAGCTTAAGAATAATAATATGGCAACCCAAGAAGAGGTTTAAATGTTTCTGATATTGGTTTTCCTGTGAAAAACGGATGTGAACACAAGGAAGTGTTCTCTTGGTGGCAGCCAATACCAGCCCTGGTATCCAGAGGAGTATCCCTGCAGTCTCCTTCTGCCATTCTCCTTCCCAGGTAAGGGTGCTGCCTGAAAAACCAGCAGTTATGAGAAGAAACTAGACATAAAGAAACTGAGCAGGGACAAGTATATCACTCATTAAGCAGATCATATTCGAGCTTCTCTTGTGCTCTCTGTTTTGAAATTGTTCAATGTATGTGGCTTGGTGGGAAGCTGATTCTGTTTCTCAACAGAAAAGGCTGCTGTACAAAAGCAACTTTTCTTCTTCGTTTTAAATGGAAGTAAGTGAGAAGCTCCATGTAGAGCTCCACTGTTTTCTTTCTCAATAAAATTTCTCATTTTGTTCTGAACATCTCATCCTCTGAGAAAAGTATTTCCAGAGAAATAAGATCTCTCTCCCTCCAGAGTTAAAATGTTATTGCTGCAGTGAGTTTTGAAATCTTTTTTTTGGAGGAAGAAATTCTGTCTTCTGACAAAAAAAAAACAAAAAAGAAAAAGAAAAATTATGTTTTTTGCATTGGATCCAGAAGATTCCTTAAAAAAAATTAAGGAGCAACTTTTTCACACAAAAATTTGATTTAGAGACCTAGTTCTTGTTGAAACCAGCTGGGAGAGGAAAGATGCAGCTTACCTCAATTATGTGATAAGCAAGTTTGTAACAAAGTTTCAAATTCCTCTGTCAAAAATAAACAAATAACTAGAAATTGAGCCAATCAATATAAATAGTTCAGGAAGAAAGCTTTTGACACAGACAAGAGATGGAAAAGAGATCTTAAGAGATGCAAAAATGTGCACACTCTTCCTAATACAGCTTTGGACAGATGCCCTGTGGTGTTAAGAGCAAACACACACAGAAATCCATTCCTAAGGGACACCAGAGTCAGTTCAGCAGGCACTTGTGCCAGTGTAAATGTGGCTTGCTAAATATCCTGTAAACCATAATGCTAGTAACTGCTTTGTTTGTAGTTTCTTTATTCCCACAGTATCAAATTGTGAAGAACTTCTCTAAATCTGGTTTTTATATTTAAACCCACTGATACGATTAGCTGTAACAGCTTCTTCTATCAATTGTTGTGAATATTCCACGTATAGGAACTGTACTCTGACAGTGAAAGGTGGCCTGTGAAGGTGCTGTTCTGGGTTAGTCCCAGGTGTCAGCTGAGTACCAGGAAGGCCTGGTAGATGTGGAGCAGGATTGGAATAAAGGAGTTGAACCTGTGGGCAAGGATTTTTTTATTTAGGTCTGACAGACCTTCAACAATAAATCCATTATTATTTTAAAAACTAAAACACACAAGACCCACCCCTTCATCCCCACAAATTATTAAGAGTGATTGCCTTGGAGGAGTGATGGACTTTGAGTCTCTTTTTACACTAGTTTCAGTGGCTTTGAATGAGAATTCAAAGAGAACAAACATGCATTGAGAATTGAGAGACAAACATGCAAAAATAGAGGGAATGGAGAAGAAGATACAGTTCAGATTGAATATCAACAACTACCAGTTCAAGCCCAAGAGTTCTGTTTGATGAGGAAGCACAATTCAGTATGTCAGACTACAAATAATTTTATATTTTGGTTTGTGCCGTGGCTGTTCTGTAGTCAGAAGGGAGATGAAGAGAACCCGCTACAAAGCAAGAACAATTAGAAAATTATTTGCATAATAAATATGAGAAATTAGCACAGCTGACAACACCCTATCAAGCTTTCTGACAACTTGAAAAACTAAAACAAACAGCAGTTGTTGGGTAAATTCACAAAGAAGCAGAGACCATTAATGATAATGGAACACCTTTTTCTTGATGCAGAATGGCCCTGTTCATTTGACTTCACTGATTTTTGCCTATTCAGCCTAGTCACTAATCTGATGCAGTGGCTCAATTATTTAGTTATTGTTTGGTTTTATGATTTCCAGTTGTTTTCTGGTACTGGGAGTTCTTTGGGTCCTGTGCACATGGGTGCACATATGCACACATTTGACCTACACAGGAAAGTTACTTGCTGACAGTTCCACACCTGGGTTTGGTCTGAAAGGTGTTTGCACACAAGAAATCTCTGGTTTGGTCTCAGTCACTGAAGCTGGTTAGTAGAAAGGGTCAAAATGATGACCATGTGCTGTTGTATTTTTGAGATTAATATAGGCTTAATGCTCTGTTTCACTCCCTAGTTAAGTCAGTGACTCCTTGAGGCCTGAAGGAGTCACTGCCCTGTGTAGATAGCCAAACTGAAAATTTTGGTCACATTAGAGTTAAAAAAGTTGTATCTGTTCCAGATGGGGNCAAATGTGTTAGTGTTCAGTCTCTCATTTTCAAAGGGCAGCAGTTTGAACCAGTTCTTTGTTTATAGGAAAATATTTGTGTACTTTTGGAGGCCACTGAGTCAGAGGGCCATATGCAGCAATTGAAATTACAAGAAAATATTTTCCTCCTTCATGCAGTTAAGTGCCTAATAAATCCCTATAAACATGAGCTTTGCTAAATGAGACAGCATCAATGGGCTTTATTAAGGCCAGACTTAATTTACTCCACAGCCACTGAGAACGTCTGGCGGTGAGGATCAGCCTTGAAGTGAATGTAGAAGTCACCAGTACTGACTTTGAGGCCACAGCTGTGTGATGGCAACTCAACATGAACATGGAGTGGGCTGGCCCCAGGTGTGACTCTAGGGCTGACTGCTGGCTTGGTGGTTCAGGAGCTGCTCTGAGCAGCAGAGAACTCCTTTGCCTCAGCCAAAGCAGGAATTACAGAGTCCTGCTGCACGTGGTGCATCTCCTCCTGCCTCTGCAGCACCTGGGGTTGAAAGGTTAGATGGGTTGGTGCCTCTGCCCCCCATTTCCTCCACACCTTGAGTACCACCAGAGTACTCTGGCACAGGTCATCTTTCCCCCTCTGTGACTGTAATGAGTCCAGACTGGGAGCTGATGATGGGAAGGGAAGAGCAGGGGAGCCCTCCACAGCTATTACATGGACAGAGTATGCATAAAGGAGAGATACAGGAATATCCCAGGAGTGTAGGTTCTAAGGGTGTCTGCATAAGGAGGGTGAGTCCTTGAGGCAGTGGGAGAAACTAGGAATAGAGCAGAAAAAGCAAACTGACCATAAATGCAATTGCTTTCAGGTTCCCCAGGAGGCTTCTTCAGCTGACGGTCATATGGGTACCAATTGTCCCCTCTGGAATTCACTGTATCACAAGAGAAAAATCAGATAAATTCTGTGCTTTGCTTGGAGATGCAAATTGAATGATTCTTCTTCTACTGAGAAAGCTGTACTCTGGCTTTGGGAGCTGCATTATGATTTCAGTTGTTGTCTGGATCCAAAATAACTGTCTGGTATAGCTCTGTCTTAGTGCTTTGAAGTGGAGGCAAAGTCTGACTGCGGTGTGGTGTGCAGGGATGTTCACGGTGATGCCAAGGGACAAGACATCCCTCCCCTTTCCCCACTGCTTTCACTCTCTATCTGCTGCAGTTGTTGCTGTGTGTGGCCCCTTCCCCTCGATCCATTTGGATTCAGAGCTGTGCCCAGGTTTTTCACAGCCCACATTCAGGAATATGGACCAAGACAGACTAGCAAAGAACTTGTTTATGTGGGAGCAGAATTTGGCAAGATTTTAACTTTGTCTTTTCAAAGAAAACCAAAGATGCAGACAGATAACTACTTTTTTTTTTTTTTTTAATTCAGTGCTCTTACACTTGGCAGGGTGGGCTTAAAAGGATATAATTGAAAAAGGTGGCAAGAAGAAATATTTTCACACTGGACTCACATGGTGTGTTCAAAGTCTTCTGGTTTCATTTCTGGCGGCTTTTAATTTGTTTATCTTGATTAAATTTTCTTCATCTAAGCATTAAAGACAGTGTCCAAGTTGATAAAAATAACTGTCATTGCCGAGATCTTTGAAGCTTTGCATGTGGGAGAAAAGTTTCCTTTTTCTTGCTTCTAAGTAAGGTGTTCCCTACAGCTCAGAGCCAAGGCACATTGGATTAGAAAATGCATGCATTTCTACACCCATTTCCAAGCAAAATATTATTAAATCTGTGGAGCTTCTTTACGTCAGTTGGCATTTTTGTCACAATTACAAAATGTACTTTTAGACTGGCTGCAATGTGCACTTACAAAAAAAAAAAAGCCAAACAAAAAAACAACCCCTAAAAAAGCATGCTCTTTAATATGCAGACATGTAGGGAAAGAGTGTGGTAATGAATTTGGCTTAGTTTGTTGAGTCTGGGCCAAGTTCTGATCTCAGTTACACTGGCCTCAGCTGAGTTGCTCCAGATTTTCACCAGTTGACTGAAGCCAAACTGTGTTCTTTGTCCTTTAGTATTTATTAATAGTTTAGGGGCAGGAAGTGGGGATGAGTTTAAAGTGTAAGAATTTAACAGTCGTGTCCTAAATCCATAGTTTCAAAATGCTTCAAAACATATAAGTATTTTCAGTCACTGGTTACCTGGTCTCAAAGGTGAAGTGTTCCAAGACTTCCTACATATTCTACATTTGCACAGATAACACCTTTTGCACAGAAGTGAAAAATCCATCATTGTATCTGTATCAGCTGAATGCCATGGAAGCTGTGAAAGCTCTTTCTGAGTGTTTCAGTAACTGCCTTATTTTAAACCGTGGATTAACACAACCCTGGGAAATATAAACTTCTGTATATTTAATAGCTTTAATCTTCCCAGCTATGTGCAGTCTTTAGGAGTTTAGTTTTGAACAGTTTTGTCTTTGAAGTACAGCGTTTATACCTAAACTTATCAAATGCAACAAGTTATTCTGTAGTATTTCTGACTCTTTAAGGCAGAGAATCTATAATATATTTGTGTGTGTTTGTATACACACACCCACACCCATCCACATCCATACTGGGGATATTACCTCTGTTTTTTTGCATAGGTACTTACACAGTGGTAGCAGGGGAAAAATCATTTAAGCCTTTAAGCCTTTATCCATGCTAAAGCATGTTAGAAATTTTCTCAGAGATGGCAACTTAATAACCTGTGCCTTTATATTATTGGCATTGTCCCTGGCAGGCTGTTGGTCATCCAGCACTCTCCCAAACAATTCCTTGGCCTGCTTCAGGAGTCAGTGCTGTTTGGTACCAGTCTCCATAGGTGTGACCAGCCTATTCCAGAAAGGAAATGAGTTAATAGTGAGACTGTGGAAGGCTGCCATGCCTTCCTCAAGTGAGAAGCAAATCAGTCCTTATATGTTTTATATTAATGAACTCTATTATACTAATGAATTAATCAAGAACAACTCTTTATATGCTGGTGATATTTGTTAAACCGGGGCACAGTTAACCGCCCCCCCCCCAAACCAAACCAAACCAAACCAAAGTCATCGTACTTCCTGTGAGATATATCGAGTGTCTTTGAATTCCTTACTCCAGATTCAAGTTACTCAGCAAAAATAGACTGGGTTCTTCAACAGTAAATCCAGAATGTTAGAGATTACCTTGGTGAAACATCCTTTTCACAGAAAAGATAATAATGATGTTGCACTGCTGTATCAGCCAAAGGTTGACCAAATTCAGCTGTTGTCAACCACAGCAAATGATCTTTCCCAAAGATCTTACAGCCTGAGATTATTAGAGAGCTTTGTTTGGAGAGAGAAAACATTGCATATCCATATATATGCACACATACCCACGTACATATACATACTGTGCTATGTACTGTATTCACAATCTCAGGCCATTTTCTTTATTTCATACACTGCAGTTTTAGAGACAACAATGTGAGCATTGCAGGACAGAGTTCAAGAGTATTACTATTTAATAGTTTCATTAAATGGGTTTTTTGGTTCAATTTTGTTTGGTTTTGTTTTACTTGCTTGGGTTTTCTTCCTTCTCCACTCCCTCCCCGAGGTTTCAGTTTCTTTATTGTCACCCCTTCACTTCCGTATGGTGTTTTTTCTAGTTGGCAAGCACTACTATTGGATTTCTTGGAGGGATCAACTGTAAAAAAGTTCAAAAATGAGATACATTTGCAGAGCTTTTCATCTTTTCAAGTGGTCTGAGCACTGAATGGAGGGGCTTCAGGGCTGAGAGCCTCAGTTCATAGAATCACAGAATGGTTTGGGTTGGAAAGGACATTTACAGGCCACCTACTCAAATGCCCCTGCAGTGAGCAGGGACGTTAAACTAAATCAGGTTTCTTGGAGCCCTGTCTAGCATGACCTGGAATGTTTCCAGTGATGGGATATGGACCACCTTTCTGGGCAACCTGTTGCAGTGTATCATCACCCTCATTGTAAAACTTTCTTCCTTGCATGTAATTTAAATCAACATTCTTTTAGTTTAAAACCATTGTCACTTGTCCAATTGTGATTTTTCTTGGACAACAGGAACAGTCTAGGCACTAAAAGACATTGAGAGAGTGCGCATCCTGTCCCATCAGTAGGTTACAAAAGACAAAATGTTGCCACCTGAAATAGTATTACCATAGTCCTGGTGGCCCGGTCAGCCTAAGACATGCATTAAGGCGTCCACCTCAGGGAACTGAGGTGCAGACTTGGCTCTGTTTCAGCAAAAACCAGGAGAAGCTATTGAGTGTGAGGGTAAGGGGCTAACGTCTGGTAAGGGGCTGACGTGGCAGGGGCTGCCCGAGGCCCACTGTGTCCTACTGCAGACATCTCTGCGGTCACTGCAGAGGTCTCTGTGGTCACTGCAGTGTGTGGACCTTGCGGTCTCCCACTCTGGGAGCAGTCCCCTAAGCTCTGGTGCGGTTCATGCCCGTGGAGGCAAAGAGGAAAGGAGGTGTCTCTCATGTGGGTCCCATAGGTTTATTGCCAACAGCTGATCCAGGAAGGAAAGACTGCTAAATGAGGTGTGCAGGGGTTTTATTGAGGGGGTGGAGAGCAACAGGGCCCAATAGGATGAGGGCCAGGGGGCGGTACTTGGGAGCAGTCGGGATGCAAAGACCAACCAGGGAATAACAAAGGTGGGATTAAGGGACAGGGAAAAGGGAAGGACACCTAGGGAAAAGGGTGTGCCTTGGGNCTGGTGCGGTTCATGCCCGTGGAGGCAAAGAGGAAAGGAGGTGTCTCTCATGTGGGTCCCATAGGTTTATTGCCAACAGCTGATCCAGGAAGGAAAGACTGCTAAATGAGGTGTGCAGGGGTTTTATTGAGGGGGTGGAGAGCAACAGGGCCCAATAGGATGAGGGCCAGGGGGCGGTACTTGGGAGCAGTCGGGATGCAAAGACCAACCAGGGAATAACAAAGGTGGGATTAAGGGACAGGGAAAAGGGAAGGACACCTAGGGAAAAGGGTGTGCCTTGGGGAGAGTGGCAAGGGATTTCCGCCCAGGGGGTGGGAGGATGGGTTTGGCTACCACAGAAGGAGAAACAGAATTTAGGGAAAGGGTAACCATAGCAACTAGGGTACAAGACACCTTGGCAGATCTTTAATAGAGAAGGGAAAACTAGTTACGTTTTGACTGCTTCCCAACTTGCCCCCAGGCTGGGCTGCCACAACAAGGGGCTGTATGATCTTGTATGCAATCTGGCAAACTTCTCACTCAACATGTGTCCTTGTGTTCAGCCACACCTTCGGGGTGCTCTGTGCAGAGGTGAGACACTGTAGTATAGATGCTCAGGTAGAGCAGGACCACACGTTCATCCCCAAACACTTGGCCAGAACTCATGTTTAAGTCCCTCTTGCACCACACAGGGATTGGAGAGTCCTGACACAACTTTTAGAGTCACATGGGACTTGGCTGCAGGGAGGGTGCCCACTGCAGATGCTCCTGGGGGTGAAGTGGAATTGCCAGCCCTTGTAGGCATCAGTGAAGCCACCTGCCATTGTACTTGGAAAACGCTGGAATTTAGCCCATTCTACTTCGTCATTAAGGTGTCAGTGCAAAGACATACTCTGTGTTACTTACTTTTGTGTTAGTCCTGATTCCACATTCCTCCTGTGGACATCCTCATTTATATGTGCTCAGACTTCCTCTGTGCTGACAGAGGACAGGACATGGCTTGTTTGCTGCAGCCCTGTTATTTACTCTGCCTATTTACATAACCTACGAGACTGGTAACAAACTCTGATTGCGTTACCCTGCAATAAACCTGGAGTCATTTTGGTGCAGCAGTTGTTACTTTTCTCAAGAAATTCAAGTCAGAAAGGGTCCCTTTATCTCCAAGCTGGGATCAAACTGAAGACAGAAGACAGGGGACTCTTTTCGAGATTAATTCCTTAGGGTACTACAAAACCTCTTAGGGATGGGTCAGCCAATGGAGAGGGAAATTCATGAGCAAAGACACAATTTTATATAAGAAATGTGGGGGATGATGCTTAATGTAAAAATTGTCTCCAAATGATCCTCAGGATAAAGTAGCATCTTCTTGTTGAGACTGATCTAACTTCTACAATTTTGCAAAGGGATAATCTTATAGCTCCCATTCTGATCTCACTCTTAGATTGCTTTAGACATGAAACTTGATTGTTACAGTAATCCCCTGGGGTAAATTAATCCAGAATCAAGTCAGGTGCTTGAGAGAAACATCTGCAAAAGAAGGAGACTTTCAGCATCTCTTTCTTCCCTTCCCTTCCCTTCCCTTCCCTTCCCTTCCCTTCTAGCAAATTAGTACTGCCAGGGAGGAAAATCGTAGTAGGGTCAGGTTGCATGTATTAAGGACCATGCTGTGGTCTCTGGCTCCTCATCTCTGGGTATTTTCCACTATTGAACTTGCTTGCGTTTTTAGTAAACAAATGGAAGTCCAAAGTAGTTCAGGAAATGTGCACTGGAGCTGGATTGACCCAAGAGATTATGAGTTTGCTGCTTTGTTTGCCATACTAACTGAACGTTATCCACTATGAGTTCTGTCAATACCCCAGACATTTTTGGTAGTAAGTGGACTTCATGTACACAGAGAAGTCAAGACAAATGCAATCACAGAGACTTATCTGACCTTGTCAGGCAGCTCTTTAATTGCAGAATTTAAGGACACTGGCAAGGTTAATGTTCTCTACCCCACCTTCACCACCTTAGATGGATTAATGTAATCTTATTTATGGCTTGAATACATTGTTTCTGCAATTTTCCTTGGACATTAAGTACATGCTTAAGAGCAGGGATGGTTTTTCTCCTGTGTTACCCACAGCTGATGTCATGCAGCTTGGCAGGATTTGCTGCTGTATCGTCATGGACTGCAGCACATGAGGCAATGTTTGGAGTTCTGGTTCTCTTTGCTCTTGTTGATGATTTGCTCTGTGAATTTTGAACTTTATCTCTGTCTGATCCTCTTTTTCTGTTCCCTCCTTCACTGGTCTTGCTAATTTAGATAAAAACACCTTATGGCAAGGCATGGCCTATTGCTGTGGGAGAAATGCTGTCTCTGCTGAAATGAGTAACAAAGCCATATTTAACTTGATTTTGGAGGCTAGATTTCACCCCACATGTCTACATGGTGCTTAGTGAAATGAGACATTGATCTTTTCTGAAGCCTTAATATTCTACTGAATTAATAGTAACAAAGGAGACAAAAGAAATAAATGGGAAAGTTATTGGCTTTATGTTTTGCTGGATGTCTGTCCATTTCCTTCATGTTCTGGAACTGCCTTACCCTTCTGCTCAGCATTTCCTCTTGATCCCTTTCCAAAGGCACTGCTTTCAGGTTCTGATTGTGCCAGCATAAATGTGGAGATGAGTGAAGTCATTTCCAGGTTACACCTATCAAGCTGAGTCTGCATCTGGGAGCTGAATGTTATCCACAGGGTATCAGGCTGATGGCAGTAAAGCTGCTACCCTGTGACATCCAGTGCCTGGAGGAATCAGGAATCAGCAATCTGCTGTACATCACAACTGTTGCCATCACATACTGTGTGCTGTGCCATGGGCATGCTGTCAAGGCATTCCCGTTGTTGGGAACATGATTAGGGCAACTTTATCTTTCTGCTGCTCCCCTTTCCATGCCTTCTCAAAAACTTACTGTTCTCATTTTGAAAGGGATTCCTGATTTTACAGGTCTAATTCTCAAAAGTACTTCAGTGTATCTTCAGTCTTAGAGAGACTTCTTGGGATGGATGAGCTCAACTCCTGTAAGAACCAGAATTTTATTGCTCAAACTCAGATCTGACTGATGCTAGAAATAAAGCTGGCAGGCTTGGGGAGATCATGGTAGATCACATGGTAGTGACATTATTGATGATGCATTTTGCAATCACTGGTGTTGAATCACAAAGGTTGTCCTCTCTCAGGCTCTCTCTGGAAGAGCCTTAGTTGAATTTACAGCAATACATGTCCTGGAAAAGGGAAGTTCTCTGAATGCTGGCCTCAGGGTAGCTTTATAAATAAACTGTGCTATCTCTGGGATTCCTTGGAATAGAAGGTGTGGTGCCCAGTGTATTTCTGTTCTGACTGAGCTATGTTCCTCTAAATGCCCTTTTGCTGCAGTAGTTGATGCAAGATTTTTCTGCAAAATTTGTCTGTTCTCCAGAGCAGCTCACAGATTCATTTCTGTTGTTCTCAAGCTCCCATCCTTCTGACTTGTGCAGACAAATACTCTTGGCGCTTGTTTCCAATAAGAAAATACAAAAAAGATGCTCACAAAGGAGAGCATGAAAGGGCAGAACTAGCCTAGCTAGTGCAATCCTGGCTATTCTATTCCTCTTTTTTCATCAGTTCCCAGATCAGTTACAGGAGTGAGTTCAATCTCTGATGTGGCTTTTTTTCCAAAGCATTCTTCTGCCTGCTTCACCATGCATTTCTAGTCATTCCTTTTCATTCACTGGGGCTTCCACCAAAAATACCTGCTTACAACATTTGTGTGCCTTTCAAATAGTATTTTTAGCATATGTATTTTTTACAAGTAAATATTTCAAGTTGACATGCACTGTGTTTCACCCATGAGCCTATCTAAATTTTCATGTCGCTTCATTAGTCAATTGATGACACTGAAAATTCAGTTCAGTTGCTGTTTGGCTGGCACGCTGACTTGACATCAGACAGGTTTTCATGGAGCTGTTCCAAACTTTCCCAATGCTAAAATGATTGTGTTTGATAGAATACTGACAACAGGTGTCCTGTTTTTGCCATCAGTGGTCTCAGACTGGCTGCTAATATTTGCAGTGTTTGCCAGCATACCACATGTCTTATGCTGGGCTATTTTAAGCTCTATTCTGTAAAAGAGCTGAGAGGCTTTTAAAATACCTATTAGCCTCTAATGGAAACTGCACATGACAAGAATATGTGAAGCTGTAAAGCATGGTTGATATAGTCTTTGTTATGAGTTGCATGCTGTTCTTTTGTAGGGAAAAATACGAGTATTTCCGCCCTTTTTAACATTAGTTGGTCAAGCCAGCTATTTCATTCAGTATTTTAACAGATGCTTCAGAGTAAGGTGTAAAATCCCATTAAAAATTATATGGTATCGTTACTAAGAGGCACATTCCTCTGAATTCCTAGCAGTTAATGTTTGGCTGGTATCCTGGAGCCTGAAGGTAGACATCTCACATCCTACTTGGTATCACACTGAATAGTTTCTCATTATCTGTATAACAGTTGATTTCCTCTCTCAGTCCTTCAATGTGCTGCATTGTATCTCATGGTGCTTGCTTTACTTTCATTCTGTGCTGTGTGTTGGGGGAATGTCTCACCAGCTGGATGGAGGGGATGTGTTTTGTGCAGGCACAAATAATCTCCACCACTTCAGATCTCCTGACTTGCCACTTTGCTCTGTGTCTTGTCCTCCTGGAACAATAGAAGGAAGTTAAAAGTAGCCAGATGGAAACAGGCTATTTCACACCTTTGGAGAAAAGGCCACCACTGTGAGCCTTCATAATACAGAGCTGATTGCAAAACCCTTCTTTAGATCTTGACTCAATTTCAGAGAATCACTTTGAGGGGAAACTATCCATTTGCATGAGTTGCTGCAGGAAAAGCACTGAAAAAGCTGGAAAGCAGATACATCTTCTGGAAATGCCTTCTGTTTTCTAGTAAGGATATGAAGAGTTCAATGACCCTTTTAGCGGTAATACATTTCCGCAGAAAAGAAATAACTTGAACATATTGCAGACTTTTATCCCAACTAAGATATTTTGGCACAGCGAATGGGTCACAATCAGGATAGAAAATGGATTCTCGATAACAACAGGTGTATTTTACAAGTTTAATTATAATTGTTTTAATATGTGTTTCTAGAGCAGTTCTAATCAGTTGTCTTTGAACTGAGATTTTTCCCATGACATGTGATGCAACTTTTATCGAACTGTCACCTTTCCTGTAATGCCTAACTATCTTCTGTAACTCACACCACAGAGATGCAGATGAAGAGATGTGTCCTTGGTAGTGAAGGAAGAAAAAGAGCTTCAAAGACCAGAATCTAGTACAAATTCATTGAGACAAAATGTAACTTATTAATGAACTGTCTTTGTTAGAATGAGATTTTTGTGTTGAGGTTGGAAGGTCTGAAGTATTGCACTTCTAGTTCTGGGCTATCATCAGCAGAGCAAAGTGGAGAATCTGTTTAAGAGCGGAGAACCTGAAAAATGCAGTGTTTCTATGTTTTGAGTAGTTTTTATAGGTCAGACTTTTGTTAATGCCATTAGGTTTTCTAATCTCATTTCAGCCAAACATTTATTTTGCAAAGTGTAGTAATCCCAGAGGATTAGCCAAACTGGGGTTAGCATTGCAGCCTACAGGCATTAACTTCTTCAGTGCCAATGGCAGCAGCAGGAATAGGAGAAATGCCAGTTTGTGCCTGCTGTGAGCTCAGGAGTTGCAGTAGTATGTGCAGAACCCTGTGGTGGTTCATAAATGCCAGTGTGTTGCTCCACAGAGAACATTAAAGTTAAATCTGGAAAGAAAATTTCTTTCTGCTTATTTCTGACTCTTAGCTAGTTGATTTATTTGTTACGGATAGTTTTTTTCTATTCCCAGAATGGCTTCTCAGCATTTGAATAGATCTTGAAATATAACTTAGCTTCAGAAATGAAAAAGGAAACTGTTTATTTCTCTCTACCCAGTCCAATTGGTTGTCCACAGAGGAGTCTTTTAAAGAAACTGGGCACATGCTTTAAGTTTTCAAGTAGCTCAAATAGTAATTGCGCCGTGGGTTATTGTTAGAATTACAGTGACAGAGGCTAATTAAAAAGAATGCTGTTGCCTTTTAGGAAGAAAAACAAGTTTAATTGGTAACATCCCACATGTGTTCTGTCAGAGTCTTCCTCTCATCTTTTCCTAACTGGTTTTGATTAATGTAATTTTAACCCTAATTTCTCTGGGTAACTTGGCTTCTAAGATTCTTTCTGTCAAATTGCATTATTGTTCTCTGCTTGATGGAACTGTTTACAAGTGTCATTTTCAGAATACTGTTGTGGGAAGGCACTGTATTCTTGCTGCTACTTACTGTTCTTTCTCACTAGCAGGCAGATAACCCCAAATTTAAGAAATGTAAAGAGGAATAAAAAGCGTCTCTTTTCTGTGCATCCTGAAGTGTTTACACCGTATTTGAAGCAACTAGTTACAGAGCAACTGTAGGCACTCCATGTTTACTTTGACATAACCCGTGTATCATCAGTTTAAAGCAAAACGTTGTAACTGCGTAGCAAGGTGGATGCAGACACACGTTGAGAGTTTAACTCCATTTTTAAATTTCCTCCCAGTAGCTGCCTTTGTTCTTATCCTGCAGACCATACTGATCTGCTCCAGGAGCCAAGTTCCTCTGGTCCATCCTTCTCCCTGTCACCTATTTTCTGGGGGTTATCTTAGATGTGACTGTCTAGTGCCTAGAAAAACAATCTGTCTTAAAGCAGATTTTTGTAGTGCAGAGTATAGGTATGAAAATATGATGGTACCTGATACTGTTTCTAGGGAGACAAGGAAACAAAAGACTAGTGGTACTTTGGTGTATTATGTTTTGATTACTAGAGTTAGAAAGGTCTTACCTGTGCTCTAGAAACTGCAGTTTGCTCACTTATATTCAGTGGACTGTCATTAAAATACGGTTTTCATTTAATTGTAATCCACCATAACTTCACCTTCAGTTTGACTAACTTGCTTTTGGGGAAACAAACAACCTTAGTTCAGTGACTTCATGTGTTGTAGATGTGGTCTCCTTACATAAGGTGAAGAACATCCAAATGTGTAATCCCCAGCAGGTTGTGTCAGATGCCTGTGGTAATGGTATGCAACTTGCAGGAGGTTTGAAAGAAAATCAACTTTTTCTCTTTCTTTGACCTCCAAAACTCCCATCAAAGTTTAGGTGGGACATGGATGGAGGTCTGGGCTCTGCTAAGGTGGAATTTAGGTCTTTCAGTTCTGTGGGCTAGTCCACTAAATAGATAGGTCAGCATGAGATTGACTTTCCAGGTGTCCAATGGATAGAGGGTACAACTTCTTGACACATCAGCTGGACAGTTCTCAACTCAGTAAGGCCTTTCCCTTTGTCTTGGCCATGCTGGTGACCTTCCATGCAGCTTCTGCCACATGATATTCTGATAAATTCAATGGGATTTAGTGTATAGCAAGTTTCTGGAAGGCCTGGACACTATGGGAGGATTTAGGAGAGAAGCTAAAGCAGCTGATGGAGGTGCAGTGTTTACTAACAGAGTGTCTTAGAGTGACTTTATGATGTATCATGTATCACCTGCTCTATGCTCAGAAAATGAATGTTATGCCTTTCTGTGCGTTTAAACTGAGTGTGAGAGAGGAGAGAAGAAAAAACATCCATAGCAGTTTTTTTCAGAGCAGTTCTGTGTTTCAAGGTCACCACTCCTGTCTGTTGTTCTTCTGCTGTAAGGAGTGATAGCTGCTGCAGCAGATAAGAGAAGAAGCACCCTTTTTTTGCTTTTCCAGTGAACTCTCGACTCTGTTTTCTCCAAAAAAAAAAAAAAAGAAAAACAGAGTTTTCCTGAAACTTTAGTTTCTTCTCTTCTAAACTTGTTCAAACACCAGAACATCAAAACCTCACTAAGAAACCTTCCACCAGCCTGCAGAAGGAGTCCCCCATGCCAACCCAGTTCCGGGGAGGTGCAAGATGACACCCAGAAAGACTTTAAAACTCTTCCAAGTTTCTCTCCACAGCAAAACCTTTTGTTATTTAGCATTATTATTCTTTTCTTGTATGTTTGTTAAATAAATAAGGGTTTTTTTCCTCTTCACTTTCCTCCGAAACTCTGCTGTGCAGGGGAGGTCAGTCAGACAAAAATAGTGCCCAGATGAGTATGGTTGCTGCACGCTGAGGGAGCTCCAAGAGGTCTTTGTGCAGTGTGGTTCTTTCTGAAGCTACCACAAGGGCCAGAGCATCAGCGTGCTGTGGTTTTTCTCCACAGCTGGTTATGTTTTGGGGAAGGTCCAGATAAGGGCCTAAGGTTGCTCTTGTGCCTGTCTTTTTAGCTATGCCATTAAACTAGAAGAGGTTCCTGGGGAATTTTCTTGTTCTTGAGTTACCCACAGGAGCTGGGCTCCAAGACTCCAGATGTTGGTTCTGAAAACTACTGGATGAAATGTGTGTGTCTCTGCATGTCCTGAGGCAACCAACTCTGTTTTGAAGCCTTCCCAGGCAGAGGGAAGGTCTGTGTTCCAGCAATCAAAGCCATCAGAGCTCCAAATGAGTCCCTTGCATAACCAACAGATGGGTGCAGAGCAGAGGTCTGATTCAGCCTCTGAAAAGAAGAAATAAACCTAAAATAAGATTTAAAAATCCTCAAAGTCTCAACTGTTTCAACAGCTGCTTTTCCTGGTGGAGTCATTCCTTTGCCTCAGCCTAACTCCCTTACCAATGAAGATTCACTTTCTGTGGATAGTGTACACATCTCTGTCTTACCTCTGTGGGCAGCCAGTGAAATAACCTCAGTCCTTTCCTAATCTGAGTTCACAACTGAAATGAGCCCAGAGATACAAACTCTTCTGAGCCCAGGGGATGAGGAGAAAAGGAATGACAAATGCAGGTTTTTCTCTTTTATGGATACTACTAAAGATTACTGGGAACATAAACTTGCCTTCATATATGGAAATAATATTTGTATTCAGTTTTGGGCTGTAAGGCTGTTGCCTAACTCCCTGGGTTTCAAGGGGGCTCCACCAGCTGGGAATTTCACTTGTTTTATCTTTTAGTGTGTTGGTTTTAATTTTCTTCTCTATGGCTCAGAGCAGTCTGAGAAGGGCATATAGAAAATTTGGGGCAAGTGGGCTCTATTCCCAGCAGCATGGTGGTGATGCCTTAAATGGCTCCCTAGAAACAGAGACTAGACAGGAATAAAGGGATAAAGGAGGGATTGATTTGAAAGGCCTTCAGAGGTACATTCTGGGCTCCAGAGGCTCCTGCCTCAGTGGATCCCAAAATGGACAACAGCTCACAAGTTCTTCACACTTTGATATCAGCATAAATTCACCAACCAGAACCCAGCCAATGATAGAATTTCCCCAAACTTTCCCCCTCTCCCCAACATAAAGGTTTACATTTCTTGGGCCTAGGATGTTCTGGGTGTCCTTGGAGATCGAGCTGGAGAGGCTTTGTTCTGTCTGTGTGAGCATGAAAGAACAGCAGTTAACAAGCTACAGGGAACTTCAGAGTTGCACTGGGCAGTGCAGGATTTGAAAAATATAAAAGGTAAGACCTAAGGCATCAGTGGGGGAATATGCATTTCCAGGCACTACTCAGCACTTGCATTTCTGTCTTTAAAACTTCCCTTTATTACTTAAGTCAGGGTCTGAAGAGGAGCAAGGAGGAATAGTAGGAATTGTTATTACCATGATATGCAACAGACAAGTTGCCTCGCTCTCTTGAGGCCACTGCTTGGGTGCACAAGTAGAAGGTGGCCTGTGCACGGATGGTCCAGCACATGCAGGAGAGTGGTGTAGCTCATGGCTTGACAAATGTTTCTGTGAAGAAAGAGACACTGCCACATGAATGGCATTTGTTCCTATGCATCCAGGTTTTTATCATTCTTGTTCTGCTGTCATCCAGTATCATCTGGGACCTTCTCTAAGAGACCTTTCATGTATTTCAGCACCACTTGGGACAATAGAGATCAAGCAATGAGAAAGTTTCCACTGTAGGTTCTTTCTCAGCTCACCGGGGATATTGTTAGTTTCTCCTCCCCATGTCTCTAAAAACAGAGAGCCAAAAACAACACTGAGTCACTCCAAGCTTGCTCTTCCCCAAAGCACAAGCAACGTTCCCCACCCCACCCACATCCAGGGATGTCTTGCTGCACAGAGCTCTGAGAAGGGGTGCAGGCTGCTTGCTGAGCCCATTTCTGATGATCCTGCCATATGGGGTGTTTTCATCTGCATTTTGCATGGTTCTTTTCAGCTGTGGCACAATGTCTATGCAGGTGCTCCATCCTGCATTGCAGAAGGAAGGGATTGAAAGTGATGGGGTTGTAAAGATCTGGTGTTCAAACTGATTTGGCTCATGTTTGCCTGGATTAAGGAGTGCTTGTGTGAGTAGCCTGGCTGGCTGGGTGTTATGAGCAGCTGTGATGCATTCAGGGCCATGTTACATCTTCAGAAGGATGTTTCTGGAGTGCTTCACTGGGCTGTTTGCTGACTGCTTGCCTTCCCTTAGATGTGCACATAGAGGAGATTTGAAAGGAATGTTCAGGTCCTTGAAAACAAAAATTGTTAAATGTTTTGCGGACTTTTTTTCCCTTGCTCAGAATATTTACAGACCGGATTACAGGGACATGGTGCAAAAGTTGCACTGTCTAGTTCATGTACATGGCTTGGGAATAGAGATGGGCTTGGAATGGGCCAAGGAGAAGGAGCAGACTGGGAACAGCTTGGCCAAGGCACCCCACCAGGGGATATTTACCACTGAGGACAACTGGGCCTGTGCCTATCCCCATGCATTCAGGGGGTACTTCAGCTTCCTCCAGCCCCATGGAAGTCCTGCAGCTCCTAAGAAGTGGGTGTTTTGCTTTGATTCAGTATTCAGTGGCACATGATTTATGAGCTGTGCTCTCTGATTTATGATCTGTATGGCTGGCAAAGAAAGCAGGATCAGGCACTTGGCTATTGTGCAAACAGGGATGACACATAATATCCAAAGAACACAGGAAAGATAAAATTACACAGATTGTTGAAATACTCTCCTCAACTGTGTTGCTCATGTGATTGAGTAAAATAAGGGTTATTGTATGCAAGTTGGCATTTTAAACTCCATTTTCCTCCTTCATTGCCTAGATCAGCCCAGCCAGCAATGCTGGACTCTTTAGTGTAATTTGCAATTCTGAATTTGGGCATCAAAAATTTGGGTTTCTACCAACTAATGGTAGAATGGTTTTGTAATTTCCCTTCCGTCCAAATAAAATTTGCTTTCCTGACACACTACAAAACTTGGGCTTCTGACTTGGTGGACATTTTATTACTTTCTTAACATTTTCCTAAATATGTGTTTGAAGAATGGCCTTTTTCATTCAGTACTTGTTAAGCCGCAGCAGTGGAGATTCAGGCATGAATTACGTGAGAGGAACTAAGCTGGAGAGGGAAGAATTACAGACTTGGGGTGTGTGCTGTCCTGTGACAACAGTATGAATTCAAAGTGATTTCACTGAACTGTGGTGTAATTGAGAGTAGAATCCAATCTCCTTAATTTCATCAAAGTGAATACCAAGCGATTATAATCAATATAATCCTGGACTGAGTTCAATCATATTTGATCAGTGTTTTTGCTGCTGAGCAGTGTGGCAATCACCGTTCTTGTTTAATTTTTTGTTTAAATAAGAAGTTCCTCTTTATTTCTAAGTAAGGATTTCTGCTGAAGCAAAGCACTTTTTAGGTTTTTTAATGCAACTACTCTGCTGTGAAAGTGAAATCCTTTCCTTTAAATACCAGAATGTGCATGTGTGTGCAAGGAGGAAGGTCAGCAGTGAAGAATTCCTTACAGAGCTGAAGGCAGGGAGACACAAACACACGAAGTGGTAAGAAAGATCTTGAGAAACCCATGAACTTAGGGGAATGTCAGAACAGCTAGTAAATCCTAAAGTCCAGACAAAGACCTGAGATATTCAGACCTAGCTTTTTGAAAGGATCCATCTCACTTTGCATTTAAGAAAGGCAAAATACCTAAGAATCCCTGAGGTTGTGGGCAGACCTGGCACAATGCTGTCTAGGTTATAGGCAGAGTTGGAAACCATAATGGGAGCAGGATCAGACTGTTCTTGCAATGAGAGAGACCTGACAAATGCATGGAGTTGAGACTGAAGGAGGAGACCTAGCGCTAAGGGCACTAATGATTATTCTCACGAAGCTCCCCTCCCATTATCTGCTATCAGGGCCTGCCGCTCTAGGTGACTTCTGCCCTCCCTCAGACAGCCCTGTGGCTTTCTAGGGCTGTGGCATAGGGAAAACAAATGCTCAGAGCATGAAACTTTTACCATGCCTTGCCTGTTGTCCTTGCAATTACACCTACATCTGGCTTCCTATGCCAAGATCACACAAACAGTCCTTGTGGGACTAGCCTCAAATTTCCCCCAGTGCCAGAGATCCTTGCTGACTGAGAGACCCACCCTTCGTTCTCTTCGCCACCACACATGCGAAACAAAAACAGTGAAAGTGAAGGCAGTACAATACAGTCTGCCCTTAAAAGGTAAAGGCAAAAATCCTTTCAGTACTTTGTGCTAATACTGGTGTCACCAAGACGTGCAATATGGCCTGAATCAAACAGCAGAAATGGACATGATTTGGAAGGAATATCCTTTTTGATGTGAACAACACTTCTGTGTGAAGAATGCTTTGCAATTGCCTGCAAAGAACTGCTAGAGAGGGTAATTCAGTGGCCTCTTGTGACAGAAATTCTGTTAAAGAGGGCAGTGGGCAAATGTTGAGTAGCAGGAGGACTGGGGCAGATTTGGGAAATGAGGTGGGTCCCTGGCCCCTGTGAGATACCCAAACAGCTGGAACTGGCAGCTGCTACCTTGCAGAGAGGTGAGTGGCTGATAATTATGTACTGCCTCCATGAAAAGCTGAAGCTTCAGTGCTCCAACACTGCCTGCCAACATGGCTGTGCTGTCTGTCATCCTCCTCCCCTCTAATTTTGGAAAGAAGGCTGAATTTTTTCATGGCACCCATGAAAGGTCACTGACCTGAGGTTTTAGTCTCTGCCGTGTCACTGACTGACAGTTGGCTGGTAACATTCATTCTATTAAGGGCATAGTTAAGAAGAATGTAGCGAAAATGGATCAAACACTTTAGTACAGCAGCTTAAAATTTTCCATTTGCTCTTCAGCAGATGACTAAGTATTGAATAAAATAAAAGGTGTGAAAATACTCACATTGCTTAAAAATACTTTTTTTTTTCCTTGTGGACAAAAGACCACCCCCTTTACTCTCACTCACTATTTCTCTCTTGGCAGATAAAACCTGAATGTTTTACCCCAGGTTTAAAAAATCCTAAACCCTAAACTTGGAGGGACTATTCTGGATTTTTGGAACATGAAAGATAATTAACTCTTCAGGAACTAGCACCTCTCTCCCACAGGCTTGAAATCCCTTGGGTGTATTGAGAACAGCAAATATTGTAACTTAGTTTTGTGGTGACAGAATTTTACACTTTTGCAATTATCTTGTCAGAGGCAAAGGATATTCTGGGAAATCAGCCAGGAGAAAGTTAAAGTAAGCAGGGCAAGTGGTATAAACGTAAGAGAAGGGTGGGATGCTTGGATGTGGAAACAGTTGGCCTGGGACCGTGTTCAAATTTCATGGCAGCCTCAGAAAAGGAAGATTTCAGTGAAGGCATAAATAACTGTTAGGGCTTTGTATCAATTAAGAAGCTTGAGGGGACAAAAAAAATTTAAAGTGTTGCTCTTGGGCCATAAAGGCAGTTGGATCAATGCTGGTACATAGACCATCAATGTCCAAGTAAGAAAGATCTGGGTCTCATTGACACTGCTCACATGACAGAGAACTGCAAGCCAAAGTGCTGTAAAGAAACAAGGAGGGAACACGTTCCAAAGCACACAGGATTTTCAATTTACTTGTCAGTATTCCTTTACTTCTGCTTTCTGTGCTAGAATAGAATGGAAGAGGCAGAACTTCTGCTTCTAGCCAAGTGTCCTATCTTCACTGAACTTTATTGCTTTTTTCACACATGGACAGGAGATCCAGATCCAGCATGGATGAGCTGATCTCCTGTCCATGTAAGTGCATCAATTAACAAGTGAGTGCACAACAAAAGGTTGGAAGAGAAACAGGTTTAATTGTTTTAGTGTGTATAACTGCGGATGTTGGAAGGACCAGAAGCTAAATTTACTGGAACAGAGAGCCAGAAGCTAAATTTACTCACAGAGAAAACCAGGCGTATGGAGAGAAAGTTGGTCTGCAAAGTCCTCTGCTAGAGAAAGCAGCTGGAAGAGAAATTTCAAGGAATAGAAAAGAGAACAAATTAATGGAATCTGTATATTCCAGGCATAACATTCCCAAACAGGGGAAAAAAATTGCTATAAAATGAAAAAAAAAAATAAAAACAAAGGTATTTGGTGAAATAGAGCCTTGTGTGTTTCTCCAAAACCACTGGACACCTTCAACTCCAGTTCCTTCTCATGCCAAATATGTTGAGGTAACCACATTGTGCTGTTTGAAAGCTCTCTCCATGAAGATCTGTGTGCTGCTGAGGCTTTGTGTCTGCTCATGTCCAGCATTTATTGGTTGAATTGAGGCCCTTTTGCATGGAGCTCAGGAGGGGCTGGGAACATTCTGCAGCCCAGGGAACAGTCCCCAGATCAGGCAGTCCGCAGATCAGAAAAATGCTTTGTCTAGGTGTCAAGTTTGTACTGTAAGCACTTCACCCAGTGTGGCTTCTTGGTTCTGCATCCAACTGGTTAAATTCTAAAGTATAAATGCCAGGTCCACCTTCCCACATACTGTAAAGGGATTCCTGTTCCCACCTTCATCACTTTCCAGCCTTTCCCTTCCGTCATGGCCTGCACTGGAGCAATACCCATTTAATGGTCACAACTCCACTCTCACCAAAGCCACAAAGAAATGTCAATGCTGGCTCCTGCTTCAGCAGCTCTCTGGGGTGTTTTGGGGAATATGCTGGATCGGTAGCTGCAAAACTGCAGTGATCTCTGTCTGCTGTCATTCAGCTTCTTTTTACTTGCTGCTATTGGTGCCAGGCCCTGAAAGTACAGCCAGTGCCCAGGGCTGGATTGTCAGGGGTTGCAGCCGCCTCTGTGGTTGCTGCAGCTGGGATGCAGTTGCTGTCGAAAGGTGTTCCTTGTTTGATGTGTCCTGGGCTAATGAAGTGAGCACACTGACTGGGCAGGGATTTGATAAAGGAACCAAGGTGTTTCTTTCTCTGCCCCACTTGCTCTGCATGAATAGAGGGATGTATGAAGAATGTAAAAATCTTTCCACAAGGAGGCTTCGTCCCTGTGACTTATTCAAGCAAGCAAGATGCAAATGAGAAATGAAGAAAGGGGAAAGAAATCACGGCTGTGTTATTACCCATGCTCTCCTATCCTTCTTAAGAGATGTGTTTCTCCCACTCTTTAGTCTAGGTTGATTGTAAAGTCAAATCTCAATTTGCTGTCAAATAACCTTCACTACATTTTTCTCCTTCAAAAGAAGAGATGGTTTCAAAGGACATTTTTATGAACAATATGTTCTAAAAGTAACACAGCAGAATGAAATCAACTTCCCTGTCTTTGAAGTGAGCGTATGAAATTTGTGAACCTTAAGGGTTGTACTACAGTGGGAGTATTGGCCACCCTTTAAAAGTGTTAAAGGAGGACTGTCTGCTCATCCATAGTGTGCAACTTATCCCAGTATCAGTAAATTGGAAATACTGTAAACTGGAACATTGGTTTTGTCTGTTGAGTACTTTCCCAATCCATGTCTTCCAGCCTTGCCATGCGGCTGACCTCTAACGTGGATTAACAATCTCTGCTTTGGGTGGTGCAGACAGATGCAGGATACATTTCTAACATTTCTGATATTTCCTTTACTTCTGGCTATGCTTGTTCATTCTTCAGAGGACAGATCACTCCACTCAATAGTTGTCTATTATATGCAGTGCATACCAATGTAAGGAGAATGTTTAAGCATTCAAGATGTTTTATAAATGTTCCTGTTAATTTTGTTTGTATGCCTCTGACAAGGTGGATTAATTTTTCCCCATTTGATTTTCATTTTTTTGCATATAGTGCATATTGTGCATGTGGAACAATTTTGGGATGGTTGAAAGGAAATATGATATCCGTTTTCTTGTATATGAAGGGAAAAAAGACATGAGATTAACATGGATTAAAAAAAAGGGAAAACACTAGAATTACATCCTCTGCCTGTGACACAGAGAGAGTTCCTCTTTGTTTTGATCCACGTTACATCTTTGCTTGGTGATAGGAAGTAGGTCATCAAAATAATATCAGATGCAACTGGGACACTTCGGAATTTTCTAAATCCTTTTCAGCTGGGCAAAGCATATATGTCACAGATGATACCAGATCATCTGATTTCCCCTGGGAATACATAATGATTGTGCTCCTTTTGTTTCATCTGTTAGTCAGCTTTGATATGTTGACTACAAAGGCTCTCCAGGACACCACGGTAGAAATGAAGTTGCATTCGTGAGCTCACTGTCTTAGTGAGTTTTTAGGGATAATTTGCCTGTCCAACCCACTGACTCCTTAGAGGCTCTGAAGGGCAGTTTGAGTCTCTCAGCATAGGCACAAGGCTGGTAGGAAAGTACATAAAAACCTTCCACCCTACTATGCAAACACAACAGGAGCAGTGGAAAGATAACCCTTTTCAGGAGTATTTTAAATCTGAACTTAGAATTACTTTAGGATTTTCTCTCCTTGTTGCACATTTAGTATAATTGTCCATGCTAGAATATCCTTGCCTACAACCTCCCATATACTGTTTTTAAACATATTTTTCTGAAGCAATGTGACTTAGGATCTTTGTGTCAGGCCTCATTTTTCTGCTAGGAACCCTTGTCCAGCTCTGCTGGACAGGCAGATACCAGTTTGTTGTCTTTCTGCTTGCATCAGAGAAAGCAGCTCTGAGAAAGAAAAGCAAGTCTGTGCCATCTCTGAAAAGGTGTCAGAAAAGCCACATGAGAAGATTTTGTGAGCGATACCAGAGATGCTATGTGTCATAAATGATTAAGTGACACCAAGTGATCCACCAGTGATCCATCAGGATTCAATGCCTCAGAGAGCTGTGCATGACTTGTTCCAGAGGCCACGGAAGTGCTTGCCAGACTCTTGGAAGTGTTTGATTTCTTGGATAGCCCAAGCTTAGATTTTGGTTGCCTTCTGAAAAGATTACCTTTCTTCACAGCTTCTTCACTAGGCTGAATTTTGGGTAAGGCAATAGAAAGCAGAGTCTGAAAGGCGATTTAAGCTGATTAGTTGTAGAGGTTTTCTTGTGTTTTATTGTGGCTTGGATGGGTTTCTGTATAATATGAATACTTCTTAGGATATTTTTGTTTTGCTTTTTTTAACCTCTAGTTGCTAATTCATAGGTCCTTGGAGAGCTGCTTAACAAGCTGGAAAAAAACCATCAAAATGAAACAACAAAAAAAAAGTGGAAAAGTTGCACACATCCTTGATGTATAATGGATTAATATTTCAGTTGCAATACAAATGATTTATTTACCATGGAGTCATTCTGTACTGATAATAAAAGCACATTTCCTCCTGGAACAACCAGTTACTGTTTTCAGATCAAACCCATTCATTCATGGAGTTTTTCTTCTTGCCTGTGTCTCATGTGTGAGCATTACTAGGTGCCAAATGCAATCAATATGAATTCAGCTTTTGATCACACTGGTATCAGCCTCACCCAGAGGAGAACTTGGCTTTTAGACCTTGTGTCACATTTTAAGAAAAGTAATATTGACTCATGTTATTTCAAAATCATTGTTTATAGCCAGCAGATTTTAAATCAAAACAGTCAGGCATGTTTTCATTTTACCCTCTGTTGAATAAGCTGTGGAAAAGGTTTCTCTTTGCAGAACTGCCTTCCCCCCACCAGGATTATTACATTTCACGTGTTCTGGTTCATCCCAAGATTGTGCTATTGTTCTCTTCAAAGTTTCCTGGGCCATTAATCTCTCTCTATTGTTTCCATTTGGCCTCAGGATAGGTCAGCTGGAGAATATTCTGGTCTTGAGAACACACAAAAAAAAGGAGCAAGGAGAGCCTCCAAATACTGTTGGTTCTTCATTCAGAGCGTACAGCTAAGCAAGCCCGTAAAGGCTGTTACTAAATCCTTTGTCTCCTCAAAGCCAGTGGAATATACTGGGCACCAGGCTCCATGTTCAACAACAACTCCTATCCTCCTGTTTAAAAAGTGAATCTTTTCACATCCTATTTCCATGCTTCTCTATTTTTTTTCTGCTGCCTTTAACTATCCACCAGGGCCCAATATATTGGATATGACAGTTCAAAATATGTATTTAAGGCCTGGTGACACACAGAGGCCACAAAGGAACAGTCATGGTAATTGAACCGTGAGAGCCACAGTAGTGCTGCCGATCCATCAGTCTTTCCATTGTGACTCCTCCTGACTCCCAGAGGATTTATAGGCACATTTTTGAGAGGACTTCAGTAACTAAAATAAAGATGTATTTGTCTCCACAGAAATGTTGCAGCCACATATGTGGCTACTTGGAGAAAACAAGCAAAAAAAGAATGGAAATCCCATCAAACTCACACTGTAGGGGCTCTATGAACGGATTTTCAAACTCTTGTCTTAAAGCACATCATTTTTACCTATTTTTGTGTCTGTGTTTACTTTTCTGACTGCCATGTGGAACAAGTTACAGTGTTTCAAGAAAGGGCATGTGCTCCTTAGGACAGGAAAGGTTAATTTAGCTATTTTGTGAATAAGTATGCCATACAGTCTTCCATTGTTCAGTTTTATTTCTCAACATCTCCTAAGATCTCTGCTTCAAGACACAAGGTGGTTATTCTCTGTGGCAGAATTTGTGTTGGGCAGAGGGCAGGCATGTGTTGTGAGATGAAACAAGGCCAAGGGGTGCAGATGATACAGGAGGGTGTCCTTATGAAGGCAGCTGAATTGCACCTTGCTGGGCTGAAGCCTATGCCAGCTCTTGCCCCAAAGGTCTTCCTTGTCGCTAGGGAAGTTATTTGAGCCCGGTTTTTTTGGATGGACACCGATGTATGTTCCTCACTTTATAGGCTTCTCAGTTCAAGGCTCTGGCATGGCAGTTACAGCCACAAATCAAGGAGCTGTAATTTTTGCATAGCAGTCTCAACACTCTATGCAGAAGAACTTTGGCTGGAAGTCGGGTGAGCTTGCTCACATCCTGGGCTGGCTCGGTGATGCATTGCCATATCACAATGGGACTGTGCCTGTGCTCATAAACCCCTTCCACAGCAGGGGCTGGGACATGTTCGCAGCTGGATTCCAGTTTCCAGGGAATTAAGGGGCCCTGGGGAAAGAATATAAGCTGATGATAAATGCTATAACTTCCCTGTTCACCAATGTGGTCTAGGAAGAAAGGACACGGGATCCTTTTTGGAGATCATGAGTGGAAGGAAGATCTGGAGGACATTCCCAAAATCTTGATTGCCCAAAAGGCACTGGGTTCCAGTCATTCCTGCACAGAGGCCTCCCGAGCAAAGGGTTTGTGGGACCCATTTCTTCTGTTTATATACAAGGTGACCAGGTTTGAGTCACAGAAGCAACTTTGCCACCTCAGCATAATAATGTTCTGATTTTTGGAGGAAAAAAGTCTCCTATCTATTTATTGGTGAACACTACAGAAAGCTCATGTTTTCCACAGCTAGTGCAGCAAGTGCATATCTGAAGGCAGTACTCACTGGGTCTGCACTGGTACCTGGTCCCAGCACTGTTCTCTGGCAGCTGGAAAGGAGATCTGCTAAAGTATGTGGGACAAACATGCCCTCTTGAGTCTGGAAGCCTAATGAGGAGAACTTGGGACTGCTAGAGCTAAGAGACCTTTCATGTTCACTTTGCATGAGAGGCCTGTGGTTTGGGAGACTGAAATCTGATGTACAGACTGTGGTGCTTGTTAAAAAAACCCCAAACAAACATCTCATATATCTATATATTTATATATATAGACACACACACGCACACTCCTATCTCTCTTTCACCTTTAGCTTTACTTACATACTGTTCTCTAAGAAACAGAATAGTTTTCTGCAAACTGGGAACTCTTGTTCCTGGGATGAAAGCTCCTCTTGCCTAGCAAAAAAAGGATGGCTGATCAGCTCTTTTAACTTTAGTTGTTATGCCCAGACTGCCAAGAAATGTACTTGTGGGTGAGGCCTAATGCATGTTCCCTGGGTGCTGCCTTAGGCTACAGCCTCTTCTTACATCATCCCCTAACAGCAGGCATGTGCCTCTGCCATGGAGAACTCATGTGTGGGTTTGAATGTGTTCCAGGTCAGACATGCACCCCTCTCACATGACTCTGCATTCAAGGCTGATATTGGTGTTAGATGCAAGAAATTCAGGCAAATGTGCACTGGTGGAATTCATCTGGACTGCCTAGAGCAAAGTGGAGGTTGGGGCTGCAGACTGTCACTAAGAAGTGGCTGCAGCCAATAGAAAGGGGTAAATCTAAGCTCTTATCCCCCATTTTCCTGTTCACTGCCTTTCATAAAGCTGGCATGATCTTAAGGATAACTCCAAATTTTACTCTCTCCTTTAAACCAGAAACCCCTTATCTTAGAAGGGAAATAGCAGAACACTCAGGCAGAGATTGCACATCTGCTTTGCTCTTCCACTAATTCCTTCCAACGTGAGGTTTGATTTATGATCTATGCAGGAATCCTCATTTGAATCCTAATCTAGCACTTAACCATGCAGTACTTTTTTATTCAGAGCTCTTTCTAGGAAGGATCAGTCTCATTTAGCCTCCAACAGTATTTCTTTGTTAGCAAAATACTCAAGTCATCTGGATTTCAGCTGTTGCTCTTTTTTTTCCCCCCCCACAAAGTATTGGAGACATGGCGATTTCCAGAAAAACTGAGTGTATTGGCTGCACAGAGGCCCTATTGTGTTGCCCAGTCAAAGAGAAACCACCACCATGTGAAACAAAACACGGCCTGGGGAAAGCAGCAATCTGGTGCATATTGGTGTTTGCAAACTTGCTCTTGGTCTGCTGGAGCAGATGCAGTCCATAAATCAGCTAATGATGAGTTAAGGTCAGGTCACTTACACATTTTGAAGTAAGATACTCCTATTTTGAAAGGGCACTGAGATTTGGTTGTGACCAACAGTATGGGTATTCCTTTTTTGGTTGTTAGGGTTTTTTGCTATTGTTTCTGGGGTGTCCCCTTTGAATTGGTAATCTGCATCTGAGAGCTTGTGACTGACTGCTGTGTGCTTAGAGTTCCAAAGAAATAGGGAAGGAAATGCAAAACTGTAGAAGAGATAAGTGGAATCAGTGGCTTGTGTATAGTAACTGAGTTAAATGGCTGGAAAGAAGAAACTTCTTACCTTTAGTCCTGGTAATTTTGCTTTGGTTAAGCTGAAAATCAAGAAATGATGCTGCAGCCTCCAGGGCCCTTTCCAGTAGTGAGGTGCAGAAAGTTTGGCATGTTCTCTGGAAGGGTCACTTGGGTCTAAAATAGGTCAGAGGCATTGTTTGGTTTCCCTTGCAGACAACCTCTGAGAAACAAGTGTTGTGAGTAGAAGGAAGCTGCTATGATGGATGTGGTTACCAAAGGCTACAGTGAGGTGGCTGACTCAGTGTGGTTGAGTAGGAAGCAAAAATAGAGCAAAATGCAAGGTTTGAATTAATTTAGAAAGATCTCTTGTCCTGTACAGTAGTGAAATTTGGTGGATAAGAAAGGTGCAAAACAGAACAGGATAGAAAAGCAGTTTCATCATGGAGCTGAGTCCTCTGGTGTGCTGCTGCTTTCATGTGGAATAGGCTCTCTTTTGGGGCCTCTTCAGTTAATTAATGGCATTCAGAACCAAGTCTGCAAAAAAGCTACAGCCAACAAAATATATCTGTCCAGACTGTTTTCCTGGAATGTCCTTAAACAAAAGCTAGTTCCCTGGAGGGAAATGCTTTAGTGCCCTGTTGCTCGGAAATCATCAAATTTCAGGCCTTTTTGAAACCCAGTAATTGTAATGAAATTACTCTTTCCAAAAGATACTTGGGTTGTTTTCCACCCTACTCAATGAGATCCATATTCCATGGTACTGACTGTAAGTGAATGGTTTGAAGATAAATGCATGTCATGTCATGAATGTGTTTCTACTTTGTCATGGGGAGACACCAGCCAATTAAATTCTGAAATGATGGATTTTTAAATTTATTTCCTTCTTTCTTAAAAAAATAAAAAATCTCTTAATCCTTTAAGAAAAATTGCATTTTCCACCCTTTTTTGGTTATTACTGCCATAGGAAAATAAGTTAGGGACAGAAATTAGGTTTTGTTTTCAACTGAGATTTTGAGAGTCTTAAATTACTCTCAGTTTATTCATTACTTAGCAACAATTTGAATTCATTTAATAAGATGCTTAAATTGTTTGCAAAAAAGTGTGAACATTTCTTTAAATGAGATGGTGTAGTATGTGCTGCTGTGTATGCATGAATATCTGGTTCCTAATGTTCCCAGGATGTTGTGCATCCTACCCAGCCTCTGGAATCGAGATGGAGATTCCAGATTATTACTAACAGTGCTCCTCGCTTTAAGAGTTGCTGTCCTTGTCATCTGAAAGAGAGGAAATGAAGAGCAAAGGTGTGACTCATTCAGGAGTGGAGAGGAAGGGAAGACTTCGTCCCTCCTCTGTGAACCCCAGGATGCGATTGAGGACTTTTCTAGAATCAAGGTCTTGAATAAATTCTAAATTCAGCTCCAGGAGACCTATGTGCTGCTCTCAGTAGGTTACTATGGGATGTGAGTAATGTGAAACCCTGTGCAGTCATATTGGTCAGTGGTTCTGAGATCTTAATACAGAGGTGCAAGCATATAAACTGGAGGTAATTAGAAAAGAGTAAGATTAAATCCCCTGTTTCTCTTCGAAAAGTGAAACTTTTATATATTTGGCTTTCCTATTCCCCTTTGCCCTCACAGCTCCAGCCTTGCTAAGGCACTCTCATGATGAGGTCAGTTCCCTACTCTGGGTTCAGTTCAGCTCCAAGTCCCAAATTAGTTTTTTTTTGCTCCATTTCTTCTATTCTGAATCAATCACAAATACTCTGAGTGATCACTTAATCAGCGGCTCCTTTGCAGTTTCAAAGGATTGTCTTCCAAATTTAGCATGTATCCAAATAATTTCCTACTCTTTTGTTCTTGGTGCTGGATCATCTGCCAGCTTTGTCAGCCAGGGTGAAATGTGGACAGTGGACTCCAGGCATTTTCATCCAAAACTTTCAGATAATTACAAAGTAGTAAGTAGATGATTTTCACCATCCTTGGAGAGTCAAGTTTCTGCAATTGCTGGCCAGGCTTTTTGATGCAACAAATTCAGAAAAGCAAAACAAATTTCCTCATGCTGAGGAAGGGAGATGTCTCTCTAGTTTTTCATGGCTAACAGTGTTGAATAAGAACCGTGTCTGACATGCATTCAGATATAACAGTCATGTACAATCTACATGTTGTTCAGTTTGTAACTCTACAAATCAAGACTCTGAAAAAGCTGCTAACAGCTGTCCAGATTTTATTCAGCAGTAAAATTGGAAGATGAGGAGGTAATTTAATGGCAAACCCCTTTCTTAGCAGCTTGAGGGCTTCCTTTTGAATTGGATCCTGGAAATAGTTATTCTGGCCCTAGTAATGCTTAAAGATAGGCCAAAACATAAGGAAATAAAAAAGAAGAGGTTGAATTGAAATCAAATCTTAGATCCAAGCTCCCTGAATTTGGGGATTGTTTGGAACTGGATCCAAACTGTGTGTCTTGACTCCATTGGTGATAGGAAAAAAATGGTCCTAACAGTCACTAGTTATTACTTATAACAGAAAACAACCCTGTTTTTAAACGACTGATTCTGAATACACTGAGAAACCATTATTTCATGTGAATTTATCCAAGTTATTAAAACACAGTTTTGAGTACTCTGTGCTGACCTTTGAAGCACCATACCCTGATTTACTCATTACCACTGCGCACTTGCAGCCCACGAGACCAACAGCATCCTGGGCTGCCCCAGGAGCTGTGTGGCCAGCAGGGAGAGGGAGGTGATTCTGCCCCTCTACTCCACCCTGGTGAGACCCTGCCTAGAGTATCCAGCTCTGGGACCCACAACTTGAGAAGGACATGGACCTGATGGAGCAGGTCCAGAAGGGTCCACAAAGTTGCTCAGAGGGCTTGGTCGCCTCTCCTGTGAAATCAAGCTAAGAGAGTTGGTCTTGTTCATCCTGGAGAAGACTACAGGGAGACCTCATTGTGGGCTTGAAGTACCTAAAGAAGCTTATAAAAAGGAGGGGAGAGCCTTTTTTTATATAAGCAAATAATGACAGGACAAAAGAGGGTAAGTTTAGATTAGATGTTAGGAAGAAATTCATTACTCAAAGGGCAGTGAAGCCCAGAGAATCTGTAGATGCCCCATCCCTGGAAGTGTTCAAAGCCAGGCTGGATGGGGCTCTGAGCAACTTGATCTAGTGAAAGGCATCCCTGTCATGTCAGGGCGGTTGGAATTGATGATCTGTAAGGTCCTTTCTAACCCAAACCATCCTGTGATTCTATGGTGTTTCACTATCTACTTGAATAGTAGTTTTTTTTAATATTAATTTTAACTCTTGAGTTATGATCTGAGAGTGTTAAATCCATGAAGGAAAGCACCACACTTGTCTACCAGCATGATATAACCTAATAAGAACTGATTGAAGGTGGCTAGGGACTTTGTTCAAAATCTCTTTACAAGACTTTTAATCAACCTCAAAGGATTTTGGGTTAGTCCCAAGTTTCCTGGTGAACTAAGGTGGCAAAGCCATTAAGCACATGTGGTGTTGCTGCATGTGAGGAACAGGAAAGGGCCTTAAAGAAAATGAGAGCATGTATACAGATGGGCAGGGTAGTCTGACTGACTCTGTGAAGCTTTTAGTTTTTGCCTACTTTCTGATATTCCTCAGTGGAGGAAAACCAGAGGAAAGTACATCCAATTCAGGCTACTAACAAAACTTGTCAGCTTTTTTCTGCAGAGGTGCCCTGTTCTGTCATTCTGGTTTTTCAGTCAGAGTTTCCTAGCTTTGGTTGAGTAAACATGCCAGAGGTAAATGAAACTGCTGCATTTTTGTGCTGAATTTGGCGTTGTTCCCTTATGTGATGATATCCAGGTTGTCACATTTGTCTTATTTGAAAACCACTGCTCTATCAGGTTGGGAGGAAGCTGGAACCTGGAAGGACCTCCCATACCGATTCTCACGCAGATCCTTGGTACAAACCAGTGTGTTTGCAGTTTTCTGTATGCTGTCTCAGCACTTGATATACTTAAGTGTATCATCCTAATTTTAAAATCGTAAAAATAGCTGTGCTGAGAACATGCCAAAGGGCCTCCAGCTTAATACCCCATTTTTAATGGTGTCTAAGTGCATACTAAGGGAATATCAGGAACAGGACAAACACACATGATATTCTACCCTAGGCAGTCTTTTAACACACAACTATTTTCCCTGAGATATGACCTTTCTAATAGTCTAATTAGTAACCCTCAATGGGCCTTTCCCAAGTAAATTATTTCCATTGAGCCTTTGTAAACCTCTTGCATTGCCAGGGAATCACACAGATAGGTTACCTGGTGTGTGAGCAACCACATCCCCTGAATGGTCTGTCCTCTTTGGAGAGAACAGTTATTTGTTAGGTCGGAGTGGCATTTTGGGAGATATTGTTAGGAAAACAGTCTGAAAGTCACTGATTCCACTTTTCCAGATGAAGGAAAGAGTGGATGTAGCTGCTCACTCAAGAGCACTCAGTTCACAGGGCTTACACCAGTGGGACATTGCAGCTTGCATGGAAATTCAGTCTGTTAGACATAATGGATGATGTGTGGAGTGAAAGGAATTGGAGGGGATGGGGTTTGGCAATACAAAAAATTTGCATTAGGTTTTTAATTGCTTTCCTTTTTTTCCAACTCTTTCTCAATTTCTATTCACAAGACTGCTTAAAAATGAAATCATAACTTTTCTCCTTGCCCTAGTCAATATCATATGTGTTCAATGGCACTGAAGGCTGGACCCAGATCTACTGGTGGATAATTAGATGCTAATAAGAAAGTGACTTTTACCAACCTTGTCGGCTTCAATTTTATAATTGCTGGTTGGAGGAGCTGACACAGCAGTGTAGCTGCCGGTGTGGGGCCTTTCTCTCAGGCCCAGGAGGCTGTGAGCACCCCAGAAAGGATATCTCGCCAAATACAGCCTTCAGGGGGTCTCAGCAGCTATCCCTCTGCAGCCTGGGGAAGCGGCTCTCGACAGGGGTGCCTGTCTGAGCAGGCTGTCAGCTCTTAGTGATTTCAGCGATCTCAGTTCTTAGCCCTGCGAGGCCACTTCACCCAAAGGTCGGCTCTGGGAAGA